>MU223426.1:1833404-1843734 GCA_018584345.1 Thuja plicata
CCAGACTTCGCACCCTCAGTGTGCATAAACAAATTCAGAAGTATTTCTTTCCAGCCACAGGCAGACAGTAGGAAAGAAGAATGAAATCGATTATACAACAACAATCGAATGAAGACAATTGATTATATAACAACAATCAATTGATTATTAGCTTAGGAAGAATCAGTCTTCCATCAACTAATTTGACCCTGGCTAGGGCACAGAAAGTAGGAACAACTCCCAAGAACAAATTCAATAATCAATATTCAATAGATGATGAATGAATGCTTTGCCTATTGCTTTTATAACTAAAAAGTGTCTTCTCACACACACTTTTCATTTGAAGCACTTTTATACCTAGGCACATATTGAGTAATATAATTTCTTAACTCATTTGGCTCCAAAAATGACCTTTTCATCAATATCATGAAATTTTGACATGCGAGGTCCCTGTTCTTGTGCCCAAGATTTAAAAATTTTCATCCCGGTTCCGACGAGCTATAACACTAAGGTGCCCAACATATAATACCAACAATAATGGCAACCTTAGCAAATTTAATCAAATAATAATAATAATTAACCTGTCTTGCGAAAACCACTGAAGAAGCATCAGAATCGAAATCTGTTTGCACTGGAGTGATCCTGATGATAAAAGATGATGAACGAACCTGACGGGGTGACTTACTAAAAATAGACGCTCTCTCCAAGATTTTGGAGCCCAAACCGGAAGCCAGAAATGAAAACCGAGAGCATCATTCAACTCCTCTAACTCATCTGAGTTCATCGGAACTATCCCTTGACTTACTATAAATAGTAAGTTCTCACCAAAGACCCTCTAAACCCCTCACCAGACCATGAGGATCGCAATAATGACCTGGCACCATCATTTCGATGACCTGCTGAAAAATGGGGACATTACAGATCTCTATTTATATATTTTTATTGGAATAATAATAATATCATTTCCATATTATCAATTGCACCATTTTCACATTCATAGTCATAATCAATAGCAGTAAATAAAGATTTTAAGGAAAAAATTTCCTTGTGATTTGAATTACTAGATAATTGTCCCTATTTCCTGACATAGCCAAAAAGAGTAAATTACACATACATTGCCACAAGATTGGGCATTGGCACACTAAGTGTTGGACACTTGATTGAGAAATTTACCCAAGGCATAAGAGCAAGTGACTATTACATTCATTGCCACAAGTGTGGACATTGGCATGCTAAGTGTTGGATACTTCACCCACAACTTAAACTTCTGAAATAAAAATGATAGGTCAAGTTTGATTTCAAGTTATCTGTTTTAATGCAAAGCCGCAAAGGATAAATTGTACAGAGTGAATATGTAGCAATCTTGTCAGTTGTTTTAGATTTCAGTAGTAAACTAGAGCATAGTAAGCTTCCCTTGCAAATATGAAGAGAGGATTTACTCATACGCTATTCCGGTTTTAGTTGTCTTGGAAAGGACAAATTAAAATCCTAATAAGAGATAGTGTGATTGGTGGTTTATGTATCTAAAGCCTCAAGGTTCTCTTAACTTCACTCATTAGTCTTTGAAGTTGTTTAACACATTATGATGTCCTCTCTCTTTGAATGACAGCACATGCCTTACCAATCAGCACATTCTTTGGTTGTCCAGGGTCAACAAGGTTATGCAGGTCAAATAGATGCCCATTGGACTAGGTTAAATCTGGCTTAGCTCCATGAACATATATATCTTATGTATGCAGTAGATAAACCATTCCTTTTGTAATGTTGTTATTATGCAAATTAACTACACTGTCATCATCCAATTTATCTTACTTCCATTTCTTCCTCAATTATTTACAACTCAAACACAAAATAGCATAAAGAAGTTTGCATTTTCTTCTTTTCTGACCATACCTTAAAGTCTAACAATGTAGGTTTTTGTTTTGACTCTTGTTTGATGTCCATAAATTTTTATATTGAATGAACTGTAATATTATATGTCCATGGATTTTTATATTGAATGAACCGTAGTGCAATTAGAAACCTACTAACACCTCCATATGAAATTTATATAAAAGCGATCTAATAATTAATCACTGCAGTCTGTTGCATTCTTGTTTTGACTTTTTCATGAAACTAAATAATGGAAGACTTTCTTGAAATTTGTGGCATAATACGAAAACATTTTTTTACTGAGGAAAAGTATAGAGAACTAAAAAAACGTCTTATCCTATTTTTTATTGAGCTCCTAGATTGACCATTCTACTTTGTGTTCTGTTGTTTTCTGTTGCAACAGGTTTTGAGGCCCCAAATCTGAGGTAACAGCATGACCCTTGCTAGCATTGAAATTACATTTGCCTGAAATTCTTAGTTGTCTAGAATGGGATTCTATGCTTGACTAGCCTTTGACTTAGCCTGACCTCTGGGACCTCAGAAGTTATGTAAGAAAAATTAAGCATACATGGTTTGTTTAGATGCTGCATTTTAGGTATATCATTCCAAGATAATATAGTGATGTCTCATTAAAGGCGTAATGAACTATTATTTTGTATTTTGCTTCTCTAAACAGCTTCACTATAAGTATAGACTACATTACTGTAGTAAACAAACCCCTTACAAGAATTGCATCATCCATTTGGTCTATATAGTCTTAAGGATATGATAAGTGTGTCTCAAGGCTTAGCATGACCACTGCAAATCAAGAATTAGGTGTCTTAATGCTTAACATGTTTATAACACGTCAATTTATTTCAATAGAAAATGATACTTTATCCCGATTGCTCCCTTGATCACCTGGCTTGTTCAAGACATAAGGCCATGGTCCATGCATCATGTAATGCACTGACCCACAGAGATAGACAAAATACTAATCAGAAAGGAAGAATCTTTGTGTAGGTTTTAGCAATAGTGTCCTGCAACCAGAGACAATATATCATGGGAGTGCTCTACCTCCAATCACAGAGCTTGACTCTCTGAAACACCATTTCAATCAAGAAGTAGCTCTACCCTTAATGATGGGATTCAAGTCTACAAAGTATAGAAGGGAGAGAATCGACATGACAATAGTGCCAAATAAATGCATATCCAAAGTAAGAAATAGTGATTAATTTGCTTTTGACTGTATCCTTGAAATTGTCATCAATGTTGCCATCTTTCTCTTTCTCCTTGTTCTTCCTAAGCTTCATGAATGTTGGCAATGAAATGCCCTACAAAATTAAGAAAATAGAAATAAGATAGTAATTTTATTAATGTGGAAGGAAAAGAAATGAATTTAGATATTCTTTATAATACTATATTTCTATTTGAACATGGTGAAACTGAAGACACCCAAGTTATTTTGATTCTGATTTCCTAACAGGTCTTGAATGTTAAGAGTTATGAAATTTGGTAAAGCTACTTTGCACCTTGTTACAGAGTGCAAGTTAAAAGGAAATAGTGATCATCCTAGACTTCATTTGGTATAGTACAATGACCAGTTTAACAATAATTGTTGCAAGTAATAGTCTATGTTTATGTTATATGCGTTCTTTTAAAGCTGACAATATTGAAAAAATATTTTTATCAGTTAAACTAGGATAATAAATCTCGCTAGCTTTTTAACATCTTTTTGTTACAACTTTTATTGTATACTTACAGATTTTTACCTTTGAATTTTAGAGAGGCAAGAATCTATTATTAACATTGTCAATTAGATTATCAACTTGTTAATCCCAATATTTAGGCAAAGCTTCAGTGCTTCTAGCCCATCCCTAATTCAGTCTATGATGATTTCTGCTCATATAAGAAGCAATAGTGGGCAGCCTCTTGCCATTCAATTTGAGCATATCATGTTCATATTCTGGTATTCAACCAAGGGTTTAAAGTCCACGGAAGCATAACTAAATTTAGTGAAGAGAATGTGCTATGAACATCTTAATTTAAAATTATATGTTATTACATGCTTGTGAATTTGCTGAAGTCTGCTCTCACGAAAGATACTTCGAGCCTAGACATCAGAACCATCACAACCATAAATAATAACTATGTGCATTTTAACATGCCTACAATAGTCTCCGGTTATCTTGTGCTTTCTCCATGCACTAACAGTCTTATCTTCCTCTTTCTCAAGCTTGTATCAGCTGGGGTAATGTCTACTGTAGCTTACCATCTCATTAGCAGAAATCAAAATAGAGTTCCAAGTCAAATGGTTATATAAGTCAAGTCTTATTTGACCTAGGTTTCTTATAGATGCTAATATGTCATAGTTAGAACCTCCATTCTAGTTACAGGTAAAATCCATCCTAATCGGAACCCCTTGTGTCCAAGACATCAACTTTAAGATGACTTTCCACAATTTTATAGCAATTCAGTGACCTTGACCTCACATTGAGCATTCAAAATGCTCAAATCTGGTCCATTAAGCTGGTAATGCTGGTCCAATTTTTTCTAACCTCTAATTTTCCAGTCATTGCTTTCTATGTGAAAGTCCGTCTGAATTTTAGATAATAAAGTATTAGTTTGACATTTAATACAATATTCAAAATGTCTGATTTGAGAGTGAAATCTTGATAAATTAGGGTGGGAAATTAATTAGTTTTTATGTTGTCATTTTAGAAGAACTTAATGATACATTTAGGTTCTATAGCACGGGTGAAATAATTCAAGTGAAGTGAGAATGCAAACTAATGCTTATTAATAACAGATTATCCTTAATTTTATGGCCTAAATCTCTTGTATAATGAAATATTAGGTATCTGGTTCGCTCCATGTTTTGACCATTGTTTTTTGTATAGCATTTTGTTCTTTTCACATGCTGTAATATTCATATGTTATATGATGCTCTATGTTGGCATTTGTCTCTGTCATGATAAGGGTTGCAAGGCTATGTTCATCTTTTCATTGTAACTTGTCTAATATGCTTTTAACTCTGGATAAATAGAAAGCTTTCTGACAAGGTAGCAGCATGTGGATATTATGTTGTGGTCCCTGACTATTTTCATGGAGATCCATATGTAAGAGCCACTACTGGAGATCCTGTGTCTAATCAGCCAGAGTGGCTTAGTAGGCATCGGCCGGTGAGATGTCTCATGACCTTTATTTTTACCAGAATTATTTTTCTCTATAAAAAGATAATATTTTCGCACATTTTGTAATCTGTCATTCTCCACTACCTGTATTTTAGAAATCTAATCTTATGCTAGATATGGTGACTACTGTGCCAAGGTCTAATTCTAGCAGTACAACTTGGTTCTGCTTCTAGTTGTGGTTCTTTAAATCATCCTGTCACATGCACTAGTTTGTGAATCACATACATTACTTTTTCTTCTAGGAACTTCTGTATCATTTCTATTCCAAGGAAGTAGATTTGGAACATTAACTGTTGTTCTGCATTTCTTTAGCTAAAAGGCTTTGAGGACTCTAAGAAACTTATAGGTGTTCTTAACTCTAGAGGTATAACAGCAATTGGCGCAAGTGGATTTTGCTGGGGAGGTTAGACTTTTTTTCTTCTTCTTTACTTAGTGGAGATGACTTGGAGATGAAGTTATAATATTTGAAAGATAGAACATTTCATGTCAAATCATGGTTGAATATAGATCATATGTAAAAATAAACTATGTTTCAGAATTATATATGCATTTTATAAAATTATTTATACCTTTTAGGGTAATGCAACATCTCAATGTGGTCTACACACCATAATCTTGGAATTTCTTGGCAGCAAAGGTGGTTGTGGAACTGGCAAAGGGGGATTATATAAAAGCAGGGGTTTTATTGCATCCATCTCTTGTTCCTGTGGATGATTTCAAAGGTAAATCATTTTATTTTCAAATATTTTGTGCATATCAACATTGGCTTAAAATGATTATTGAATACAATGTGATTTTGTCCAACTCAATCATGAGATTTTAATCTTTCCTAGGTAGAGCTGTCATATCTGGTTTATTTTAAAATAAATTGAACCAAAATTCATAAATGGAATATGCCTTTGATCAGTTACTAAAGCACCTATAGCAATATTGGGAGCTGAATTCGATCATATTACCCCCCCAGAAATTATAGAGCAGTATGAAGCAATTTTGTCAACAAGACCCGAGGTACATACGTTGCTCACTAGTCTATGCTGTATATGATGAATCACTTATAATTTATCTGACGGGCATATCAAATGAAAGGCTTTACTTTTATTTAGATGTCTTAAAAAGCAAGATGATACTGACAAACTGGTTCTTCAAAGAACATACACAATTTTCTCATTGACTGATACTACATTAAAAAATGTCATAAAGGCTTTTCCACCCAAAATATACTTCTATTTTAAAGGATCAGTTGATTTAAAAAGGTAAATATTGATAATTATTTTCTTGTTTGTTTTAATCAATATTAATGTGCTAGTTTCCTTGTATGCATGCAACCACACAATCAGTTTTCTTTAAACGAAAAAAACAGTAATATAGGCAATAACAGTGATTCCCAGAATGAGATTTGGTATTGGGTCTTGGGAAAGAGGGTGATTGTCATTTTTTTTGTGTATATGTGATTTCACAAATGACCTGCAAAAACTGTTGAGGAACTTATATAGGCTCTAGTATTTGAACCAGTCTTGATGGGCACCATTATTGTAATAGGGTTGCTGGGAGTTGAGTCCAATTATTATTATTATTCTCTTGTTATTTTTTCTTATTCATTTTCATAGTTGGGAGTAATTTTTAAGTATTACTATGTAGTTATTGCCTTTGATAAGAGGTTGAGGTATTTGTTTTGCTGTTTGATTGTTTCGTGCAATACCTATCTTTTATAGGCTACCATTTGTCACGTTGTGTTGCTGAGGCTCCTAGTTTATGGTCATTATGAACTGTATTCTCTTAAAATGTCAGAGTATTCGATGTTTGTTAGTTTAGTTTAGTTTAGTTTTATTAGTCTTTCTTAGTATTTCTTTCAAGCTTGAGTCTGTAATGTTCAAGTTCTAATTTCTTACAAGTTATTTGACACCTCTTAGTTTCAAACTATTTGAGCTTTAATTGATACTATTCATTCTAGGTAATATATTCCTTAAAAAAGTTGTAAACTTGGAAGACACCTTTTGCTGGCTTATGATGTTGAAACATGATGTTTACGACTCATGAATCTTTTTGAAGATAAAAAATAATTAATATAGGAGGAACTATTTACTATCTGTTTAGTGTTGCACCAGCAGCTTCAGCTAATTTTGCTTTTCAATACTAATTTGATGGTAACGACAAATAAATGTATATTACTCAATAGCAACACCTGTTTTATTGAAGACAACAGAAGCTTGTTCAACCTGGGAGCTTGTTGTTGAATGGGATTCCTCCGAGTGAGGTGGATTTTTGAAGTTCTCTCATCTTTATTTCTTGTACCGAAGTGGAACTTTTCTCTTCCTAGGCTCTCGAGATATTTTTTATGGAACACTAAATCAGTATTCTTGTTCTATTGTAATGTCCCGTTCTCAAGCATGTTTGGTTTGTGAACAATTAGCCTATTCTTTGATTTTTCCCATAGGCTAATTGGTCAGCAAGGGAGAGCTCCAACTTTCTTGGAGAGCACAAGTTTGATCAAGCAGTGATTTTGTTCATGCTAGTGAGTTAACGTGATCTTTGAGAGCCTCATGATGCTTTTAGAACGCAATTCCATCCTTTTGGGAGCTATCCAAACTTCTTGGAGAAGCAAACTATTTTTTAGACATTTTCCAAGTCGCATCAGTTCATCGTCCTAAGTCCTCAGTGATATTATAGTATGTTTGGAAATTCACATTTTTCTCATTTTGATACTTCCCGCAACTTGGATATTTTTTAAATTATTAAATAATCATAACTTAAGCTGTCCTGAGGAGGAAATATAAAAAAGACATAAGGTATAAGTATTTATTAAAAAGTGTTCTAAGTTGTGCCTATGGACACCTAGGTACAAGGGGTCTGTGCACATAATCAATTATTATTTAATTTGAAAAAAGAGTTTTGGAGGAAAAAGAGTTATTTTTTACCTCTGGAATGTTAAAAAAAGGATGTTGATAGCTCTTTGTTGAGGTTAGCCATGATGTGGTATTGCTTCTGCATTTGAGAGAGCTTGTGTTCATCACTTATTTTCTTGAAAATATTGGTTTCAGGGACTGAAAGCCCCCTAGCTGGTTAGCCTGGTTTTATCTAGGAATCACCTGTGAGTTGCAAGCAAAGTTTCAGTTTTGTTGCTACGAATGGATGTATTTGATGAGTTTTTGGTTTCAAGTCATTTAACGTTGTTTATATGAGTTTATTCATGTTTTTGGAGATGAATAGAGGTGTTGATGCTAGTTGTATCATTCTTCCAGGAGGCTGTACCAATTGTGGTTCCTGATCCTTCATGGAATGACACAACAAATCTTCATCTATCCTAGCCATACAACACTAAGCTAGTTGTTCATGGTGATGTGGGATGAAGTTAAAGAGTGGAAAAGTTGTACTCTTGTACTTGCTGGCTGTACAAGTTGGGAGGGGGCATGTGAAGTGAAGGGTTAAGTTTCTTCACTTTGGGAGCAAGAAAAGTTCAGCTTTGTGGTGCCATATCCTTGTTTTCAGTATCCAAGACCTTTCATGGTGGGTAAATGATGATTGAATGACTTTTCACGATTCTCGTGCTATTTGTACCTGTCATACCAACAAACTTTTGTCTTGTATTAGACCTACAACAGTATAGTTGGTCTCTTAAGCTTGATATTCATTAGTTATAAGGAGAAATAAAGTGTTTCGGGTGATGCTTAGTCATAGTTTGTGTTGGGTGCTTTTGGGTGTTGTCTACAATAGTTATAGTGTGTTTGCAGGGTGTATTCAGCATGTAACAGTTCTGTTTTGACATCTGGACAGCAAAATTAGTTATATTTCATTTTGGGTATTTGAATGCTTGTTTTTTTCTATCAGATCAACTCAGCCTCTTATATCATTTTCTAGATGTATATTTCATGTTGGGTATTTGAATGCTTTTCTTTTCTATGCCATTTGGTTTCAGTTGGGTTGTTGCAGCAGTATTTATTTGTGAACAAAAATTTATAGGAATATATATCAACAAGTCATAGTGTCGATCACAATAGATGATACCTTACATTAAGGATACATTACCTATGGAAATTTTTGAGTTATGGTGAATATTATGAGACTTGATATTCTTGGTCAGACCATATCTTTGATATCATATTGAGGTGAAATCTAAAACAATCTTTGAGTTATGGTGAATATCATGAGACTTGATATTCTTGGTCATACCATATCTCTTGATATCACAATGAATCTTCTCTCTTAAAAGTAATGAATCTTTTGTGAATTGCATTTTGATTAATTTTATCTTCCCTAGCTAAGTGGGAGTGTTGATGTTTCGTGTAGCTATGGTAAGGGTCATAAGTGTTGACACGGGAGGCCACTACACATTTTGTTTGATCATCCTCCCTAGCTAAGAGGGAGTGTTAATATTTGTAGCTTCAGTCATATGATCATTAGAATACATATAATATATGTTGATTAATAATAATATAATATATATGTTATATTATTATTAATCATATGAAATTTAATATTTAATATTAAATTATTATATTATTCTTAATTAATAATTGATTGATGAAACATTATAAGATTGATTAAATTATAATTAATGGGAAGAGGCATGACCTTCTTTATAAATAATAATGAATAGATATGTCCCATGAAGGGACATGTCTCTCTTAACCTCATTCCCAATATAAATGAAAGAGAGATCATTGCATTTGGAAAACACATACAACATAGAGTGATATTACATTTGTATCTATCCTATTAACTTAACATAAAGAAGCATGAATTCAAGGAAGGGTGTCTCTTTATAGAAAGAAAGCATTAATTATAGTGTCACCTCTCTTAAATCAAGTCATTTCATAAGAAGACATGAGAATTGTTCAACGATATAAGAGAGAATTGTACATTGTGGGGGGAGAATAATAACCAATTCTACATTTCCAATTGAACTATTATTAGTGGGGAGATAATTCAAAGGGGAGATGTCTCTCAAATAATTTGAGGTGTTTTATGATTTGATGTATATGGACCTTCATTGAAGCAACTTGTGTCAAGGATGTTGATGTGCAGATAAGTATTTATTGTCCTTGAATATTACATTTATCTACTCATTGTAGTATCTCTCTTATTTGTATTTCTATACGTACTATAAAAGCTATTTGCCTTGATCTTTTCTGAGGAAGCTCTTGCAGGAAAAGGAGAATTGACATTAGATTAAAATAGAGTTTGATGCTCCATCAAAAGCATCATTGATGAGGAGATCAGATGATTGATATTCAGAGGGAGTTTGAAAGTCCATATGTGTGACTATATGATTTTAATGGGCCTGTCTCCTGTGTACATCATAAGGAAGT
>MU223426.1:1844458-1856787 GCA_018584345.1 Thuja plicata
ATCTTGAGACTATGTTTCTATTGATTACATCATGAGGATGATGCTTTTATTGCTTACATCATATGATTGATGTTGTCAAGTGTCATATAAGTGTTGACATTGGATTGATTTATCCTCCCTAGCTAAGTGGGAGTGTTGATGTT
Organism: Thuja plicata; assembly: GCA_018584345.1. NCBI lineage: Eukaryota > Viridiplantae > Streptophyta > Pinopsida > Cupressales > Cupressaceae > Thuja > Thuja plicata. The sequence continues at coordinate 1,844,602 of MU223426.1, forward strand.
TTGTATAGCTATGGTGAGGGTCATAAGTGTTGACATAGGAGACCACTACACATTCTGTTTGATCATCCTCTCTAGCTAAGAGGGAGTGTTAATGTTTGTAGCTTCAGCTGTATGATCATTAGAATACATATAATATATGTTGATTAATAATAATATATTATATATGTTATATTATTATTAATCATATGAAATTTAATATTTAATACTATATTATTCTTAATTAATAATTGATTGATGAAACATTATAAGATTGATTAAATTATAATTAATGGGAAGAGGCATGTCGTTTCTTATAAATAATAATGAATAGACATGTCCCATGAAGGGACATGTCTCTCCTAGCCTCATTCCCAATATAAATGAAAAATAGACATGTCCCATGAAGGGACATGTCTCTCCTAGCCTCATTCCCAATATAAATGAAAGAGAGATTGTTGCATTTGAAAAACACATACAACATAGAGTGCTATTACATTTGCATCTATCCTAAAAATTTAACACATAGTAATAACCACTAGGCTGGCAAGATCACCAGCTCCAATACCACTGTAATCACCATCCCTATTTCTTTTTGAGATCTTTCAACTGATGTAAAGCTTCAATGCAATATCCTCATTACTTTTTGATCATCAAGCTCTTGAGATGGTGTAATGCCCCCAACTAGGAGGCTGTCAATTTCATAAGATTAACATACATTACTGTGCATCCAAATCAATTCAATTTAAAAAAAACAATAAATATTTCATAATACATCTAGTAATTAACATATTCAAGTCCACCTCCTTACTTCTCTACTAAACTCAACCCTAAAGAGACTGTGGATTTACCTGTCGTAGGGCGCTTGACACCAATCTACAATAGGTTCCCTCAAGGCTTTGGGACCCCGTCCCTATCCCATCTTGGGACTCACCTATCTTTGTGGATTTACTCCGCCTCTCCCTACGCAACACCATCCTATCTTCTTAAGGGCTATAGCGAGGGATTAAGGAATAGACTATATATATTAATATCTCATGTATTATAAACATACATACATATAAAATATAACACAATTATTATTTATATATATATATATATATATATAAATATATAAGACCATATGATAGTCTTTAATCTCCAAGAGGATTCCGACATGCTATTCTTGTAATCTATATTAACTTATAACTGTTTGCCAGCGCTATATATATAAATTAAATTCCTTTTTACCTCTTCCTATAAAGAGTATCGAGTATATCTTATATACTCAGATTTTTCCTTCTATCTAATATATATTTTCCAATTCCCTTCCTACAGCCTGTCAAATTTGTCTACTTACAGCAGTATTAGATCTGTCCAGACTTCACAAAATAACCAGAAATCTCCAAATACAGGAAACTGAGGGTTGGTCCTCTCCTGTTAATTGCCAACCAATCTAGATGAGTACGGCAATTACAAATATTGATTTGTTTTCCCTCAGTAGTCTTTCAGCAATCGCCCACCAATTACCTGTTCTTCTCTCCCCCAGGAAGTGAACAAATCGACGACTTTTTATACCATTCCGAGAGACGTGTCTCTTGACTTAACGTTAATGTCTTCTTTTAATTCACAACCCTTCCATTAATCGTTGCTTTTAATACAGGCTTGATGATTATCACTGAGTGTCATTTTATAGTGTTTTAATAATTAGTCTTCCTTCGTTTCACAACAGATTCAATCATTGCATATGTGTCATGCTAGTTTGTCTGCCTACGTGTCTTGACTTCCCCACAAACGAACGACTACCTGTTTGCAATAACTATCACCCTTAGTCGAAATCCATGTCCGGTGCCGTCTATATGATGAAATATTATATTATTCCTTACATCATTACATATTTATTTATGCGTTTACTAATGTAATTATTTATATATTTACTAATATAATTATTTATATATTTATTTGAAACATTATTATATTATAACATTTACTAGCATATTTATAAACATTGATTAATATAATTGTTTATTTATTGATTTATATCATTGACTAATGTATTTGCTTATATAAATAAGGAATTAATTATATATATATATATATATATATATATATATATATATATATATATTCAAGCAATGTATATTATGAACAAATTGTATGTGTATTAAAATATATTTATATTTTACATTTATTAATTATGGTTCATGACAGATGGGCAAGGTGAGTGACTATCTAAAATGTAACAAAATTGAAAGAAACACACTGGACGGTAGAGCAAGCCAAATCTTCACTTTTTCAGTGGAGTGTGCTATGCAAGAATTTTAAGGAAAACACTTCTATGCTTTTTAAGTAGAGCGTGCAATTACAACGAGCATAGACACTTCTCACTTATTCAACGCAGTACCCTTACACAGCATAGTTCTCGCTTATTTAACATAGTGTGTAATGGTATTGCGTTGAATTAGCGAGAAGTGTCTATTCTCGTTGTAATTGCACACTCTACTTAATAAGCATAGAAGTGTTTTCCTTAAAATTCTTGCATAGAACACTCCATCGAAAAGGGAAGATTTGACTTGCTTTACTGTCTAGTGTGTTTCTTTCAATGTTGTTGCATTTTAGATAGTCATTCACCTTGCCCATCTTAGGAGCTTGATGATCAAAAAGTAATGAGGACATTGCATTGCAGCTTTACATCAGTTGAAAAATCACAAAAAGAAATAGGGGTGGTTATAACAATGGTATTGGAGCTGGTGATCTTGCCAGCCTGTAAAGCTAATCATGTCATGCAACTTATTCTTTATGCATGCAAATGAAAGAGAAAATAGCTATTATGATAAAGAGCAGGCAAAGCAATATCAGATTCCAAAAAACCCTAGTAGAAGACACCTTTTTAGATGTTTTAGTTGCACATCAATTTTTGATAGTTGAAATTGAAGTCGCATAAAAAACACGTCAGAAAAAGTTAAGGGCATTCACACTCCAGCATGTCCAAATGTCAGAACAGAAACGAAGTTTGATGGCATGCTTGATAGGATGGTCCAATTTCACAAAATAGATCAAGCTCAGAAGGTTCCTCAAAATTAGAATGGACAAGTCAACACTTCTAATGTCAAAAATTAACTAGGCAATAATGACCATTCTGTTGGAACTGTTGTTGGGTCTGTTACTAGATCTCTCCAACCTATGGTCACTTGTAGGGAGGAGGCATTACTCGAGCAAGAAGTGCAAATTCCTATGGCAGATTCGGGCAAGTTATGCAAATAATGTAAATCTTCTAAAGGAGATTCAAGACATATTTGTCTCTTGACCAGTTTATGAACCGGAAAAGGAAGAGAGGTGGTGGAAGACAAGAAAATAGATGCATAGTTGTTCAGAGGAATTATTAACAAGCTTTGGGAAAGGTAAAACTTTCTCATTTTGATAAAATTGACAAGAGTATTGCATAAATATGGGCCCAAAAGTTGGACAACTATTTGTCTTTGAGGTTAATGATTGAAGAAGAGGGAATTAAATTTGCCACCACGAGTTGATAACCCAAGGCGACAATCTCACTACTCCCTATAATGAATTTCCCAGAAAACTCATCAAAAGATTTGACAAGGAGCCATAGATGAAATTCAGAGAGCTGGTGCAGTTGAGGTATCATTGAATAGTTGATGCCTACATTGTTGATGTCAGAGGATTTCTGTGTTGATGCCAAGTATTTCAAAAAGAAGACTTCTTGCATTATTCATTGAAGGGCTAAACAAACCTCTCAGGAGGTGGGTGAAAGCTTTTGACCTGCCAATGCTTCAAGAAGAAATCAATGAAGGAAGGAACATGGAGTTTGTTGTTCCTAGGAGTAACTTTCAACACAAGAAAGATGTAATGCCACACCAAGGAACCTTCAGAATAAATAGGTGAATTTTTTTTTTAACAATTAACTTTAAACAAGAATAAATACAAGAGTGTTGCGCTCAACAAGAAGATTAATGCAACTAGTCACTTCGTGACCAAGCACTAGCAATAGTCTTAATCACTTCCAAGGTTTCCAAGACACTCAACTATGCAACTGATACTGAATCCAACGTTCCTTGAGTTGCTGCAAGAGCCCGGATTAGATCCGAAGAGCTACTTCTACTCTGAGCTGGTCAAGATGCACAACTACTCATAGAGGTGGCAAGGTCAACCTTCGAAGCAACAGCCATCTAGATTCATTTTAAAACATCAATGGAAATGTTCCTATGATATCAGCCACGCAATGAGTTCATTTAACCTTTAAAACTATAATGAGAAATCAACTAATAAACATCATATAAACATGTTAGAACAACCTTGCATCCATAAACATGCTAGAAACCAAGCATAAAAGCTAATCCCGGTGGAGATGCCAAAGGATAGGTGAACACAATAAAATGTAGGCATAGACGCCGATCTTCATACGCAAATGCCGAAACCTTGTCAGTGATGCGCAGTTGCAGACGTCAGTCTACAAAAAATGCACGACACAGAGGCTGAAAAGTCTCATATCAATGAGGCGAGACACCACCTCATAGGCAGAGATGTTGATCAGCATAGACGTTGATGGGCAGCCTCAAATGCCAATTTCCAATTCTTGGCCCAAAGCTTAAAACTAACTTTGCCTATTGAAACACAAAGCTAAAATGCAATCTTTCTCACCTCGGGGAGATGACTAAATCATCCTCCGAGCCTCCACAAGGCACAAGTACGATCATTTTAGAGCATCAATTGAAGTGTGCCTATGATAACCTTCAAGATATACAAGAGCTCAAAAGGAAAGAGTTTCTTAACAAGTGTGCTTGGTACCAACACTGGTGCACATAAACTACTACTGAAGCATCTCATTGATTCATTATAACATTCCCTTCATAGTGAGGCTCCAATGAACATAATTACATGATTACAATACATAGGACATGAGTCCTCAAATATTACATAATTGAAATGGCGTGATCCAAAACTACATGAGGGAAAGAGAGAAGAGGGAGAGTAAGATAACCCCGATGCCAAATTTGATGTGAAATCTTCGTTCCCTAATGGTGGTTGGCAATGCCAGCCAACCATGTGGTACCCGTAGGATCACTCCACCGTGCTATGGAGATGAACACATGTGCTATGGAGTTGAACACAACCCAAACACAACAAGCAAAGAAGACACTTGGGGAAGGAGGCTTACACTCACACCAAACACAATGTAAACACTTCATTCACATGATCAATAAGAGTCATCTTAAACATATAGAATGTAATACATTATGGTTACTACTTAATCTATAATGGTGCTAGGTGATAGGGGAAAACAATTGAGAGGTGTCATCATGTAGCACCAATGGCTCGCATAGAAAGGGTAATCTTCTCATGAAGATGAGGAGTCCACTACCAATAAGCCATCTCTCATGGATGGTCTTTATCTTCCCATCTCATCCTAAGCCCAAACAAGCACTAGGCATGAGGGGAAACACACATTCAAATCATAAGTAATCCACTTTCACGTTTTCCCTCAACTCTTGTTTCACATTAGTCCCAATAAGCCAACCAAGTGATTACTCATGTTTGGTGACACATTGGAAGCCACTTCCCAACCGTCCCTCCCAACTACACCCAAGGCTCATCGTGCTCAACATGAACATAGGATACAAATACCAACATAAGAGTAAACTGAAGATAGTAATCACAATCATTTTTCATTAACACATCTTCAAATCAATTCATAATGCAAAATAGACCATTCCTTGCTATTTCCTCATTTCACATTGAGTTCCATTTTTCCGACATATATTGTCTCATTCACAAATCCGTTTCACTATTCACATACACATCCAATCTTCAAATGGCAATAACTATATGAAAATGGACTCAAATCGAGGCAAATAAAAAATCATATAATATTATTAACCAATCATTCCACATAATATCATGACATCTAAACACCCAAATTCCTCTTTTCATAATGTTCCATTTTCTTATCCAAAACTAGAAATTTCTATGAACTCCATTAAAATAGCTTCAAATTTTGCCAAAATTAAAATTTTTAAAAATCAGAATTCTGAAGATACTCTTTGGTTTTAAAAGTACCCAATAGCCCCCTTTTAATATAAAATTCACATGTCAATCGTTTTCCAAAAATCTGGGCATAATAACTGCTATCAAAATTTCACTACCCTAGCATATTTTGCTATAAAAGATATATTTTTAATCAATTGACCTCATTGATATACAAACAGAAAGATAAAATGCATTGTGAAATTTCTAAAAGAATCATTTCATTTGCATTGAACAGTGATAAAATTACATTTTTGAGTTCACTCATTTGAAAACATAAATGCATGTATTCAGACCAGTTCAAATTGAAAGCCTCACACAAGCCGTGAGTATAGCCTATCATTTCTCCTACAGATTTAAAACAGAATTAAAAGACAGAATAAGAGAAAGAAATAGGTCAAGGATAACCAATCATTGCCTGTTGCTTTGACTGGTCATGAATGGTTGCTGGTCCTGAGTTTGTTCCGTCTTTGCGAATCTCCCAGCAAGCTCCTGAATCCTGTAAGATTGAAAACAATGATGTTAGATCCCAATACGGATCTAAGCAATGACTGGTTACCTTAAATTTACTCTATGCCTATGCTGCAGTTTTAACACTGTCCTAAATCTAAAAAAGAAACATCAGAATACCCTCAGTGCTTGTGAGAAAGAAGTGTTTATGCTAATGAGTTTGTTTCCTGTGTAGTGAAATGGTCAATGTCACGTGGACGTAATGTGCGGCTCTCGCAAGGGTTTGAGGCCAACGTATCATTGATCAACAGGTATCAGATCAGTCAGGGAATGTGAATACAGTATTAAAGGGGCGCATGTCTCTCATGGAACTTTTTATTGTATTCTGAAATTCGAATTAGAAGCATTAAAGAGACATTTACATTATCTGAAACCTTTTGTTTCAGATTCCAGAATTAATTTTTTGAATAAATTTTAGAATTGTAACTTATTTTGCAAAGCATCTATTTTTCATGCTAAAATAAGTGCAGGTGACCTCATCCTGTACTTACCCTAGCATGAAAATAGTCTAGATTTCCAATAAAGATTTTGTATCAGTTTGACTTGCGCACAGAGTTATGGTATCGAGATCTCAACGAAGAAAGTGTATTTTCAAACATGGTGTTCAGTATTATTACCATCTGAAGAATGCATATACTCAGGATCAAATGTTTTCAAGACAACTTGAATTAGTTTTAGAAAATATTCAGGTGATGATTTGCAGGGTTTCAGATTATAACAGTGAACAAAAGAAGTCTACAGCACAAGGAAAGGATGCAGATTGGCTAATAAAATGGAGTTAACAACAGTCACAACAAAAGCTCATATAATGGATTCAACATATTAACAATTTTTCTTTCTTTCAGCAACAAACGACGAATGAATTCAATGAGACAGTAAATGTTTTCTTCCAGTATTGTTCATGGCTGGAGTAAAGTTTTTCAACAAATGAATTCAACAGAACAACAGTCTTTTTAGTATAACTGCAGCATAAAGAAAGATAAATTTTTCAATAAGTGGACACTTTCAGAACAGGAGCCCTTGAATGGTGGATTCAAAATATTTTTTAGTAGCAGTAAATTTTTCTGGGCAGTTTTATAAGTTTTATTCAAACCCAGATGAATACTTTTCAAGAAAATCTTAACAACATAAGCAACCATAATCTCACCAGCGATGGCAGACTAAAGGCAACATCAACAGGTAAAGCCACGTTTTTTTTGTTTAGAAGGTCAAATGCTACAACAATAATTTCTTGAAAAACATGGCGGCTATCCTTCTCAGCAAGTTTCCCCTTCTCAAAACCGAGATGCGAATTCTCAAGAGAATCTTTCAAAGATTCAGAGTTTCATTCAAACAAGCAAGTATTCTTTTCAAAGCCATGTTAAAGTGAAATCAGAACAGCAGTGGAGACCACGAGTTCAAACAAAAGATATAGTTTTTCCTTTCAAAATGGTAAGGTTGAACATAGCAGAACAGCGGCATGTAGCCGTTTTTTAATAAAACCAGCATTCAAGGAAAGATACAGTAAAGTCCAGCACAGAAATGGTGACCATACATTGAGCAAAATTTCAGACTTAGAGCTTTTTCTGAAAATAGCAGCCTTAATCTCAAAATTTCGGGTATATCTATCAAGTAAAAAAACCATGATTTCTTCCAAGAGCAGCTAGTAGTATAAAAGGAAATGATCATTTTACAAAATAAAACATTCTGGGTCATTTTCGAAAAACATATGTGGCTCATAGCAATTAAACAATAGAGTGGCGGCCATACCAGTAAACAACCAGTTCATGTTCAGATTTGCAGGTTCGTGAGTCTCCGTCTCTAGATTCACTAACAGATATCCAAAGAATATGTATAGTGGCGGCCTTGATAAATTGAAGTGTTGCAACAACATGGAGTCAACATGAAAATGGGTTCGGATTCAACAGATAGAAGCCCAAATAACAGCAGCAAACACCAAGTTTCAGCTGCAGAAGTTCATGGGTTGGCGAAATATATCTCTTTCTCTCATGGCGGCAACATAGGGTTTCAAAAGCCTTCTCAACAGCACTGCCGTGTTTTCTCCAAAGCATCGAACAACAATGACAAGCAAAAGGCTTCCTTTTTTTTTAGGGTGAAGACTTTTCATTATAATGTTGTTTTTAAGTTTTGAAATCCGTGGGCTTTCTTTTGTATCGGATTTCTTGAAGCTTTTGAAATAAGAATAACTTATTTACTTTGTTAATAACATTTTAAGTAATATGGTAATATATTACTTAAATCAAGTAATACATTATTATATTATTTAAAATGTTTATTAAAAGTTATTTTATTTTATTTTGCAATGATGTATTTAAAAATAATTAATTGATGTCTTATAAGTCAATTAATTATTATTTAAAAGATGCAAATTAAAATTAAATCTCTAAAGTTCATTTGAGGAGATATAAGGGGTTGAAAGGTCAAAGTCTTTATTGACAGTTTTAGGCTTTTGGGGAGGTTTTTAAGGTCATTTATTGACAGTTTGAGGCTTTTGGGGAGGTTTTTATTTTGCCAAATCAGTCAACAAGGCAGAAACTTCAGTCAACAAGGTAGAAACCTGTGAAAATCCCTTCACAAATCTTCTATAGAATCCACACAACCCAAAAATATCTTAAGCTATGATAACTTGGAAGGTGGAGGCCAATCAATGATTGCTTTACTCTTTTCAGGATCAACACTAACACCTTTGGAGCATATTATATGACCAAGATAAAGTTCTGCTAATCCAAATTCACATTTTGATTCTTTTGCAAACAAAGATTCCCTCTCAAGAATGCTTAACACTTCTTCCAAATGCCTCATGTGCTCATCTCATGCCCTGCTATAAATCAAGATATCATATGAAAAAAAACTTACGGAGCTGCTTGTTGAATACCTTGTTCATACAAAACTAAAAGGTAGTTGAAACATTAGTCAATCCAAATGGCATGACTAGAAACTTGTAGTGTCCTAAGTGGCAACGGAAGACACTTTTCTCAACATCTTCCTCACGTACTCTAATCTAATGATAGCCCGATCTCAAATCAATCTTGAAAAAGTAACAAGCACCATGTAGCTCATCAATTAACTCATCAATGCATGAAAGTGGATATCTATTTTTCATAGTCTTCTTATTTAATGCTATGTAGTCAATGCCCATTTGCATTGTCCTATCTTTCTTTTTAACCAAAACCATTGAATAAGTAGAGGGACTCTTACTTGGCATTATGTGTCCCATTTTCAACAATTCTTTCATAGCCTTTTCAATTTCATCTTTATGCCTTTTGGAGTGTCGGTAGGGAATAGTAATAACAGATTTTGCTCCCTCAAGCTCTATAATATGCTCAATACCCCTATCCAGTGGTTTTCCATGTGGAATATTGTTGAACACCTTGTATTTAGTTAACAACACATTAACATCTAGATGATAAGTCCTCTTTTGTTGCTCCAAATAAAAAAGGTATAATAACAGATTCTATTGCCCACTTGGTCATGTCTAATCAATCTTTCCACCCTATTGAAGGATACTACTCGTGGTCTACCATTTGTCATGCCCCTTAGAAGAATCTTCTTGCCATCTACTTCAAATTTCATCTCCATAGTTTGTAAATTGATTCTAAACTCACTAAGAGAATGCAATCACTGGATACCAAGCACTGCATCTGTATCACCAATACTCACAACATAGAAATCATCTCTCAACTCATACTCCCCTAGTTGAATACACAAATTTTGGATCTTCCTCGTGCAAGTGAGAGTGAATCCATCAAAAACCATTACCTTGAAGCCTTCCAATTCTTCTGTTTTTAGTCCTCTTCTTGCCAGAACACCCTCATCAATAAAATTATGTGTTGCACTTGTGTCAATGAGAGTGACTATTCGCTGCCCACACAACATCCTGTAACTATGAAAGATCCTATTTTCTGCAAGCTAGATAATTGTGCCAAGGCACTACCCCTTGTTCTTTCTCAAACTCTTTTGTTGAAGTCTCTTCCTCACTTGTCTCCGAATTAGTTTGCTGTTCTGAATTTTCTAAACCTGATTCAGGGGCTATAAAGTTCTCAATTTGTTTTGCTTTGGCCTTGTTTGCACACTTGTGAGTTGGATCCCATCGTTCTCTACATTGGAAGCACAATTTCTTCCTTTTAAGATCATTGAGTTGATCATCATCAAGCCTTAGCAAGTTAGTAGTATCTTCTTGTTCTGATCTGAATCTTTATGAGAATGTTTCTTATCCTTTTCCTTTTATGGTGAAAACTCCTTGACTGAAATTTACTTCTAGAGGTAGAAGTTTCCATGTGCCTTGCTTGTTTAATTGCTTCTTGCAAGGTGGATGGGTTGAAAGCTTTAACCTAACCCTTCAAAGGTTCTGATAATCCATCCACAAAGAGGACTACCAATCTTCTTTCTGATGTATTAGTCACCATCATTGAAAGCTTCGGAAAATCTGCAATGAATGACTCTAGTGGACCCCACTATTTAAGCTGAGCCAATTCCTTAAAGTTCAACTTAATTCCTTAAAGTTCAACTTTGGATCTTTCTTATTGAATTTGTCAATAAGCTTTTCCATAAACTCTGCATATGACACAATCTGATCATGGCCTAAGGTAATCAACCCATGGTACCACAACTGATGAGCACTACCCTCTAAATGCAAAGTTGCATATTTAATGGCTTCATCTTCAACCATGCGTTTGAGTTGGAAAGAAGAGAGTTGTCTCCAATCCTGAAAATAGTGAGAACATAGAGGAATCTTATGATGCTGAGTATTGAGCTAGTGTAGGTGTTTCACTAATAATAGCATAGTCTTTAATCAGGACGAGCCTGTGTGTGGTATAAGTTTGAATTAATCTTCTTGTGTGGCATTGTGATGTCCCCATTTCGAAATAAAGTTTGATAATAAAAAATAACAAAATTTTGTTAAGTTAACAATAATAACAAAAGAAGATTTAATAAATAAACAATGTTAAATAAATAGATAAACAAATAATAATAAAAATATAAAAATATATAAGTAGATAAATAATAAATAATATAACTCTAATATATAAAATGATAATATATCAAATATTATAAGATATAATATAATATATTATAATCTGAAATATATTATAATATACACCACATATTAAATATAAACTAAATATAATATATCCAAACCATATGTAAACATATCGAATGGATATTGACTAGCGACTAATATAATCTAGAGTTGCGACCATAGAATCGCCTCCTCTTGCGCGGGTATAAAGGAGGAAAAGTCACAACAAGGAGAGGGGCATGAGACAGAGGATAATGTTGAAAGTGGACAACATGAACAGTCTATTTGAAGAGGGTACGGTCTGTTGGCTAAATATTTTGCAAGTCACTAAGACTACAACTTGCAAAACGTGTGTTTTAGGCAGCAGTATGTGAGATTTCTCTCTCCTCTCAGCAATAGGGGAGGCTCCCTTGTTACCGCAGGTGGCTTCAAGTAGAACTGAACTGTAACACATACAGTTCACCTTGCAACAGTAATACCGGTGACTCGATGATTGACGTAAGAACAATCAAACGAGGCAGCAATTGATTTGTCTAAAGACGAAGTGATACAATGAGCTCAAAGTCTCCTGTCCTCACCTCGAATAAGTACTCTAATCTATTGTCCAATACTGAAGCTCAAAGTCTTCAGTCCTTGGAGTGTATCAGCCACTAGTTTCT
>MU223426.1:1857852-1882693 GCA_018584345.1 Thuja plicata
GAATGAAATGCAACTTTCTCCTCTTAAGGCATGGTGGACTTCTTAATATTATTTGCATCTCATAAGATGAAGGTGAGCTTTTCAAAGACATATGCATATTGAGGAAAAGTCAAAAAGTGGGCTTCTTAGGAAGGATAGCATGTGGACAGCAAGTTATAAACTTTTCCTCAAATGGAAGCATGGAAAGTGCACTTTTACAGGCTGATTGCATATTTGGACAGCACTTCGTTTCTTTCAACTCTTTATTCATTTTGGGGAAGAACATCTCTGAGAACGGGTTTTTTAATCCCGACTGCATATGAGAATAAATGACATTCTCATATGCAACTTGGAGAAGATGAGAGAAGAAGAGAGCATATACAAACAAAACATAAAGAAAGAAAACAAGAAAAGAAAATGACCAATTTACCTTGGATGCAAAGGGAAAAACCAAACTCTTCAAAGCAAAACTTGGGAAAAAGAAATGAAATTTGAAATTGCTGTTTAGAGGAAATTTGCAGAGTTATGTAGACTCCAAAATTGACAAATTCTTGTCAAAATCAAAGCCAATCATTGGTCTTGGTTTGGGGAAGAACAAGTGTTCATCATGCATCAAAATTTGCATGCAAACAGCAAGAAAACAGGAAGAACTTTTCAAAAACATGGCCTATGATCATGGCATGCCTTCCACTTCTTGGAAAGAAACAAGACTTCATCAAAGAAGGAAATTTGAAATTGCTATTGAAGGGGAAAATTAGTTTATTCAACTGTAGTTTCAATGGCTATTTCCTTGGAATAGAAGTCTGAAGTTTCAACTAAAACATAGGAAGTTCTTTCCATAGAAAAAGCCACTAAAAGTGGATGCAATAGAGATTAAATCAACTCCAGCTTCTTCCTTGGACGTTAACGCAGCATGCTGTGGAAGGACACTTATGTTTAAGTGAAAATGTTTATGTATCTCCATCAGAAAAAGACGCCATGCTTGCATATGTCTAACAGCCTATTTAATCAAAGGCATGCACTGTCATGTGAATAGAAGCTGCCGGTTTTGAATCATGCCAAGACCACATGATTCGACGCCTTGTGACTTTCATATTACACGACTTTGTTATGTTTATATTTCGGCTCCCATATATAAGTCGCGGCATGCATATTTTAAAAGTAATATGCTATTAGATTGTAAGACCACGCCCAGCCTTTACTAAAGGTATCCACGGCTTTTATTAAAGAAGTAACATATGTATTTGCATATACATTCGAAAGCACAGAGTAAAACATTGTTGTGGGCTTATAAGTAACGCACGGGTTTGTTTTAACGCCATGTGACTTTCAATGAGAACCGGCGCCTTAGTTGATAGGACCGCGTCATTTCATTAACTCATATCATATGTTATTTTAATAAAAATCGATGCCATGTGATGCAAGCCGCGGGTTTCATCAAACATTTTAACATATGCTTTTAAACAAAGATGTAAGCCCGATAACTCACAGAAGACGTGAGTCTTTAAAACATACAATAACGTATTTAGTTGATAAGATATTTAAATAAAAAATATAATATACTTCTTATTAAATATCAAACCTTTATTTACGGAAAAAGATATGCTTTCATTTATTTAAAATAAATAAAACAATAGCATATGTCTTTAGGACGTTTTATTATTTGAAAACAATGTGTTAATATTATAATAAAACTAATCATAATACATAGTATAATTAGTTATTATTTTAATATTAACATTTATATTCGATATTACTATTATTATTATTATTTTTAAAATAATAATAATACATTGTTTTTAATTTATAAGATTTATAAATCAGAAGACGTCGTTTTTTCATAAATCTCATCTTTCTCTTTGTCGTTTTAAAATAAATTTCTTTTAACAATATATGCACATCCGATAATTGTTTTTTTAGAATCTATTTTAAATGCTAAAGAACTTGAAATGTCTGTATGTGTCTTAAAATTTTAACGATTCGATATGCGGATTCAATTCAAGATCACGCTATCATTAAAATTTCTAAGCAAAACTTTGCAAAGTGGTGCAAAATTTTAAGATAGAGTTTAAAAACTATCACTCATACAAAATAAGCTTAAACTTTATGTGCTCGACCAGAAAAAGACCATTTCTTTACTAACCTTGGAAGGATGTGGAAAACTGCTTGCAGAGCAACTGAAACACAAAAACGCCAACTAAACTGGAAACAAAAACAAAACACCAAACAAAGCGAAAAAGAGAAACAAAAGACTGGACGCTTTATAAGAAGTAAAACGGAACAGGACCAAGGGATGGCTGATCCTGCCAAATATAACTTCTTGCAAAACCTCGACACCCTTAGAGAAAAACTCCTAGCAACCATTTGAGAATTGCGTTGGGTTGCCCCAATTTTGGGGAATGCAAAATTGAGGACAACACGGTCAACCAAACTGCAGGTTTGCTGGTCAAGATTCATAAAAGATCGGAGTTGGAAAAGATTATGGAAATCGTTTAAGTTTGTGTGTTCCTTTGGTCCCTTAGATTGCTGGGCCTCGTGGATGTCATTAAAATCATTCATTCATTCATTCATTCATTATATGTCCAGGATCGAACTGGTATATTGGGATCAGACAGAGGAAATTGGTCTTGTCTGGAATATTTTAAGTGGCGGACATCTATTTTGGTAAAATACAAACATGCTACTCCCAGGCCAATAACAGCGATAAACTCACACCAACGAAGGTGCACATAAACCATCCTCGATCATGGTTCGGGAGCTATAAAGGCACTAGAGGATGGGAAAGCTTACTATTGGAGCAGACCAATTATTAGTGTGGGGCTCTAAAGGAAGACCCAATCGGATTCCTCAATTGTTGAAGGGATAAAATATTAATAGCATATTCTAAGTTATTGAGGGGCGTTAGCATCCATTAAGCCTCCTTATTTCCATTGTTATGACTACTATTGGAGAAGCCAGCAGCAATAATACCGTACAAAGAGCAGAAGTTAGATCTGTGAAAAGAGAGGAAGAATGCAAAGAGAGTAATAATGGTACTTTCAGATCAGAGAATAGAAAACAATCTCTCTTGCAATTGAAGTGATAGGATCATTGTCCCAATATTACAAAGAATTTAGGCATAGGAGTTGGGTTCTTGCAAACTTGAAGTGGAGATTAAGCAGATGGAATATTAATATTAAGCGGTGTCTTTTCAAAGTTCAAACCATCAAGCTAATGTTATCAGGCTATTGTCGTTCATTACTTTGAACCTTGAGTCAGGTGCCGACCGGATTAAGCGTTGATTTCAAGCACAACATGGAAGCTGGTGTTTGGGGTTCTTAAGTGGAAGGCAGTAACGCTACCACCTATTGAAGGTTGCTGCTATACACACAGCCACTGGGCATTCAATATAAGTTTTGGGAAAACAAATCTGTAGTGTTTAGTGTATACAACATTTGTGCAGACTACATTACCTCCCATCCCTGCTATTTTTGGTGTCATATTCTGGGAATGTTTCTTGAGCCATAGTTAACATCTTAAGCCGATGTATGATGCTGTTAATGAAAGTGGGATGATTGGTCAATAGTGGGAGCTAAAGGAACCAGGATGACCAGCCAAAGAAACTCCTTTTACCTAATCTCCAAATGTATCTGCCAGGGAATTCTATAAAATTCCTCAGCAAATATGAAAGAAGAAAGAATATTCCACCTTTTTAAATTAATTATATAAGTGCAAGTGAAATATCTATATTTAATTAAATGCTAATGTTGGGACAACTTAGCAATTAATTAAAAATTATAATATTAGTCTCATTAATTATGGGTGGACACTACAAGAAAACCTCCTATTCTCACTCGCTAACTTAAAAACTAAGAAAGACAAATGTAACCACAAAAATAATGCTTGTACATATTATGGTCATATATGCACCGTTACAATTAGGATTTGGTAATATGAGGAAGTGGAAGTTGGTTGTATACTAAATTTCTTTTCTCATATACAACATTTCAAGTTGTTTTATAAATTGTTAATGTTATTGCCATTTTCTCCTCAAGCATAGTCTCAAACATATTCATAATTGTTGGATTACTATTCCCCATGACATTAGTAACTGTACATAATGTTAGAATAAATAATGACCGAATCTGTCAGCATAGCCGACCATGCCATCACCAACCAGCAAGTGCAGGTCCACCTTGAACTGCTCAACAATATCTTCAGCAGCCCACGTTGATCTTGCCAATCTTATCTCATCTCACCTGCACTGATAAATGCTCCAACTAACTTTGAGCTGCTGTTTCTGTAGAATTTAATATTTATTTGTCTTATAAATTGAATGGATTGAACCTGTGTTTCTCAGAGCTTATATTTGAGTTTGTCCTTTGCACCATGTTTTCTTTCATGGTATCAGAGCCTAAGGGTCAGAGTAACCTGCAAGCAGTGTCCTTTGGTTTTCTGTTAGCTGTGCAAGAGTGAGGAGCTGTCTATAAATAAGACGTGGTTCTTATTTATTTCAGTAAATCACGGTGTGAAAGTTTTCTTGCTGCGAGTATGGCCAAAATTTGAAGCCACTGATCTGATAAAAAAATAAGATTGCCAAAGACAAAGGGATCTGCTTCTAGGGTAAGAGAAGATTAAAGATCTGTCTACTTGTTTGAAGCCATTGAAGAGGAGGAGCAGACCCATGCCAAGAACAATGCCCAGCAAGAGGTCTTAGTTTGCTGAAAGCTGCTGACCCATGTTTGGAGGAGCTGCTAATATTAAAAAATCAAAGCAGATCGCAGCATTTCATGAAATCAGCATCAAATTGGTGGAGCTACCTGAAGCTGCAGATCAAGACAAGAAAAAATTACTGTTAGCAGATCGCTCAATGTTGTTCAGCCAAAAGGTAATAAAGAGAAGCCATAGTTCATAGCAAATCACTGGCCAATGTAAAGAGAGGCCAAGCAGCTTGGTAAAGTCGTCCTTACCAAAGTGTGTTCGTAAAAATCAAATAAGAAGACCATTAGAGTCAAAGCTTGTTGTTGTGAACAAGAGATCGGAGTGTGTAAAAGAAATAGAAGCTGCTAAAGAATTAAAAAAATTGCTGCATTTTTTGTTGCAAGAGAATCGAAAGACAAGCCCACTATTTGATGGGATCAGAAAATTCAAGATGGAGCCACCCACAAATAAAAGAAGTTGCTGCTCCAAGTAAGAGTGCTGCAAAGAAGAGGAGAAGCCACAGAAGATTGCAACGAGTTAAAGATCTTGGGCACAAAGTTGTTTACTGCCAGTTGTTGGAAGAGGTTCAGATTGCCGCTAAGGTCAAAGAAGGTGATCAAGCCGCAAATAAAGTGTGTAAGGAAGCTGGTCCTTTCAAGGAGATTGTAGTTTCAAAAGATTCTGCAAGGAAATTGCTCAGATACAGTTGCAAGATGTATAGAACCTTTTTAGAGTAAGCTGTCAGAGGCCATTGCCAATAGAGAAGAAATGTTTTTGGCTCGAATGGAAGATTGTAAATTGCTGAAGTGTTTGGATCAGAGTGAGGATTTTTCCAACTCGGGCAAATCGTTGCTTTTTGAAAATAAGGAGTGGCAACCCCAAGGGAAATTGTGGGTCTATGTAAGATTGCCCAGTCAATTGGCTGAATGAGAGTGCAGAGCAATAAGCTCATCATGCTTTGTTGAAAGCTGATCATTGAGAGCTCACAACTAAGAACTCGTTAACAATTAATAGTTTGTTATTGAAAACAGGCCAATCCAAAACAAGGTGCTGCAGGTCATGAAGATTGTGGGAATTTACAGAGTAACAGTTCGGTGTTGTTTGTGTGAGAAGTTTGCCGATCTAAAGAGGCATAGGTAATGGAATTCTATTTTGGGAAATGATTGAGTGGTAGTCACCTTTGTTAAGAGGCCAAACTAAAGCATTTTGGAATGATTGCGTGCTAGTAACCTTTGATAAAAAGTAAAACATAAAGTATGCTTATCGTACCTGAGTTGTTGTAGGGGGTGCGTGATCGCTTGTAATTGACACTAGAGAGTTTTTTGGTCCAAAGATGTAAAACGTAGCCATAGGCAAGTTTAATGTCCCCAAGTGTTTTGTAAGTCTTGTTGAGTCAGGCCTACATGGATTAGTGTGATAGCGCATACAATCATCTAGTGGGTATGCTCTTTTGCATAGAGAGGATGTGACATCAAGTTGTGTAGTTAATCTCTTGGAAAAGTACGAGGGTGACAAGTAGACTCATATCTAAGCTTGATGGTGAATCAGAGAAGTTGAATATTTGATTAAGGGGGAAATGTGAGATGGAGTAATCTCAATGTGTGAGGTACCAAGGTAACGATTATAGATGAGTTTAACATATTGATGAACCATGTAAATGAAAAGGATTCCTACAGAATTGGTGAGTACAATAGCCGGTTACCCATGTATCTCGGTAGATGGATCACTTTTTATATGGACTTAATCAATATTAATGCAGGTATGGAAGCAGAATTTGTAATGTACCCTTTTTGCCCAACTCGGAAAGCCGGGACAATTACCTAATTCCGACTTCTTACTTTGTCAAATAATTGCAATGAAAAGAGAGTAAAGTTGTTACACATGATATCAATTGCTATTTCTGCCATATATGTATGAATCTATGTAAAAATGATATGAAATGAATAATAATGTCTGTTATATACTTATTAAATATGCTATGAATGTATTTGCTTTATCACTTATAGTGATAAAGGATATATGCAGTGTCTGATATGTGATATGCTTGTGCAATCGATAGGTATTGCTTTTAGCAATTTGAATGCTATGTCTAATTTATCAATCTGGAATATGCAATGTGTTGATATCGCTTTAACAGGGATATGTTGCTGTTTCTGATTTGTATCTATAATCTTGCAACTTCAATAGTGGCTGCTATATCTGATTTACACTTTAAGTGCCTGTAATGTCTTCAATTATCGCTTACAGTGATAGTATTGCTGTGTCTGATCTGATCTTGATGAATGTGCAATATGATGGTTGTGTCTGATTTACGCTCTTGATAATGTATGCCACTGATTTGCGTAGAGGCAATGTGCTCAAAAGAGCAGATCCAATGCTGGATATGTATAAAAGAAGAAATGCCCAACGATGCTGAATGGAGTGGGAAAGAATGCCTTTATATCTTGCATTGGATGGGATAGGTTGCATTCCCAATAGCTAATGTGTAGTCATCAATGCTTTGTATGTTAATCTTACCATATAATGAATTAATCAACACTGCTTAGTAATTATAACTTATTCGATTATACTCTATATGTTAATCTTCTAACATACCTCCCTTCGATAATTATGATCACCGTCCATGTTGTTACTAATCCTTGCTTGGCCCAATCGATGTAATTCATCATTGATACTACAAGTCGCTTCTTGACACTGGGATAATCTCCTTTATTCAAGTTTCATGCTGATGACGTTAGACTCGATGGCTCCACGGTATCCTTATCATAATATTATTGTGTATGTGTAATGTATTTTGAGAGAAACTATTATTGTGAATCTCCTTAGTGTGCCCGCTGCTCTATAACTAATACTCTCTTATGGTAATAATGATATTATTTTGAGAATAATCATTGTATTGCAATGTCCCACTACTATATTTTGTGTTTCTCTTCAACGGAGTATTTTATCTCTTAGTCGCATATGTTCCACCTTCCAGCTTATCATATCAACTGCTCGTTGTTCTGAGTACTGTTGTACCCTTATGGTTGATGATATACTTGCATACTTGATTGCTGACCTGCAACAATCACTTACCATACTGCTACTCATAATCTTTCTTATTATTTACCAGCGGTACTCCAGAGTTTCGATATCGGCATGGCTTATGGTGAACCATATATCGCTGACCTCTTACTTCACTATTTGATCTTGCCATCGTTTGTCTTCTACTCTTATGATTATGCGTCCATAGCTTTGATCGCTATCAAATTATATCACGTTCTCCATCAATGATTGCAGACTACTTCTGTCGCTTAACTATTTCCATATCATTGTCGACAGTCTTTGTTTTGACTAATGCTTCTTATAATGAAGTCAAAGTCTTCACCACTCATATCAGCATAGTATCTGTGATGTTCGGCACTAATACTTATCGTATTATATCACTGATATACTATTCTTTCTCATATCTCAGCCATGTCACCTTCTATCAATCTGCTTAACAAAGCATATGAACAGATGCTTACTGTCGATGCTTCATACTTAGTGGTCGATGGTCTTAATGAATGTTCATAACTGAACATGCCTTTGCAATCATAATAACTTCTTAATACCGATGTCTTCATGGGTTCGACAATTCATTTCAGCCCCTATCTTCACAATGATCAGTGTTTATGATAAACATGTTCCTTAGTTTGATCACCAAGTAGGAATTAATGTATTGATTAATCTTCTTCCATGTAACAATGAGTAGGGAATGATACAGCTCTATCTCATGTTGACACTAATTGTTTTGGAATATCAATGATATTGTTGATGTTGCTTGACAATTGCTAATAATAATAAGTTTCAATCTTTAATTAAAACTTATCAAATCATATATCTTCCAGGTCTTAAATTAGGGACATTACAAAAGCATAAAAGTTTGTGAGTAAAGCCTAAAAGCGATGAAAATTTCTACAAGTGTGTGCATTGGTTTCTCCACCATGGAGGTTTGTGGTATTCCAAAATCATGTGTGCTAGGTTTGCGGTTATCCAAAACCACTTGTATGTGAGGTTTGTGGTCATCTGCAAACCACTTGTATGTGAGGTTTATGGTCAGTCAAAACCATTTGTGTGTCGAATTTGTGGTCAGATAGAATCCACTTCAGAGTTGTATTGGTTAGGGGTAAGCCGCAAAATCTGAAAGGATTATGATGAGGGGAAATAGTACACTAAGGCCTAGTTATATAAAAGACAAAATTTGATAAGTGATTGTAAATGGGTACCTAACATGCTTTAGGTTGGGACCCATCTTTTCTAGATTATGCGGGGATATTCAAATTGATTGGTATAATTGCTTTATGGGGGGATGTTAGAATGAATAAATTATGACTGAATCTGCTAGCACAGCCAACCATGCCAACACCAGCCAGCAACTGCAGGTCCACCTTGAACTGCTCAACACTATCTTCAGCAGCCCACGTTGATCCTACCTATCTTTTCTCACCTGCACTGATAAATGCTCCAACTAACTCTTAGCATCTAGAATCTAATATGTATTTGTCTTATAAATTGAATGAACTGAGCCTTGGAATGGACTGAGCCTGTATTTCTCAGAGCTCATATTTGAGTTTCTCCTCTGCACCATGTTTTCTTTCACATAATCTATTGTCTTCATTCTCCCACCACTTGAATGGAACAGCTCACCTCATCTTGTGGCATCTTCAGGGGTGTTGTTTGAACTTCGCAGGTATCACTTGATCTTGTGTGTGTTTTTCTGGTATAATTTAGTCGTAAATTTATTCTTCTGTGGACTTATCTTTTTGTTGTTTTTGTATGTTGGGCGTTCTTAATTCCTCTTGTTACAGCATTCTTTTGGTTGTGCATGAGTCCTGTTGATCTATTATATTAATTGATATTATATATTTTATTTTTGCTCCAGGTAGATAGTTTTGTTAAGATTTACCCTGCAGTTTCTCATGGGTGGGCTATAAGATACAACAATGATGAAGTTGCTGTGAAGAATGCAGAATTGGCTCACACAAAGATGTTGGAATGGTTTGGTAAATACCTAAGTAACAGTGGATAGAATTGTTTCCCAACTTTATAATAAGTAAAAGCAACTTCTCTATTATAATCTTATTTGGTTCTGTGGCTGCCGGAAATTCATAGCAGCTCACACTGAGATGCTTTTTTAGGAATTTCCTAATGATACTTTGACACTGTGTTGCCAGAAATGCTACGGCTCTATGCCGTTTCACGTTTCAATGAAGGTAACGAGTTTCAACGCAAGAAACGCCCGTTTCAAAAATGAAAAAAAAAATTCTAGTAGGAGAAATTTAAGAGGAATATCAATCTTTCACAGTTATATTCACTTCAGTTCTCCGCACTAATTTCTGCAGACTGACAGAGTTAAGTAACTGTTTTTATTGATGGAATATTTTTTTGATGGAGTTTAATAACTGTTTTAAACGATGGAACGTTTAGTTACGAGGGCCATGTGCAGTTTCAATTTTGGAGGATTAAATTGATTTGTATTTGATTTGCAGGTAGTAACATTTAATTTTATTGTATTAAATTTTTTTATGTTTAATTTTTAGTCATAAAATTCGTCCATAACATTTCAACTTATATATATATATATCCATTTCTTATATGCAACCTCTAGATATTCCGGTTGCAATTTCATTTCTCGTTTCTCAATTTCTGGTAACATAGCCTTGACAAGGTTTTACGTGAAAACTGGTTGCAATTTCATTTCTCGTTTCTCAATTTCAGCTTTGACAAGGTTTTATGAGAAAACCATTGTTACCCCGAGTTTCCAGGACGGGGACAGCAGGGGACGGGGGGAAAGGTATCTGGGACGACAAATTTTTTTGCCAATTTTGGGGACGACAGGGGATGGCAAAGGGGACGTCTATATAAATATAGGAAAATTTTCAAATATATAAGGAAATTTGCATATATACATTACATTCACATGGAAATATGGACAAAGCACGCCATTTAAACATCATAGAACCTTAACATACAACATTTCAATGCCATTAGTAAATAGTAACCGATTCAATACTCAATATGTATTAACTATAGTCTATTATGCATTCATAATTCAAAAATTTCAATTCATTGTCTGATTGTCAATATGCTTATATTAACAACAAAATAAATTTAACGTACAAAATGCCCGAAGGCTAAAGTAGTAAAGTGTTTCCATATAGTTTCATGCTCAATATAAAAATTAAAATGTAGAAAATGAAGCACACTGTTGCTGCCAACATTGCATCAAAATCAGAGTCCTCTAACTCACTGCCACTATCATGCTCCACTGCAATTGCATCTTCATCCAATAGAACCCAAACCAATCCTGGTGGTGTCTCATCCTCATCAATCTGGGCCACATTTCCAGGATCAACATCCCACCGCAAAGATGGAGTCTGTCTATACTCTAGATTCTGACGATCCATAAGTCGAAGAACACTATGCACAACCACTAGCTTCTCCGTTTGTTTAGAGGTAAGTCTATTCCTCTTGAGGGAGTGGATAAAGGAATATGTAGACCGATTCCTCTCTGCGACTGAGGAACTAGCAACCTGTGCAAGGTGGCAAGAGGCAAGCACCTTCAACTTTGGTGCATCCCTCCCATGCCATGTCCACCATCCAATAGGATCTCTCTGTGCCAATATGACTCTATCCAACCTCGTCTGTGGTTTACTCAATGTTGGGCAACAAAGTTTTGTAAAGTCAAGGAACTGTGTGCGAAGCATGGAAGCCTCTCGCTTTGAATACATCTTATCAATGGCTTTTGTGAAATCATCTAATACCTTTGAACCATCACATGGAGGGACCCTTTCATCCATTTCTGCATACCATTTGGGATTTAGAGCATAGGCTGCCATATGAAGTGGGGTATTCATTACGTTTCACCTCTGTGTCACAATAAGCCTAATATGCTGCTCATAAAACCCCAACGTAGGATCCTTAGCTGCAATTATTTTCTTTATCCTTCCCAACATACTGCCAAATGTCTCATATATCTCTCTAAGACTAGGAGACTCTGTATCGGCATATCTAATGACATCTACGATGGGTGAGATGATAGAGCATAGATATTTGCAAAATGCAAACAAAAATTAAAATCCAAAATTAAAATTTAATATGAAATTAACAAGCAAAAGATTAGCATTTATTTTTAATTTTTTAAGTAAAATCAGCAACTTACTTCATTGTGGACCACCAATTGTCATCAAAGATTTTTTGCTTGACCGATCTTCCTTCAGAGGAGCTAGAATTAGACCATCTGGTCCACTCTGGATTCACCACCATCAATTGGAGAGCCTCATGCACCTCAAGCATCCTCTCCATCAAGATATAGCAAGTGGCATACCTATAATATATACAATTATAAGATTCAATGTAACTGAAAAATAGTTACACGTGTAACAATAAGAATTAGCAACTGTTGCCATGTCGCGTTTGAACTTTCCCGTTGCAGATTCCCGCATGTCGGGCTTGAACTCTCATGTCGGTGTGGCGTCTAGGCATGGTGCGACTGGTACGGTATTGATCGGTGGGGGATCTGTGCGTCCTGGGGTGTTGCCAGAGTCGTCTGCTGCGAAGGGGATTAGTGGGTCTGCTGGCTCTGTCTCTTATGCAGATGTGGTTGCATTTGAAGCAAATATTAATGGAGCTTTCTCAGTTCCTGGGAGTGGGGACCTTCGTTCCTGTTCTCCTTCTGTGAAGCTTGTCTCTGTAAGTGCTCCTATCGTGGTAAATCTGGAATCTGATATAGTTGATGAGATCTTTAAAATTGCAGAGGATTTTTCCTCGAATGCTGTTATCTTTAGATTTTCGGGGTTTTGGCCCTCTCTATCGAATCTGCATGCTTGGATCTCCAAACATTGGGAACCCATTTTATCGGATACCGTTCAGATATACCCTATGGTAAAGGGTTTTTTTATTACAAAGTTTGAAAATGCTAAAGATGGGAAAACTATTTTGTGTGATAGTTGTTTCACTTGGGAGGAGCGTTTCCCCCTGATGGCCAAACCTTGGCATCAAGATTTTGATCCTCTTACTAAGTCCTTTAATAAAATACCCTTATGGGTGAGGATCCCGAATCTTCCCCTTCATCTTTGGTTGGATTCTGTTCTGGAATCTGTGGGGGAGGCTATTGGGGTTTCCAGATGGTTGATCCAGTTTCCTCTAACGTTTTTCATCCGACGATGCTCGTATCCTAGTGGAGGTTGATGTTTTAAGGGTCTCCCTGAGAAGTTTACTTTGGCTTCCCCTAAGGGATCTTCGATTCAGAATCTAGATTATGAGGGAATCTCGTTCAGATGCAGGAAATGCCACAAGATTGGCCATATTGCTGCTCAATGTTTATCTAAAAAGGTTAAATCGAAGAAATCGCCTTGTTGGTGGGTGGGGGCTTCTGACCACCATTATATGGTTGGTAAATTTAAGGATGGGGGTTTGGCTGTTAGCTCCTCTCAGGATGATCACACTAAGGATGGTGCTACTGATGTTGTTTCAGATGCTGCCTTGGTTCAGATTGTCGATGCTGTCCTTTCGGGTGTTGATGCTGCTGCTCCTGATCAGATTGCTGATGCTGTCTCTAGATCAGTTATCCTGCCTGCTGGTGTTGTGGGTTCTGTTGTGCCTGTTTCTCCAGGGGGAAAGGGGATTGGTGGCGATGTTGGCCTTGTCCCAACTGTGGATGCTGGTGTGGCCACCCTTGTTTCTCAGGTTTTTGTGGGCTTTGTTGTTAATTCTTTGGCTTGGTAGAATGCAGCTAAGAAGGTGGAGGATGGATGGGCAACAACTAAAGGAAAGAAATTAAAGTCTTCCAAGCCTTCTTTTAATATGAATTTACGATCACATAAGGATGAGCTAAAATGTAAATCTTGACAGCCCTTTGTTGTGGTTTGTTGGTTTGGTCTTTGGACACTTTGTGGGAACTATTGTTAGTTCTTTTTGACTTGTTTGGTGGTGCTTCACAGTAGTTTTTTGGTCCTCTCAACGCTCTATCTTTCACTATTTTTGTAAAAGGTTTTGGGTCCTTTCAAAACCTGTTTTTACTTAATCAAAACAATAATTAAAATAGTTTAGTAATTTAATAAAATGAAGTAAACTAAACTGTAATTCAAATTGGCATACCTTGTCTCAGCTGGTTTGAGGAACTCCTTTGAGAAGGACCTAAAAAGAGCAAGTGAAGTGTGGTGGTTTCAAATGAACATTTGAACCCCTTTAGCTTCTGCCACCACTTACTTCACCCAATCTATATTCCCTACGTCTTTTAATGCATTGTTCAATGCATGACCACAACAAGGGATCCAAAAGATGTGCTTGTAAGCACCCTCCACCATCAAACCGACCGATCACCATCAAACTAGCCGATTTGCACACACAGTGCTGAATCTGTGGAAGCATGAGAAGCATGAGAGGACGTTTACACTTACACAAACCAAAATCTTTTACAAAAACAATGAAAGATAGTAAGGTTATGAGAGGACGTTTAAACTTACAAGTGGAACGAGACACATGAAATGTGATACCATTTGCAAAAAATAATCTACCAATGGACGACTCTGTAATTTCCTTTGCTTGTGCATTAAACATACTTTCAACTGATTCCTTCTCACCACCACTCATATTCCTCTTTCCCCGTCTCAATAGGGCTACAACGAGTACCAATGGTACATGACATAGACCTAGATGACCGTGAGTGTGCAGTTGTAGTTGCAGTTGCAGTAGATAAAGAAGGTGATGGCATTGTCAAACCTTGTTTCCCCATTTCAGCCTCCAAGTGCAATCTTTGACACTTTATTCTCTCCTCATCAGTTAAACTAGGACAAGCTATAACCCCATGGCATGTAATACCAAAAAAGTGTGATTTTACCCTTGTATAGCTGCCCCTAAAATCATCATTGCAAATGTGACAATCCCACACCATAGTCCCTCTTGCATTTTTTTCTTTTCACCCCTAGGTGTAACATATTGGAGAAGAGGTTTTTTCTTGTTCAGAGGGCCCCTTGCATATTTGTTCATGATTGTTGAAGGGCACTTAAACAAATCAGTTTGTTACTGCCCACTACTAGTCTCAACACTATCATTTTGAGTTTGAGTTTGACTACTCACATGTTCTTCACCACTACTACTAACGTCATTGCTGCTCATTGTGGTTGTTTTTGAGATTTTAGAATGCAATGAATTGAAACAATGCAAAAAATAAAAGAAATCATCTATGAAGCTTAAGCTTTGATAAAAATATGAAAAATGGAAGCATGAGAGGAGGTTTACACTTCTTACAAGCTCTTGCTTCCTACAATGTTGAAATCGCTTGCACAAATCCTTCTTGCCGTTGCTTCAAATGGAATACTACATCCCTTGCTGTTGTGCGGGAAAAGAAAAAAAAACATAATAAATTTTAAAATGCTCATATGCAAACAATCAACCACGATTTTGGGCTTTTAGGGCAAACAACATGGAGGGGCCCACAAGACGTCGAACCTAATGCCATGCGGGTTGGGCTTTATTTTTAATTTTTGACTACTTTTTTTGCTTTTAAGTCGGCGACGACTGACCATCCCGAGGACGGTCAGGGGACGACTACGACGTCCCCAGCCGTCCCCGATACTTGCTCCCGTCCCCATTTTTTTGGGGTGACATCCCCACTTTTTTTTTCTAGATTTTGGGGACAAGGTAGGGACGTCCCACAACCGTCCCCCTATCCCAGAAAAGTCCCTGTTCCAGAAATGAGGGGTTTTAGGCTAGAGACACGTCCCCGGGTAACACTGGAAAAAACTGGTTGCAATTTCATTTCTCGTTTCTCAATTTCTGGTAACATAGCTTTGACAAGGTTTTACGAGAAAACTAGAAATAATTTTTAAGGAGCGAACTGTTAAATTTTCCAAGTAGTGTTGAAGCAATTAATAGTCCTTAGAGAGTAATACATAAAATTTTACAAACCTTTCTATCATGCATGGGGTTTTTTGGTTTACCCAATCATGTCTAGTCTTTAGAGGAAATATTTAGTTAATTTTACAACACCTAGTGCTTAGTTACCATTACATAGTTACACCTATTTTCTGCATATATCACACTATATTGATATGTAATGATATCTAGAGCAGGAAAAAAATATTCTGGTTAACAGATCGAAGTTATGTGGATTGCAAATAATAGTGACATTCTAGAGGCATACTCTAGCTGTGCAAATGGTTGCAATCTTGATGATCAGATATGATCTATGGTTAGTGTTTGTCTTAATGCAAAGACATGCAAACAAACAACATGAACTCTAGTATTTTTTTTTAATAGAATGAATGAATGATTTTAATGATGTCCACGAGAGCAAACTGTCTAGGGGAAGACACTCACAACCTTAGGCGATTTCCATATTCCTTTCCATTTCCAATCTTCTTTTGTGGATCTTGACCAGAAAACCAGCAGTTTGGTTGATCTTATCCTCTTCAAATAAATTGTGCATGTTGTCAACTTTAAGAATGATTTCATATTGAGCCCGAATAACGTCATACACTGCGCATTCTGTGAGAAAGTGCCATTCAGTTTCAATTGTGCTCGTCCTACAAAACATGCAAGTTCTCTGGGGTAGATTTTCAATAGTTATTTTTGGGTAGTTTTGCATTTTAAACTTAATTTAAAATGGTTACGAAGAGATGAGGACTAGTGTTGTATGGGAGATGGGGACGGGTGCGCTTGTGCATGTGTATTTCAAAAGACGTAAAATATTTAAATTGAGTATATATATATATATATATATATATATATATGATAACATTGATAAGATAAACTTGAATTGACAAAAATTTTTTTTGTTGATTGATCACAAATATTTTGTTCATATATGCATCAACATGAGCCCAATACAAACTCTTACAAGTACAATCACAAGACTAATATCAACCTTAATTCATAACATTAGACCTAAATTGATATGATTTAATTGCTTTTATTTATTTTTATCTTATTTTATTGCTAATCATTTACAAATATTTTGCTTATAGGAGCATCAACATGATACCAATACAAGCTTTACGAGACTAATATCATCTCCTTCAAGCACCCACGCTAAAAACCACATATGGAATACTAAGAATCACAACTAAGAAATTCACTTATTTAAAAATCACTTCCACATTAGAAGCCAACTATGAAAGACCAAGAACCACAATTTAGAATTCTATATTGGATTTCCATTTGTTAATTGAACTTGGGTCTCCACATTGAGAACTCAACGACTTAACCAATTAAACTCAATCACTTGGGCTTCAATTGATTTCATTGCCAATGAGTATGTCTATTATATAAAAATTACAAAATTTTGAAGGCTACAACTTTCAAGTACACACAACAATAGAAACATAGCAAATATGCATTTGCCACTAATCAACATATGGTAACATTGCATCAAATTCAAAATATTTCAAGTTTGATAGTTTCTATTATCTTGCTAGGATATTGATTACTTAGGTGTGTAATCTTGCTCTTGCCATAATTCTAAATGACACTTGCTATTCTAGGTAGTAGTGTATTTTTCTACACATTTGTACATCTTATAGCTAATTAATCAATCTAGTTATCCTTCAATGTGCAATTTTTTGTAACTTGCACTTTGACCCGTTTTATTGATTCTCACATGGTATGATAGTAGTTTCTGGATCGTTTGAAGTTGGTGTGGTAATTATTGCAAGTTAGTTTGTTAAAAGAAATTATGCAATTTGTTTTAGAGGTAGCTTCTTTGTGTCTTTGCATGGTCCATAGCATGTTTTAAGCCTAGATGTCCATCAAATTTATACAATAAAATATACCATAAAAGGAGGCCATGTTTTGTGTTGCATAAGCCACTTTCTATGGCACAAATGTAGTTTTTGAATGCAAAGATGTAATTTTCTTGTAGTAGGGTGCAAGGTGTGATTTTTTCATACTTGTTTGTCTTTTCAAATCGATATATTTTTAGGCTTTGCAAATTGATATTGCTATTTTGGAAGGTAGTTTTTGTAGGTTGTATCAAATTTTATTTCTGTTCAAGCTGCATGTGTCTTTACAAAGCCTCGCAACTATGTATTAATCCCTCAAAAACACAAAGCATAATTTGGAGTACCTTTTAAATATCTTCAGATCCATTTAACCGCATCCCAACGAGCTTTACTTGGATTGCTCACAAATCTGCTCACTACTCCCATTGTATGAGCAATACCTGGACGAGTACAAACCATGACATACATGAGACTGCCAACTGTTGATGAATATGGGATGCCTTTCATAAAGTCTTGATCTTCTTGTGTCTTGGGACACATTTCAAAAGACAAATGAAAATGACCAGCAAGTGGAGTGCTTGCAATATTAGCAGCTGTGATACATATTTGATCCAAAACTTTGTCAATGTACTTCTTTTGTGACAATTTGATTTCCATCTTTTGTCTATCCCGAATAATGGTCATCCCAAGTATGCTCTTTTTTCTTCCTAAGTCCTTAATTGCAAATCTGCTAGCTAAACATTGCTTCAACTCATGAATAACCCTCATGCTAGTGTTGATCACCAACATGTCATCAACATAAAACAAAAGATGAACAAACTCACCATTGTGAAGCTTCTTGTAATAAACACATGGATCAAGTTCACAATTTATGAATTGATGCTCAATCATGAAGTAATCAAATTTAATATACCACTGCCTTTGGGGTTGCTCGAGCCCATAGAAACTTTGTTTCAACTTGCAAAATATATGTTCCTGCCCCTATTTTTTAAACCCTTCAAGTTGCTCCCTATACAAATCTTCCTCAATATCACCATGGAGAACTGTAGTCTTGAAATCAAGCTGTTCAAGCTCAAGATCCCAAACAAGTGCTAAATCCAAGACTACTCAGATTGTGGTCATCTTTACTTGTGAAAAAATTTCATCAAAATCTATCCCTTTCTATCGATCATACCCCCTGAAAACTAGTCTAGCATGATAGTGTTTCCTTCTGCCTTCTTCCTCTTTCAATTTGTATACTGATCAAATTTTTCATGCCCTACGATTAGACAAAAGATGCACTCGATCCCAAGTGTTATTTGCTATCAACGAGTCTATTTCCTCTTGCATAGCTGCCGTCCATTGTCACAATCATTAGTACTATAGGCTTGTTTGAAAGTTATAGGCTTTGATTGATCAATAATTAACAACTCTGGGTGATCACTAATTAACAACTCATAATCTGCAAATTTTGTTGGAGGTTTTCTCTACCTAGTAGACCTTCATAACTTAGAAACATGGCTTGGTTTATTACTATGTTCTGATTCTAAATTTGAGCCCGCAACAATGCTAATGTTACCAATATGTGCCTGCAAATTGACACTAACATTGTTCCCCTTTCCATGATTACCAATATTACTACTAGTACCATGACTTCTTAGAGACTTACTGTGCATACCCTAATCACCATTTCTCCTTTGTATATTATAATCACTTTGCACTGCTAATTGGAGAGTGAAGACAATTGGTAATTCTTCCATTCCTTGCGTGGTGGTTGTCACAGGTCGTGACAATAAAATAACATTAAGAAATTTCCTTAGCATAGAATATATCTCATACACCACTCGATTACCAGTTGTATGCAATGATTCTGGGAGTTGTTGTGCATGAACCCCACATAGAGAAGAGCAAAAATCAATTTAAGGAGACAAAGTATAGTGCGTGAGACTAGCTTCACGCATAGCAAAATCACCTGTCAAGTGCCTTTGTTGAGTAGAGAGTATGTTTTATGCAATGTATGAAGAGGTTTCATGTAGATAAATTTGCATAGGTTATAGAGCACTATGCTCACCAAATAGAGGATTTTGTTCATTATTTGTGAACACTGGCAAATTAATGTGAGATTGGTTGGTGTCAGTAAGAGGTAGAGTGGTATCATTGTTGTGTGGTATCACTGTTGAGGACTACATAGACAAAGGGACCTATGTGGTAATAGGAGTTTGTTTTGATTAAGTAAAAACAGGTTTTGAAAGGACCCGAAACCTTTAACAAAACATCAAAAGATAGAGCGTTAAGAGAACAAAAAAAGTATTGTGAAGCACCACCTAAAAAGACAAAGGGAACTAACAATAGTTTCCACAAAATGAAACAGAGACCAGACCAGCAAACCACAACAAAGGGCAGTCAAGATTTACATTTAAGCCCACTCTTATGTGAAGGTAAATTCACATCAAAAGAAGGCATGGAAGACTTTAATTTCTTTCCTTTAACTATTGTCCACCCATCCTCCACCTTCTCAGCTGCATTCTGCCAAGCCAAAGAGTTAACAGAAGAGCCCGCAAAAACTAAGAAGCAAGGCTGGCCACACTAGTATCCACGGCTGGGACATGGACAACATCACCATCGTTCCCCATTTCCCCCCTTGGAGAAACAAGGACATTAGAACCCACATCACCAGCAAATAGGACAGCTGATCCATGGACAACATCAATAATCTGGTTAGGAGCAGCAACAACAACACCCAAAAGGACAACATCAATAGTCTGAACCAAGGCAACATTTGTAGAGCCTACAACATCACGTATATCAGAGCTAGCACGATCAGAAACCCACACATTGCCAAAGGCAGCAAGAGGAGTCTCAAAACACGACGAGTCAACAACTTGGTTAACACTAATAACTTCCGCAAAGGGAATATCCTTTCCCACATCGGACATAGGAGAAACAATAGAAGAATCTGGAGCAACAACCTGAGAGAAACTCCGCTAAGAGGTACTCTTCTCAACTATGTAGTACTGAGAAGAGGCACATTTCCACCACGGAACATGGTGTCTGGTTTTACCCAAATCACATTTGGCAACAATATGACCAATTTGGAAACATCTTCTACATCTAAAGGGGATTCCTTCATAATCCAAAGACCGAATCCAACTTCCCTTAGGAGAAACAAGTTTGATCTCCATAGGTAAGCCCTTAGAAGCATCAATATCCACCAAAATATGGGCGTAGGTAGAATGTAGAATGTCTATAGATTCAACATCCACCATCATGAAATATCCCAAAGCCTCACCCACCTCCAAAAGAGAATCCACCCAAAGATGAAGAGGGAGGTTTGGAAGCCTAACCCAGATAGGCATCTTGTCAAAGGTATCAGAAGAAAGTTTGAAATCCTCATGCCAGGGTTTAACCATAAGCACAAAGCGACCATCCTAGCTAAAAAAATGACTTCGAAGAATGCAATTCCTATCCTCCATACCATCAAATTTGGCAACATAAAAAACCTTAACCAGAGGGAAGATATGGACCATACTAGTAATAATGAGTTCCCAGCATTTGGAAATCCTTGCATGAAGCTCAGGGAGGCTTGGCCAAAAACCCCTAAATCTGCAAATAACCGCCTGGTTGGAAAGGGTAGACGAAGAGTTTTCTATTTCCTCAACCGTTTCCACCCCAAAGGAAAGAGTGATGGGGGTAGCCATAGGGAAAGGAACATGCCCCACATAAGACTTCAGAGTAGTCCCTCTGGAATGTTCCTTAGAAGCCCTAGCAACAAGAACAACTGCCATAGAAGAAGACCCATCAACTACAACCCTAGCCACATAAATAGGTACCTTGGCCGCAGAAACCCTAACAACAACAACCGCAGGAGAAACAACTCCACCTCCCACACGCCACGCAAGGCTCAGCAACAGCAGAAGGAGTCGACGAGGGAATGACGAGAGCAAGAGGATCAGACGCGTGAGTAGTGGCAGGAGGCGTCGCAGGAGGCATCACAGGAGAAGTTAGCGGTAATAAGAGTTTGTTTCTTTGTTGTGGGTGACAAATTAAAATTCTAATGCTCCTCTATAGGTTTCATGGGATATATTCTTGTCACATGGGGATGTGAAATAACATGATCTGTTCCTCCTTGTGTAGATGACTGCAAATTTCCCCCAACTTCTTGTATTGGAACATTATTATATGTAATGTCTAACAATGACACATTCTTTTACTAGTCTTTGTTGTATATGTAAACCTGCAAATGACCTTTCATTAAATACCAAATCTTGGCTCTAAATTATCTTTTTATCAATTGGATCCCACAATTTGAACCCATACCGATCCTCACCATACCCAACAAATGCAACATCTTGATTTGGCATCCAATTTTGTTTGCTTCTCCTTGGGGTCATGAGTGAACACTTCATAGCCAAATACCCATAGGTGATAGTAGGAAATATGTCTTCTCAACCTTCTCTCCCCTGGAATGTCAAAATCCAAGCGTGGTGCTCGATTGATTAAATAAACCACTGTATTATGAGACTTTGCCCAATTTTTTTTTGCCTAAACCTGCATTAGAGAGCATACAATGAGCTTGTTCCAAAATGACCCAATTCAACCTCTTAGTTGCACCATTTTCTTGAGGGGTGAAAGGAACAATTTTAATTTTTTGAATGCCATTATCCACACAAAAATTATCAAATTCAGAAGAACAAAACTCTTTTCCATTATCCATTTGTAAACATTTTATCTTGTGCCCAATATGATTCTCAACAATGGCTTTAAAACTGTTGAATTTACTAAATACCTTTGATTTCCTAATTAGCATATAAATCCACACTTTCCTAGTACAATCATCAAGAAATGTTAAAAAATAGTTTTCCCCTCCAATATAGTTCTGATTAAGTAAAAACAGGTTTTGAAAGGACCCGAAACCTTTTACAAATAACCACCGAAAGATAGAACGATAAGAGAACAAAGAAACTACTGTGAAACAACACCTAACACACCAAAGGGAACAAACAACCATTCCCACAAGAAAGAAACCGAGACCAGACCGACAGTCCACAAAAAAGGGCAATCAAGAAAATCATTTAAGCCCACTCTTATGTGCCCGTAAACTCATATCAAAAGGAGGCTTGGGAGACTTTAATTTATTTCCTTTAACTGTTGTCCATCCGTCCTCCACCTTCATAGCTGCATTCTGCCAAGACAAAGAATTAGCAGAAAAGCCCACAACCTGAGAAGCAAGGCTGGCCACCCGAGCATCCCCGGTTGGGATAGGGACAACACCATTCCCCAAATCCCTCCCAGGAGAAACTAGGGCATCAGAAACCAAAATACCAAAAACAATCGACAAGATAGCTGAACCAAGGACAACATTATCAATTTGGAGAGGAACAACAACAGCAACACCCGAAAGGACATCAAATGTCTGAACCAATACAACATCCGAGACAACATCAATAGAATTAACAGTAGTGTGATTATCCCAAGAAGGGAAACCAGACATACCCCCATCCCTAGAAAAATTTTCAACCGTATAATGGTGGTCAGCAATGCCCACCCACCAAGAAGGCAATTTC
This sequence comes from Thuja plicata, assembly GCA_018584345.1. Classification (NCBI taxonomy): domain Eukaryota; kingdom Viridiplantae; phylum Streptophyta; class Pinopsida; order Cupressales; family Cupressaceae; genus Thuja; species Thuja plicata. The sequence goes on from MU223426.1 coordinate 1,880,798, forward strand.
TTTGATTTTACCCCATCTGATAAACATCGGGCATCAATATGGCCAGTCTTGTGGCACTTTATGCACCTGAACGAAATTCCCTCATAATCTAGAGTCTGGATCCAAGATCCCCGAGGATATGCCAAAGTTATCTTCTTAGGGAGACCCTTAGAAACATCAACCTCCACTAGCATACGAGCATACATCGGGTGAAAAATGTTAGTGGACACCGCATCAACCATCTGAAAATCCCCAATAGCCTTTCCTATAGATTCCAAAACAGAATCCAACCAAAGATGCAAGGGAAGATTCGGAAGCCTCACCCATAAGGGTATTTTTTTAAAAGACTCAGTAAGAGGATTAAAATCCTGATGCCAAGGTTTGGCCATCAGAGGGAAACGATCCTCCCAAGAGAAACAACTATCACACAAAATAGTGTTCCTATCTTCAGCATTGTCAAACTTTGCGATAAAAAACCCTTTGCCAAAGGGAATATCTGAACAATATTAGATAAAATAGGCTCCCAATATTTGGAAATCCATGCATGTAGGTCTGATAGAGAGGGCCAAAAAATCCTAAATCTAAAAATAACAACATTAGAGGAATATTCCTTTGCAGTATTAAAGATCTCATCAACTATTTCATTTTCCAGATTTACCACTAAGGGGTCACTTACAAAGACATGCATTACAGATCTAGGACAGATGCCTCCTCTCCCAGGAATAGGATGATCATAGGAAATATCTACTTCAAAAGCGTCCACACCTGCATAAGAGGCAAATGCAGTAGGGCCACGGGCCCCAATCTCAGCAATAGACTGCGGAAGCACCACAGGAAGCCCTCCCCACCGGTTACCCCTGAATCAGCCAAACCAGACGACAACACTCCTGCAAAAAAATTCAAACCCGTTGAGTGGGAAACAACAACGCGAGGTATAGAGCCGAACTGTTATGATACTAAGAAAGATCCTACTCACTTATGTTATGTTATTCCCCTCCAGTATAGTTACCTCTTTAGGTATGAAGACGTTTGAGTGTAGAAGCTCCAAGGGTGTTTTCTTCTTGTCATGGCCAGTCTTCAAGAAGTTGATCTGCTTTTGTTTTCCATAGAGGAAATGTTTACAAAACTCCAAATCAACAGATTTTAGATTTCTATTAAGTTTAGGAATGTGCTTGATATCTTTTAACAACCATTTGTTTCCACTTTTAGTTGCTACATTACATCACCTTTGCCAATTATCTTGCATGGTATCTTATCTCCAGGATATTCCCTTCCAAACTGACCTTCTTGGTAGTTTGTGAAGGCCCCCCAACATGGAGTAGCATGGAAAGAGGCACCTGAATCCAACACCCATTAATCTGTTGTGGTGTCACTTGTTGATAGAATTAGTGTATGCACCCTAAAATGGTCGCCTAGACTTTGGGCCCCATTTCTCAATTTATCAAATCCCTGAATCAATATTTTCAAATATCAACAATATCAATTTCCTTGATCAAATCATAATCAATTCAATATTTCCTAAGGTTTGAGCCTTATTTAATTTAAAAGAACAAAAAATAAAAATAAAAATATTATTTAATTAAGAGAACATGCTCTCTTTTAATTAATTGAAAATCTTTTTTAATTAAATAATAAAATCACTTTATCCTAAGCTTTTATTTAATTAAAAGGAATTTCCTCCTCTTTTATTTAAATAAAAAATCCTCACTTTTCTTCTTATCCTATGTTGTACAAATAAAATATTATTCTTATTTTATAAAAAGGGAAAAAACACTTTTTGTCTTATGTGGGACACAAACGTCAACTCCTATTTTCCTATTGGAGGATATTTGTGCACAAGGATCAAGCTTCCATTTTTCTCCACCCTTGATTAAGACTTTTGCCTCTTAATCTCAATGGTCCATTTCATCTCATTTC
>MU223426.1:1907169-1955402 GCA_018584345.1 Thuja plicata
CTTCAATTCCTTTTATGTATATTAGCCAAAGAGGGTGTATTTGATTTAATTAAAAGTACTTTAGGACTTTAGGATTAAATCAATTAATCATAGAGGTTTTAGCTAATAATCATTTTAGATTTAGGAATTAAATTGTAATGTCAGATTTATGCAAATTTGGGTTTTCTGCATTTGAAACTCAGTCGATTAAAGTCAATTAGGAGACGAATTTGCCTAATAAAATAGGACTTCGAAGATAAGAAAATGCACCAAAATTGATTAAGTTATTAGGTGCCAATTTTGGGGTATTACAAAACCAAGAGAGGCAATGAAGGTTTCCCGCTGATGCTGAAGGCAAAAATATTTCTTCTGCATTATGTTCATCTGAGAACAAACTATACCATCAAGATCATCAATGATCTTGTAAACCTAATATGCATTGCCAATCTGGAGTTCTATGGAGACCATAGATTTCTTAATATTCTCAGTGGAAACTGGCCCTTGTAAAGTATATCGGTACAACCCGTTACCATCCTCAAGAAGTTCCTATCCTTCAAGAAGTAGTTTCTTCATTTCTGTAAGTGAGGAGTAATATTTTTCTCGAATCTTCTGTAATAGAGAGCACTTTGTGTCTTCCTCAACCAATAGAATTCGGTCATTGACGATGTAGTCAAGTCCTTAACAACATTAACAAGAAATTTTCACTTATTTCTAATGGAACATGTGGTGTCAAATGAGCATGTTGGAACAATAGCATGAAGAGACGATACAATTTCTTCTATAATTTCACTTTTCTGCTCAGACTCACTCAGTAACTCTTCTTGTGCAGTGGCAGTGATAGTTTACCAATTTGTAGCTTCTGCCTTGTGGTAACCTTGTTAAAATCAATGAAAATAGAAGATGTGATTGGTTTGATGGAAAGAGGAGACAAAATGAAGTTTCGTAGGAATCTTTGGGAATTGGTTCCAATGTCTGGTCTTTGATTGATTACCCCCAATCCAGACTTAGGAGTGTCGGTGGATACCGACATAGCTACATCTTGAGACTTCCTTTCTTCTTTAACAATTTTCATAGCTTCATCTCTTGCTTCTTCCTTTTCTTCTTCCATCACCTAATCATTTTCTTGATTCTTTGATTCTACCTCTTTTCCGGGTGGACTGTCTTCTTCATAGGTGACGACAATATTGTCTACCAATACAACTGCCTCTAATGATTTTGGTGCATCAAGAATCTTGTCTATTTCTATACTTCTTTCTTAAACAACTGGTTCCTCTTTCTTTGTCTTCTCTTCAAATAATATAGAAGATTATGCTAGAGCAACATTGAGCGGTTCAAGATCGGGAGGATTATGATAAAGAGAAAATACATCATTGTCGGAGAGTTTTGTGTTATCTTCAGTCTTGCTAGGATGCTCGAAGGTAGATGGTTTTTTAGGCGAAGTCTGTTGTAGCATATTTAATTCTTTATCAAGGGATGCAAGATTAGATATGATTTCTTGTTTCATCCCAACAACAACTATTTTATCAAACATAAGCAACCAAACTCTTTTCTTGGGACTTGAGTGAATTTCCTTTTGCAACAACCCATAATGAATTAGTATACTGCTCACCAATACTAAACTACACATTTCCTTGAAAACAATATCAAAGAAATCCTTTTCTATCCTTTTCAACATATCCCAAAGAGTACCGGGAATATCTTTCTCGTAATCTTCTAATTCTTTATTGTACTGAACATTATATTTTAGAAAAACTTCAACGATAACTTGTTTATCTTCTGCTGATGCCGATCCAAAGAACTTATTGGCACTAGAATTTTCACTAGCAACTAGATAATCAAATACAACACCTGTGTCCAAAGTATTCATACCAAGCTCAAAATTTGAACTTTCTTCTGACTTCTTTCCTTTCTTATTCACCTTGAATTTGGAATTGTTCTGTGTCACTGTCAGTGGATCTTTCAGATGACTCATTACCATAATATACAATGTACAATACATTTTTATCTTTTTCTTTCTTTGCAGTAGTTGACACTGATCTAGTGACCCTTCTTTTCCTAGACAAACCTTCTCCTTCGACTTCGTTGGTAGGAATCGATGCAATGGTTACACCGGAAGGATTACCAAGAGAACTTCTAGTGATCCTTCATAATAATTGTTCATGTTTTTTTTTTTAATGTTATGTTCTTCTTTTAATCTTCTCATAATACCTTCTACTTTATTCTCTGTATTTTTCTTGGACTTTTAGATATGAATTTCCATCTTTTTCTCTTCTGTGGTACCAAATATTTCTTTTGACAGATCTGAGATATTTTCCAATAAAACTTTGGCATAATTTTTGACTTGCTCTTCAGTCAACTCATATCCAAGCAAGGGTAGCCATTTATGTCTGGGTTGCACTACTTTCATGATGCAATTGTCAGTGATAACAATGAAGATGATTTCCTCTTATATTTTTCTATCATAGAGGGAGGAATTCTATCCCTCTAATGCATTATTTGTTGCATAACAGAGAAAAATTCTATGAACTTATCTTCCATATTAGCAATTCTTTCCTTTTTCAATAACCTTCTCTAGATTGGTGTGCTTTTGGTGTATCATCTGACCATACAAATTTTCCTACTCCATGGATATAATTTGAGAATTACAAAATCAAGCAAATAGCTAAAGAGATGAAATGAAAACTCACATTCTTGCTGCTAGTCTTAATTGACATAAGTTCTCAATAAATTTATCTTTGATAAGAGTACAAAGATCTAAATTTGGACCTTTCACTATATTATAAGTGACGCAAATCACATTTTCCGACACAAATTTTTCATGGTTGGTGTAGTACACTTTGTAGTCAATAACTTGTGTTGCATATCTTACTGCGAGATCATCTATGGCACTGATTCTGAGAGACCTTCCGTCATGAGTAGCTCTGATTAGGGTAATTTCTTTTTTGGTTTTGAAACTTTTTAGTTTTTGGCACTTCTCCTAGGTCGTAGAGACCAGTGAATCTTCATTACTTCTTTTGAAATTAAATGACAACCATTCTCAAGCCAGCAGAAAACGTCATGGAACCTACTTATAGCCATTCTTACCCAATTTTCATTTGCACAGAAGTCAGGGAATGTGTTGAAAACTTCCAACTTCTTATCAACCAAAAACCTTAATTCAGGTTTTGCTTCACCATTATAAATACTCAACTTTTTTCCCACAATTGACTGACTCCATAAGTACCGAGTTCGTCCAGGTTGCACTTCAAATGAATTTGAACGTCTTTTGCAGGGACAACAACATGAGGTTTTCTGGAAAGACTACTTGACATATCATTCTCAGTCAAGATATTAGGGCACAACTTGAGCACAAGATGAGGTTCTTGGTTTTCATTAATAAGCACAGGAGTGAGATTTCTAGCCAAATCCATTGCAAGAATAAAGATTAATTCAAACACAGAAATATAATTCTTCAGATTTTAAGCTTGACTTCAGTTCGCACCACAAATCTTTATCTCTTGTTTTAATGCAATGTATAAAATGAGTTGTAAGCCTCTGTATTTAACATGTAACCTCGAGATAATACAACAATAAATGTATTAAGTGCACCATCTAACCACTGAAATACCTTTTTACTGAGATAAATATTCCCTTCTTATTTCGTTAACTGATAGCTCCCAAGTAGGAGTGGATATGTACTACTTTTGCATTATTTAGGATGGGAGATAGATAGAGACAATTTTTCTTCCCGTTACTGACAGCCGTAAGGATGATAAGTTTTTGGTAGCAACTTGTGTGTCGGTGCTAGAGTTACCGACATCTTTTATGACCCAAATCCTTTTCATCTCTTCTCTTACTTTTTGTTTATTAATTATTTTTGTTGGTTCTGTCCTCTTAGCAACCATAGATCTAAAATGATTTGTGATGTGTCCAATCTTATTACAATTGTAGCATCTGTTATTTTGTTTATTCTGTCTTGACCTTCCCTGGTTAGCTTTATGACCATATTGAAAGCATGTTTTTGATTAAAAAAGAAGCCAGAACTAGGGGGCTGATCCAAGCAAAGAAAACATATCCAACACAAGAAGTACTAGAATACCAATACATAACCAAAAACAACACACCCTTAGCCTATCCGCTTTTTAAAAATAAAAAACCAGAAACTAGTGATCACAGGCCCCAACTTCACCACAAAATTGGTAACCAGCCTGTGACCATTGACAAACCCCAACTTCACAATGAAATTGGTAACCAACATGTAAATAACAGTAGCAGTAAAGTTCAATAAGGTCTTACCGTTAGCAAAAAACCAGATAACAGTTTTACGACCATCATATAAACAAAACATCATAAAAAATAGGCCCAACCCGACCATCCACCAGAAGCAGCAAAAAAAAAGGACATCAAAGAAACAAAGGGAATCACTTGGGGTTTTTCTCCCCACCATTGAGCAACAACTTCAGCGAGTCATCAACAAGAAACTGGAAGAGCTTCCCATCAATCTGTTCCTTATCAAAATTCTTTGAATTCTCCAGGTGAAGGAGCTGAAGAGTCGTCATCGTAGAATGCATAAATCTAACTGCAAAATCTGCAATTCTGTTGAAGTTGTCCCCCAACACCTTGATTTCCTCATTCATCGCCTGAAGGTCATTTTTGGAGTCTACATTCTGAATTAAGTCCTGGAGCCGATTGATATCCCCCTTGATATGATTCAGGTCCACCTTCACCTCCTCACCGCCATCCTTCAAGCTCTTCTTCTTATTCCCCCTGTTTCCTATTTAGCCACAAAACCCTCTCGTTGACCTAAAGAAGAGGTAGCGGTGAGTGGAGAATCTGTCATCTGTTCTCCCAACACATTCAGAAAGCATATTGAAAGCATGTTGAACAATATCCAGAAAACATATTATTGCTAGATTTTCTACATTGATTAGCTTTGTGACAAAAATGTTACGTTTAAAGCATCTACCGGTAAAGGATCCTTTATTAAGGTTAGTCCCACTTTTACAATTTATTGCCTTATGACCAAATTTATTGCATTTCAAACATCGACCATTGAAAGTGTAGACACCCTAAAATGGACATACTTGCGACCTTACATTAAAACACTAATTTTCATATATTAATTAATGGACTTTTGATCATTAATTAATCATCCATTTCTTCTAAATCCATTCCCCAAATCATTTTAATCATTTCCCCAAAATTAATTAAATAATTAATTTTATTTAATTATATAACTTTAATTAATTAGTCTTCATTAATTAATTAAATTCAATTTCTTAAAGTTTAAATTTAAATATTTAAACTTATTAATTAATTATTCTAATTAAATTAATTTAATTTCACTCAATAATTTAATTCTAAATAAAAAAGAATTCAATTATCACATGTTTGAATACTTTAATTACAAAAATTAATTAAATATTCAAATAAATCCTTTCTCAAGTTCAAAAAGGTAACTCATGATCAACTTTTTAGTTAACTAAACATTACATCTTCTCTCCAAGTTGATGAGGTGGAGTTTATTAGTTGCTTCTCAGTTAACTAGAACATTATCTCCTCTCCAAGTTGAAGAGGTGGAGTTTACTGGTTGCTCCTTAGTTAAACTAAAACATCACCCCTTCTCTTCAAGTTGAAGAGGTGGAGTTTACCGATTTCTCATTAGTTAACTAAATTATCACCTCTTCTCTCCTAGTTGAAGAGGTGGAGTTTACTGATTGCTTCTCCAGTTCTTTTCGATTTCAACCATTCATTCTCTAATCTCTGGGATCAATCTCAACCATTCAAATCACTTTCGATATTCTATATAATCAACCTTTCACAACCATTTGAAGGATCTAGGATTTCAAGATTTTGTGCACCCTTACTTTGCAGGATTCTCATACAAAACATCAAAGCATTCTTGTAATCATAATCAATAATCATTTTCTCAACACTCCCAAGTCATAGACTCTATCAATACCAATATTGAGCACCACACACACAACATTCAAGAAGGATTAGAGAGAAGCAGTAGAAGCCTCGAGCACTGTGGTTTACATTCATTTGTTTTCCTCTATGTTTGCTTGTTATTTTATTGTTCATAGGTTTGTTCTTATAAGTGATTGATTTCCCCATTGCAAATCGGTGCTACTAACCCTCGTAATTGAGCGTAAAAAATACAACCTACACATTTTGATGAACCCGACGTGAACTTACAGCTCGATAACCGCTTGCAGACAACCAGAATAATCCCTCGGTCTTGGTCGTACGACCATGGTTTCATCCACTACTCTTAATCAAATCAGTGTGAAATTTTGTCATATCTTTTAAACTGCATGGAGTTTTTTTAGAATTTTTTTTTTAGGTTGATGCTTATCTAAGGAGGCCACAATCCAAAATTTAGATTTTTCTGAGTTTTTTAATTTTTTTTAATAAATATTTTATGATATTTTATAAAATATATTTTTTGGTCACAAATCATAGTTTCTTTTCAAAAAAATTACATTTTTAGAAAGGTCTTGAAATTATAGAGGGGGTTTATTCTGTGTGATTTTAATTTTTGTGAAATTATTTTGCAAAAATAATAGATCTTTTAAAACTGGTATGTTCTGATAAAATGCGTCCCCAGGGCACAAATTAAGGAATTATGATCTAATTTTTTTTTGCAGGTATTGGTTGACATAAGAAAGCTACAGTCCAAAATTCAGATTTTTTTTGAATTTTTTAATGATTTTTTATAATTTATTTATGATGTTTCATAAAAAAATAATTTTGGACATAAATCAACATTTCTTATAAAAAAGTTACATTTTTGGAAAGGTCTTGAAATTATACAGGGATTTTATTCTCTTTTATTTTTATTTTTCTAAGAAATATTTTCAAAAAAAGAAAGATCTTTGAAAAGTTTTCTTTTTGTGTGTTCTTTCTTGATTTCTGTGCGGGATGAGAAAAGGGCATATGGCCAAAAGGATAATCAGACAAACCCCGGTTTCTAGATCACTAAGAGCATCCATAAGAAGAACTGCTAATTATCGCTCACAACAGAGGGCAATCTTGGCAATCACAGCTGAAGATCAAAGTGAATATTTCAACAGGTATCTAGATTCTCTCAAGTGTTTTGCTGCAAAGTACAAGGTTACTATTAGCCTTAACGGTCTTAACAATCCCAGAGTTGCTGAATATTATTCATTTGATTGTTAGAATATTTTGGTACTAATCACACTTTTTGACAGTTTGTGGTGAGGAAACAATTAACAAAGCAACATAAAATCAACTCATTTATCTTTTTGGTGCTTTAAAAAGAAAAGTGTATGATAAACATCACGAACTCACTTTTCCAATTTGGTGCTTAAAATTGACATGGTGGTTAACAATTAAACAAAGGAAAAAAATCGTTGAATTTAAGGCATTAAATTTGGACAAACAATCTTCATCTACTTTGGGCTTAAAATTGAACATGCGTGCATGTATGGATGATAGCTTAGTTCACACTTTAAATTATGGTGCTTAATCGATTAACCTTGTGTCTTGAGTCAATGGTGTGCTTGCACAAATCTGTTAGATTAACAACCTTTATAATTTTTTAGAAAGGTCTGTTTGAGGAATGCGCTTCTTCCTCAGAGAACGACCTTAAACCGGTAATCCTTCCAATCGGTATATAAATAAGACGCATGTCAAAGCTCCATTTTATATCTAGCCAAGTTTGAGCTAGGTGTGTTGATGATAGCCTGAATCGGGTGAAGTATCCCTAAGTATCCAACATAGTCAACTAGGCTCTTAAGTGAGTCACACACATACAAACCGATTTGATAGACTCCACAGACCTTACTACAACCCATTGATTAGAGACCTGCCTATTTCACCTCCGAACAAGTGTCTTATTATAGTGCAAGGGGTTGTAGAATTTCCCCCCCAAGATTCTCAACATATGTGTTTCAGGATATTGTGTTGATGAAAGAGATCTTCATTAACACGACAATAATATCTAGCAACGACAAAAACATGGGCACCTATGTCGTGGATTTTCGTGTCCTAGTATCATGACGATTGTTGTGTGAGCCAACGAACACCAAAGCATTGAGCTTATAATATTTCATCTTGAAGCCAAAATTGACCTAGATTAATCTGTCTATCTTTGTTTAGACCACATGAAAATATTGCAACTTGCAAAATTTGTAGAACATAAACATTTCAATCTTGGATCTTCAAAACACTTTGTCTATTGTGTTTGTTTGTATGTTCAGTTTTAAAAATGCAAAACCAACATAAACAACTATCAAAATGAGTCAAACATGTTTGAGTTCTAGTGTGTCAACCAGAATCTGTTCCTGAAATCATATCACTGTTCCAGAGATATCATTTTTTTATTAGATAGTGATAGGAATAACAGTCCACAAGACAACTGAGAGGGGGGGTGAATCAGTTGTAATCTAGATTATTAAACTTTATACTTTATAAACCAAATCTGCAAATGTAAATGATAACACAGTAATAGCCAACACCATAACACAATATTTGTTGTCGAGGAAACCCTATTAAAGGTAAAACCCTGGTGGGAATTAACACCCACAAATAATGTACTGAGAGTATAGTATTCCTGTGAAAAGATATTAGCCTTGTTAGGAGCTTGTTACAACATTACAATACACACTCCCTGTTAGGAGATAGACCTTGTTAGGAGTCAAAGAAAATAGTAGGCTCACTACCAAGACACACTGCCCAAAGAAGGTTAAAGCCACCCTCAAGAATTTACAATTTGAATCAAGTGTATAAAGAAAATACACATTCTAGCGAATTGTCTGATAGCAACTATCTTTGCTTGGTCAGTTCCAATGAATTATCAACTATGCTTGTATCCAGCAGTCAACAAGCTTCGCAACTTCCACACTTCTCTTTCTTTTTCTTCTCTCTCACAATTCTCCACAAGAATTTATCTTTCATATATACCCTCTTACAATAATTCATTAGGTCGTCCAGTTAAGGCTTTCCATCATACAAATAATTACATAGCCCCTTGCTAAGATACACACGGTATCTAAAAAAGGTATACAACATTTACAATCCATTACATATACTTCCAGATCTGTAATTCATGCTCATAATTAATTTCACATGCTACATGTCTGAAGTCGACCAGGAAATAGGTCTTCTCCAGAATACATGCCACAAATGATGTCATCTGTATCCAATCAACAATCGAACTCAACCCATTACTCTATCATATGTCGACTGTCCATTAGTAAGCTCACAAGTTCTGAAATATATTCGCTAGAAAGATATACCCAAAACAAAGAGACCCGCTCTGTCCAGAATCACAGCTACAGTCCAGAAAACCAGTCTTCACTAAATCATCTGTAACATCCATAGTGGGTAACATAACGTCAAGGGACCTTAGGAATAAGGTCAGCACACATCCTTCTGCATAAATCCAACTTTGATAATTCTGAATCATCCGTACAGTGTCTGTACATTCCTTCTAGTTAAGTAGCCAGTCCGTCTTCTCCATAGAAATATATGTATACATCAGTGACAAAACATGAATATCAACAACATAATTAGTAACCAAAACTGATATCATCCAACAATCTCTCCCTTTGGCATTGATGAAAACATATGGGAAAATCCATATGTATCAACCCAAAAGTACTCTCTCTCAATACAATCTTCTCAATATCCTCAACACAAATCTCCCCAAAACAATAGGGATTTTCGCATAGATTTCTTCCCCCTTTGGAAGCAATGGCAAAGGGTACCATAATTCATCTGTAGTCTTTTGTAAGATGTAACTTTTTCAAATCTTCATGTCCAATCAGCTAGGTGCAAGATCAGAGAAATGTACTCCATAGTATTCTCCCGCGATCACTCCCCCTAAGGAGTAGATCCATACATCAAGTCCAGAGAATGATATAGCTCTGAGATCCACTGGACTGATGCACATCTGCATCATTTTAGTTTTCACTGGGAGGGGCCATCACCCCAAGAATGCCTCTGAGATGTTCAAAAGCATCTTTTGGTAAAGGTTTAGTAAATATATCTGCTATCTGTTCCTTTGTGCTAAATATACTCCAGTTTAATCTCTCTATCTGCTACCTTCTCCCTCAAGAAATGATACTTGATTGAAAAATGTTTAGTCTTTGAATGTATTATAGGATTCTTTGACATATTCACTGTGCTAGTGTTATCACAATGGATAATCACTGGTTCTTTGAAAATTATTTCAATTTCCTTCAACATTTGTTTCATCCAAACAAATTGTGTATAGTTTATTGTAGTAGCAACATACTCTGAATCAGTAGTAGATTGAGCAATACTGTTCTGCTTCTTACTCAACCAAGAAACCAACCTTTTTCCAAGAAAAAATGCACCACCACTTGTACTCTTCCTGACATCCACATTACCTGCTCAATCAACATCAGTAAAAGCCTGCAATGTAAAATCATCAGATTTTTCATACCATAATCCATATTCTACTGTTCCTTTCAAATATCTGAAAATTCTTTTCATAGCAGCAAAGTGTGTCTCTTTAGGATCTGCCTGATATCTAGCCACAATTCCAATTGCATTGGTAATATCTGGTCTAGTCCGTGTTAGATATTGTAGACCACCAATCATTGATCTATACTTAGTCTGCCCAACATTTTGAGTCTCATGACTTTTAGTTAGTTTGTTCCCTGTTACCATGGGTGTACCAACAGGTTTACAATCTTCCATTCCAAATTTCTTCAACATTTCCTTAAGATACTTGGTCTGAGATATAAAAATACTATTCTTACTCTGATTAATTTGTAAACCAAGAAAAAATTTCATCTCACCAATCATTGACATTTCAAACTCATTCTCCATTTCTTTAGCAAACTTCTTGCTCATTTTATCTTTGCCTCCAAAAATGATATCATCAACAAAAACTTCTATAATTAAGATTTCATCTTCATCAGTCCTTAAATACAATTTACTGTCTGCATTACCTTTTTTGAAACCAAGACGAAGTAGATGTTTATATAGTCTTGTATACCATGCCTTCGGTGCTTGTTTCAGTCCATACAGTGCCTTCTTCAGTCTGCAAACCATGTTTTCATCATCTGTCAAAGGAAAACCATCAGGTTGCTCAATGTACACTTCTTCTAGATCACCATTCAAGAATGCTGACTTCACATCCATCTGATACACTTTGAAGTCTTTATGTGCAGCATAAGCAAGGAATAGTCTCACAACTTCCAATCTAGAAACAAGTGCAAATGTTTCTTCATAGTCTATGCCTTCTTGTTGTGAGTAGCCTTTACATACCAGTCTAGCCTTGTTTCTTACCACTGTGCCTTCCTCATCCATCTTGTTTCTGAAAACCCACTTAGTGCCAATCACATTTTTGTTCTTAGGTCTTGGAACCAATTCCCAAGTATTGTTTTTCTTTATCTGTTCTAGTTCTTCCATGGCTTTAGTCCAGGATTCATCTCTACATTCTTCATCAGTATTCTTTGGTTCAACTTGAGAAATCAAACATATCTCATCTCTAAATATAGATCTAGTCATCATGCTTTGCTTGCATCACTAATAATTTGATCTTCACGATGGTTTTTCTTGACATACCTTGGTGTCTTCAATGTTTCAGTAGCTTCGACCTATTCTTCTTCTTGAATCTCATTTTTGATCATCAAGGGTCCTTTAGGTTCAGAAACAACTTCTCTTATTTCTGTTATCTGACCACAATCATACATTCTTTCCTGAATTTGAAATTTTTCATCTATCCTCACATTGACACTTTCAATTACTTTCCTCAATCTCAGATTGAAACATTTATATGCTTTACTCTTAGTGGAATAACCAAGAAAGATTCCTTCATCACTTCTAGCATCAAACTTGCTTATCTCATCATCTCTCTTGATGTAACATTTACTACCAAATATTCTGAAATATTTCACAGTAGGTGCATGATCAAACCATAATTCATACAAAGTTTTGTTTGTACCTTCTTTGATCTGAATTCTATTTAATGTGTACACAGCAGTGCCAACTGCTTCTCTCCAATGAACATGTGATACATTTCCTTCCAGCAACATAGTCCTTGCAACATCTAATATGGTTTTGTTTCTTCGCTCTGCCATCCCATTCTGTTGTGGAGTTCTAGGAGCTGAAGTCTGTTTATGTATTCTATTTTCTTCACAGTATGTATTAAACAGTTCTGATGTAAAATCTCCTCCTCTGTCTAATCTCAAACATTTCATCTTTAAACCAGATTCATTCTCACCTTTCTCCTTGAATAACTTGAATTTGTCAAATGCTTCAGATTTATCTCTCAAATATGTAACCCACATCATTCTAGAAAAGTCATCAACAAAAAGAATAAAATACCTTTCACCATAGTATGATCTTGTTCTTGTAGGACCACATAGATCTGTATGCACCTAATCCAACTTCCCTTTTTCTGAATAAGCTTTTCTCTTGAAAGTGATTCTAGTCTTTTTCCCCATAAGACATTCTCTACACATAGTGTTAGATGGCTTTAAAATTCTAGGTGGATCTCTTACTGCTTTTTTCATACTTGCCTTCACAATGTTATCAAAATTAACATGACAAAATCTTTTGTGTCATAACCAACTATCATCAACCTTTTCAATAAAACATGAAGCTTTAGATGTGTTCAATTCAAATACATTACCTATGGATTTAGTACCAGATGCTATCAAGTCTCATGTTTTACTCTTTATAGAACATTTTCCATTTATGAAGTTCAGTTGATAACCCTTGTCCACTAGCTGTCCAACACTCAACAAATTGTGCTTAAGTCTATCAACAAGTAATACATTGTCAGTGTTAGTCAGTGTTAGTCTTTCCATCCAAGGAAATAGATCCAATTCCAATAATAAGTTTAGGAGTATTGTCACCAAATCTAACAACACCACCATCATGTCTTTTCAAACTCACAAACTTATTTTTATCTCCAGTCATATGATGTGAACAACCACTATCTATGACCCATTCAGATTTCTTTTCAACTCGGGATACTAATGTTTTTTCTACATGCATAGGTTCATCATCTTTAATAGCAATAAATCCAATTTCATCATAGTCACCATCTTAATCATTAGATATACCTTCACTAGCATAATAACATTCCTTATCCTTTGAGAACTTAAACTTGAAAAACTTAGGTTTGTGCTTTGGAATTCTTGTAGGACATCTAGATGCAAAGTGACCGATCTTGTTGCATGAAAAACATTTCAAAGGTAATTTGCTCTCAAACTTACCCTTACCTCTCTTTTCTCTTTTGGCAATCAGTGCAACAATTTCATCTAGCTTTCTTTCTTCTTCTTGTATCTGTTCCCATTTATCAACATAGGCTCCAAGTTCTTCTCTTAGGTCATTACTGCTCATGCTTGCATTTCTAGATAAGATTCTTTTTCTTTTGTGCACGGTTGCTTTGAATGCTGACTCAACCTTAGGTAAAGTATCTCCCAATTCTGCGGCTTCAAATGTAGTTAGCTTTCCAATCAACATCTCTCTGGTGAAGTTCGGTGTCAAAGGTATGATCTCCTCTATAGCTTGAACCTTGGTTCTATATGCAGGTGTCAAAGATCTGAGTATCTTTGCTATAGCTTCTTCCTCAATGTAAGTTCCTCCAGAGTTCCTAATACGAGTAACTACCTCAGTAATTCTCTATGCATATGCTCTGATGTTCTCATCCTCTCTCATCTTTAGTGATTGCATCTCTGTCTTCCAGTTCTGTGACTTTGCTTGCTTTGTAAACTTGTCTCCAACATATAGTGCTTCCAGTCTTGTCCATATTTCATGTGCAAAGTTTGAGTCCTTTACTTCAGTAAATTCTCCTTCTGATAATGCGTTGATTAAGGATTCCCTTGCAACCATATTGCATGAGAATAACTTCTTTTGATCTTCATTGGCTTTCTCTAATTCATCCTCAGTCGCTACCTTTTCCTTCTTCTTTGTTATCATCTAGTAATCAATTCCCAAACATAGCAAATGTGTTCTCATTTTGTTCTACCAACTGCCAAAGTTTTCAAGATCAAACTTTGGAATATCCTTCCTGTAGTAAGTCATCTTTAAGATCACCTCAAGCTGTTAAACTTTCTCTCTAAGGACCAATAGCTCTAATACCAATGGTTAGGAATAACAGTCCACAAAACAACTGCGAGGGGGGTGAATCAGTTGTAATCTAGATTATTAAACTTTATACTTTATAAACCAAATCTGCAAATTTAAATGATAACATAGTAATAGCCAACACGATAACACAATATTTGTTGTCGAGGAAACCCTGTTAAAGGTAAAACCCTAGTGGGAATTAACACCCACAAATAATGTACTGAGAGTATAGTATCCCTGTTAAAAGATATTAACCTTGTTAGGAGCTTGTTACAACATCATAGTACACAGTCCCTGTTAGGAGACATACCATGTTAGGAGTCAAAGAAAATAGTAGGCTCACTACCCAAAGAAGGTTAAAGCCACCCTCAAGGATTTACAATTTGAATCAAGTGTATAAAGAAAATACACATTCCAGCGAACTGTCTGATAGCAACTATCTTTGCTTGGTCAGTTCCAATGAATTATCAACTCTGCTTGTATCTAGTAGTCAACAAGCTTCGTAGCTTCCACACTTCTCTTTATTTTTCTTCTCTCTCACAATTCTCCACAAGAATTTATCTTTCATATATACCCTCTTACAATAATTCATTAGGTCGGCCAGTTAAGCTTTCCTAATACATAATTAACCAGGTCGGCTAATTAAGGCTTTCCATCATACAAATAATTAAATATCCCCTTGCTGAGATACACACGGTATCTAGAACAAGTATACAACATTTACAATCCATTACATATACTTCCAGATCCATAATTCATGCTCACAATTAATTTCACACGCTACATGTCTGAAGTTAGCCAGGAAATAGGTCTTCTCCAGAATACACGCCACAGCTAACATCATCAGTATCCAATCAACAATCGAAGTCAACCCATTACTCTATCATATGTCGACTGTCCATCAATAAGCTCACAAGTTCTGAAATATCTTTGCCAAAAAGATATACCCGAAACACAGAGACCTTCTCTATCCAGAATCATAGCTACAGTCCAGAAAATCCGTCTTCACTAAATCAACCGTAACATCCATAGTAGGTAACATAACGTCAAGCAACCTTAGGAATAAGGGTAGCACACATCCTTCTGCATAAATCCAACTTTGATCATTTTGAATCATCCATACAGTGTCTGTACAGTCCTTCCAGTTAAGTAGCCAGTCTGTCTTCTCCATAGAAATATATGTTGACATAAGTGAAAAAACATGAATATCAACAACATGATCAGTAACCAAAACTGATATCATCCAAGATATAGATTTCCAATTTCTATCAATTTCAAGACTATTGCACTTTGCCACAATTGATAGAAGTTTCCATAATTGATGGATTTTTACCACTCCTCTTATTGCCGCAATCAATCCTCTTATTTCCACAATTGCTGAACATTTGCCACAATTGACTTAGCATTCTGCCACAATTGGTGGAAGTTTGCTGCAATTGACCTATAAACCTGTGCATTTATTCTATTAGCAAATTTGGATTCCTTTGCCAGCACCTTGAATTTTTATCAGTCTAAGAACCTTGGAAAGATTCCCCATTTCGTGTGAAAGATCAGTGTACACATCCCTGGAAAAAATGAAGAATATTTTGTGAATCTCTAAATATCTAAGATCATCCCTCTTTGACAGTTTGACTATTATTTAAACATTGTTAGTTCTAAAGTTCAGACTAGATTATCTTGATCCCGTTATCTCAACTTTATCAATCTCTATCAACAACTTTGTCTCACCTAAGGAAACAGTCAGAATCAATATCTTACATCACCAAAATCTTTGAGATCAAGAGAAGTCAAAATCTGTTCCTAGAATTACCCTTGTCAAACATTACTCAGACTCTCCTCGAGATTTTATCCTTTTTGTTTGTTTTATATAACTTATTTTAGTTCAAAACATGGATAACACCATGTCTCTCACACCCTATGGAGGACCTTATACTAGGTCAAAGGCTAGAACTAAACCCAATGAATCCTATGTTAACCAATTTCCCTCGTGGGAAAAAGAGCGAGAGGAAGACCCATTTAGAAACACTGATCCTACTCTTTACATTGAGAATATGCATCCTATTGGTCCCCATAGACCAAAAATGTTCCAAGATTTCACAGAGGAGGAGCTCGAAGACATAGAGAAAGATGCCTATTCCACACAAGTAGTTGATGCTGTTGTGGAGAGAAACCCTGAAAGATTCCTAGCCATGTTGATTAAGAAGGGAGTCAAACTCCCCGCTGAATTTAATGTGTCAACAATATGGCCTGAGAACCCTCTAGTAGGGCAGAGCACAACTCAACACTCTCAAACGGATCCTTTGATATCCCAAATTTTGTCTTTTCCATCATTAACGACAACAACATCAGTGCAGACTGTGTCAAACCAAATTAGCTCCACGAATCAAGCTAGCACATCATCCACACAAAGCATGATAGGCTCCCAAGTGAGTGCACCCCTGGTCACTAGTTTATCTGAAGCATCAACCTCATGGCCTTTTACATCAAGCACTCATGCTATGTCATCAATTACACAAATTAAAAAAAACCCCATTTGCGACTGCTCAGACACTACTGTCTATCCCGGCTAGCTTTGGGCTTAATACCTCGCTCCCACAAGAATCAATCTGTGTGTCCAATATTTAGTCAATGTCCACACAAGGGTACACCTTTATTCCTACAGGGATCCCAACAACAACAACAACAAAAACAACAATAACAACAACAAAAACAACAACAAAGACAATCTTGGACCAATCAAATTCCCCAGTATCAGAATCACACACTAGGAAATCAATACCAAGTCCCAAGGACTAGATCATACGTCCCAATGAAAGGAACACAAAGGCAAAGCCTTATACCTACTACAACACAAAGATTCAATGCCGGGAATGTTCCTCAATCTCAGATAGACATGGTGATACAACAAGTGTAAAGTCTACAAACCCAAATGATGGACTTGCAAAATCAGGGGCAAACCAAGTCCTACACAACAAAGGATTTGTACCCATCCCATTTGATCACTCATTGCACATGTCTCCATTTCCCACTCTCTTCTCAGTAACCAAATTTGACAAATACTGAGGCAGTACCAACCCTATAGAGCATATAAGAGAGTTCTTTGCAAGCTGCATTGAGGTTGCACACGATGAAACTTACCTAATGCGACTGTTCCCACAAAGTCTAGCCAGACCAGCCAATAGAATGGTTCTCACACCTACCCCATGACATTCAGTCTTGGGGAGAATTGGCCAAAAATTTTATTTCTCACTTCCATCATAACATAAAACACAAGGTCAACATCAAGGACCTCTATGACATTAAGCAAAAAGATGGCGAATCCTTTGTTAAATTCTTACAAAGGTGGAGGAACACTGCAAAAAAAATAGCGTATGATGTTCCCAAACAAGACCTCGCAGTCATGTTTGTTGATAATCTGATCCTAGATATGTCACTTACCATAGAATTGTAGGTTGCTCCAAAATTCAAGCAACTCATCGAATGAGGAGTTCGATGTGAAAAAACCTAGTCAAGAGAGGTATCCTTGCAGACCCTACCCAAACGAACAAGAACAAAAATGCAATGGATAAAGCCAAATGGTGGAATAAGAACAAAAATGTCACCAATGATGGTGTCATTGATGTCAAAACAGTCAACTATGCTCAACCAAAGGTTTCACTACAAGAAGCACCCATGAAAAATCAAAAACCCATGGTGAGCACTCAGCAAGTGAACACTCCAAATCAAATACCCATTGTTCAAGCAACAACTATGTCCAACAACCAACCCAATGCACAATGCACACAAAGGTTTTTGTTTCCTAAACGCGACTACACACCATTAGGAGAGTCGATATAATCAACCTTGAAAAAATTGATTCAAACCAATACTATCACTCTGCCCAAAATCAGAGAATATGAACATGGTGCTATGAAACCCAAGTGGTGGAATCATAATGACTTTTGTAAATATCATCAGGTAAAAGGACACAAGACACCCAACTTCTACCGATTAAAAAATGCCATAAAATAGCTAATCAACACAGGGGTTATCGATGTCACAAAATATGAAATCCAAGCGTACAACTGATCACACAATCTTCAATGATACATTCCATGATCATATCAAAGGGAAATCCTCCGTGGGTGGTGGATAATCTAAACAAGTGAATTACACCTGTGCTAACTCTGATACCACTATCAATTGCACTAATCTTTCACATAGCCGTGTTGCTACAATTACTATGAGAGAGGCAAATGCCAAATGCGCTATCACAACGCACCATTCTAAAGTTGTCTTGCAAGGAGTGCCTTCCACTTTAGCTACAACAACTAATCCTCCAACAACCTCTGATCCACAAACCAGTCTAGTGGATCAGATAAAGTGCAAAACTGCCCAGATCTCCATGTTCGACCTCTTGCACATATCCCTGCAGCATAAGTAATCTCTGGATCAAGCCCTTCAAAATGTAGCTGTCCCCCGGGACATAACTCTAGAGAATTTCCAAACCATGGTAAATTACATCACTGCCAACAAGAACACTATATTTATAGACCATGACATGGCGCCGCACAAACCTCTGCATAATGATCCTCCACATCTTCTTATCCATGTTCACAAACACATAATCTGAAAAGTCCTCATTGATGGTGGAGCCGTGTTAAACATATGCACTTTAAAAGTAATAAAAACCTTGGGCTATTCCGAATCTAGCATTGATCTCACCAGGAGGATAAATATTAGTGCATATGATGATGAGGAAAGATCATCAAAATGTATCCTTATGCCACCAGTTAGGATTGGCCCAGTCATAAAGAATACCCCATTTCAAATCCTAGAACTGGATTTAGGATATAAAATGTTATTGGGAAGGCCATGGATACATGAGATGCAAGCTTTCCCTTCCACTTATCACCAGCGCATCAAATTACCATACCAAGGGGCATAGATAATCATTGAAGGAGATCCAAACCCATTCCAATATTGCAACGCCATAAGAAGCAGTATAGATAATCAAGTGCATTCAAATTAGGAAGCACACATTCCTTCTGCCTCTGATTCTATTGCTAAAGACATACCAAGAAAGGTGGGGAAGATATCAATAATGGATAAAGGGTGTGGTGAGTATAGCTATGAGGAAGCTTTTACCACCACTAACATGCCTCAAAATCCCAGATCATATGGCATGCCCTGACCGGTGGAAACTCATGAAACTCTAGAACTAGTTCTATTCAAATGTCCACCAATCACATTTGTCAAATGGGGGGATATAGCTAAAGAGAACCCTTTCGATTCGGATATCAACACTTGGTTGTATAAAGACACTCAAGACACACCTCAAGACCAGATACCTCTGTCACAATATGGGGCTGGTTTCACTATGCTGCAAAAATTTGGATACGATGGTACGACTAGTCTAGGGGCAAGACAATAAGGCTTAATGGAACTATCTTTACCGCCAACCCAGAGAAATAAAAGAGGGTTAGGCTACAGAAAAAACAAAACCAATACTACCATCCAAGATATGCCCATAGACCAAGAACAAATTGCAGAATTAAACTGGAGGAAAAATCCAGAGCATGCCCTAATCAACAGTACACTCCTGCGGTTATTGTCATCGGAAGTGGAAACCTCTTATTCCCAATTGAACCCTAATCAAAATATCAAGGACGATGTGGAAAGTGAGACATCTAACAAGAATTCTAGCGTGATTGATTCCTATGACTATGATTGGTTATCCCTTCATAATTATGAGTCACTCATCCTAGGCTATTCCCCTCGGTCCGTCCGTACTATACGCCTTGAAGATATGTTTGACCAAATGACCATATAAGACCAACCGTGTATCGATAAACATATTGATATCAATTCCTTAAGTGGTGCATCCACATCCCATTCCCAGTTTGTTAGAACTATCACCGCAGTCCCATTTACCCAAGCAGAGTCATCCCCCCACGAGGACCTTTGTCTAGTCTACCCCAAACTGATAGAATAAGACCAATAAGGACAACCTGACATAGATCTTTTTGAGAATGATGAAGCTATTGCAGACTTCATGGTACTCCAAGAAGGCATACCATCGAGAGACCACAAAGCAGGCTTCTCTATAGACCTAGACAAATCGACATACTTTGGGGAGGAGGCTCCTCTTTCTAGTCGCAAAATCAAAATCAAAATCAAAAGAAAAAAGAACAGTTAGTAAGTGAAAACCACAAGGCACTTTCTGACCATAAAAAAGAGAAAAAAATAAAGGATGTATCTTCTGGTGAAAACGTCACTGAGGCGCTAGAGGATGGAAAGCTGGAACTCCTCCCCTTGATAAAATAAAAGTCAGCGTTACTAGCAGAAGAAACAGACAAAGTCAATATAGGGGATACACAGGACCCTAAACATATCTATTTGGCTACGTCTCTTACACCAGAGGAAATAGAACAATTCATTAGTTTCTTCAAGGAAAGACCAATCAACTTTGCATGGTCTTACGCAGACATGCCATGCTTGGATTCAGAGCTAGTGCTACACCATCTACCGTTGTTACTAAATGAAAAATCTATTAAACAAAGATTGAGAAAGATGCATCCGCACATCGCTTTACTTGTCAAAGCAGAATTGAAGAAACTCCTAGATGCAGGATTCATAAGACTAATTCCATATGTGGATTGGATATCTAATCTAGTGCCAGTAACCAAACACAATGGTCAAATCTGTATATGCACAAATTTCAAAGATTTGAACAAGGCTTGTCCCAAGGACGACATTCCTATACCAAACATTGACATGATAGTTGACCTAACAACAAGGCACCAAATGTTATCACTCATGGACAACTTCTCTGGATATAACCAAATCAAGATTGCACTAGAGGACCAACACAAGACCGCATTCACATGTGCCTAGGGCACTTACTTCTGGAACATAATGTCATTTGGTTTAAAAAATGCAAGTGCAACTTATCAAAGGGCAATGACCACGATCTTTCATGATCTAATTCATAAAACAATGGAAGACTATGTCGATGACATACTAGCCAAATCAATGCTCAGGGAAACTCACCTACAAGTTTTGTGCCCGATATTTGATTGAATGGAGGAGTACAAGGTCAGAATAAATCCAAAGAAGTGTGCATTTAGAGTTATTGCTGGAAAGATCCTTGGATTCAATGTATCACATAGAGGCATTAAAGTAGACCCAGAAAAGGTCAAGGCCATCCTTGACATGCCACCACCAACAAATCTGAGGCAACTACAAGGTCTACAAGGTAGACTTCAATCTATCAGTCAATTCATCGCCTAACTGGAAGACAAGTGTCAGCCATTCCAATGCCTACTACATAAAGATGTGACCTTTATATGGATAGAACAATGCAAGCAATCATTTCAAACCTTCAAAGATTATCTATTGAAGTCTCCTATATTGGTGCCACCCATTCAAGCCAGGCCACTACTCTTATATATCTCAGCAACGGAGCCCACACTAGGTGTTCTCTTAGCATAAAACGATGACCAAAGGAAAGGAAAGAGAAATTTACTACCTCAACAAAACATGGTGGGCGATGAGCTAAATTATTCAACAATTGAGAAGTCATGTCTCGCAGTTGTCTTTGCTTCCCAGAAGTTACGACATTACATGTTGAGTCATCAAACAAAGCTAATAGCACACATTGATCCTTTGAAGTACTTGTTAAGTAAAGCTACACTAACATGTCGACTCACCAAATGGGTCATGATCTTAAGTGAATTTGACATAGAGTACATGGATCAAAAGGCTATCAACGGGAAAGTAATTGCGGACCAACTAGCAGAGACACCAATACAAGATCATCAACTTATAGTGTCTAACTTCCCAGATGAGTCCATTCTCATAGTACAATCAACAATAGAGGTTTGGAAACTATTCTTTGATGGGTCATACACAAACCATGGTGCAGGAGAAGGGATAGTACTCATTACCCCAAATAATGATGCAATTCCTAAGTCTTTTTAGCTCAAATTTTCATGTACAAACAACATAGCTGAGTATGAAGCTCTAGTCATCAGATTGAAGACAACTATACAATGGAGGATAAAGAACCCAAAAGTCTATGGTGATTCCCAATTGGTCATCAGCCAAGTAAACAACAACTACATGAAAAAGATGAGAAACTGATCCCAATAGAGAGCTGATGGACAAGCTACAAGCTTCTTTTCATTTCATTATATCTGAGCAAGTGCCAAGAGTTCAAAATAAAGCAGCGAATGCGATGGCTACTATAGCATCCTTGATCAACATGCAAGGCAATGAGACTAGATTCCAAATTTTGGTAGAGAAATTAATGATAATGACATATCAAGCTCCAATCATTGAGTCAATGTGCATCCTTGTTGGTCCCGAGTCCCCCTGGTACCATGATGTATACAATTACCTCCAAAACAATATCCTACCACCCGAACTGTCAAGAAAGAAAAAGAAGTCCCTCATCCGCCAAGCCTCTAGGTACACCCTTCTCACTAGTACTCTATATAGAAGAAGTCTAGATGGAACTCTTTTACGATGTATCACTTCCACGAAATCCTAGAGAGCCTTGTACAAGGTACATGAGGGAATTTGTGGGGCCCACATAGGTGACAATAGTTTGGAAAAGAAGATCACTAGAATGAGATACTACTGATCCATAGTAGAGATAGATGCTAACAAATATGTGCCAAGGTGCCGACAATTTCAGATTCATGGAGATCTTATCCATGCACTAGCTCAAGAGCTCAACCACATCACTTCACCATGACCATTTTAAAAAAGGGGATTTGACTTAGTGCAAAAGATTACACCAACATCTTCTAATGGTCACAAGTACACCATTGCAGTAACATATTACTTTACCAAATGGGTGGAAGCAATTCCTCTAACATACATTACTGGTAAACAAATCTCCATGTTCATACTAAACAACATAATTTGTCCATGACCATTTTCAAAAAGGGGATTTGACTTAGTGCAAAAGATTACACCAACATCTTCTAATGGTCACAAGTACACCATTGTATCAACACATTACTTTACCAAATGGGTGGAAGCAATTTCTCTAACATACATTACTGGTAAGCAAATCTCCATGTTCATACTAAACAACATCATTTGTAGATATGTAATCCCTCAAACCATACTCACAGATCATGGTACACCTTTTCAGAATCAAGACGTTGAAGATCTCTGTGACAAGTTCCAGATAAATCAAGATTTCTCTTCGTTCTACTATCCCCAAGGGAATGGACAAGCATAAGCCACTAACAAAACCATCCTGGAGATCTTAAAGAAAATGTTCAATGAATTTGGGTGAGACTGGCATTTGCATCTCAGTCCTGCATTGTGGGAATACGGAACTAGTGTGAGAAACCCTACAAGAGAAACTCCATTATCCCTAGTATATGGATCAGAGGTGCTCCTACCCCTTGAAGTTGAAATCCCCTCCCTTGGAGTCTCATTGAAGAACATCATTTCAGATGAAGATGACAGAGTATCAAGACTCAATGAACTAGAACTGTTGGATAAGAGAAGACAAAATGCACTAAATCACTTACAAGGCTATCAGAATCTCCTTAGAAGAAACTATCACAAGAATGTGAGACCACAAACCTTTGAGGTAGGAGATCTCGTTCTTATGGAGAATCAAAAGAACCAAGCAGAAAGGGTTAAACCAGGAAAGTTTGAACCTAATTGGCTAGGACCCTACATCATCATAACATCATGCAACAATGGGTCATATCAATTGGCAACTCAAGAAGGAGATCAAATCCCTAGTTACATCAAAAACATGTACCTCAAAAGGTTCTACGCCTGAGGCCCTGAGGCCAAGGGAACATATCAAAAATTTGGAAAATACAAAAGAATAAAAAAATAGGGGCTTTGGCGACAATAAAAAAATTCAAAAAAGAGAAAAGTAAAGAGAAACACAATTGCTCTCTTAGTGAAAACCTGACAAAAAGGCACTTTTGCGCAGGTACCTTTGTGAAAACTTAGTAAATATGCGCCAAGTGTTCAAATCTCGCTTCACCATCATTGAACTCCAAAAGACTAAAGCTTGTGCTCCACATGCAAGATCGAGTACCTAAGCTATTTTCAGAAGCACAATCCCCTTTGACCATCACACTTATCCATGGTTTGTACTGGTCCACCAGACTAGGGAGCAATTCTAAAAGTCCTGAAAAAATCCCTTAAAAACTTAAAAAGCCATGAAAAATCATAAAAAGAAAAAAATGTCCTGAAAAAAATTAATCATCACCAAAAAATCAAAATGTTGCAAAAATCTCAACAATACAAACAACTCTATTATCAAGAAGCGAATGTCAATCAAGCAACCAATCAAAAGTCAAAATCATGAGCTTCACAAATCAACAATGGACTCATATGACTCATCTTTATCAGCAATCCAATATGTTATCAACCAAATCAGTCAATCAATCTTCAAATCAAACTATCAATTGTCTTACACAATGAGAGACAAATCGGTCTTATATGAGTCATCCATTCCTGAAACCAGACACAATCAAGCATCATAAAATTAAAGCAATCAAGGAACAATAAACTGTTGACTAGGTCAGTTGTGTGAGTTTATCTTTCACGATTATGTTCTTACGCTACTCAAGGATACCACTGAGTGATGAGAGTAGCTATGATTGATCATGTTCTTTTTTTATGATTGTTGTTTGTGGACTATTTCAAATTAATTCTGGGGCAATGATGATTTAGGATAAATGCGGTAGGAGCTGTCACATATCTGACAACCACATAGCTCCATGATCTGAGCTAACCCCTGGAAAATAATTGGACATTCCTTATCTATTATCTGCTTGTTGTTATCAAGAAATCATAGCGGTATTCAGATGGTCTATATCTGGGTGTATTTGGTTTTCTCTTTGATAATTTTGATTTTTCTTATCAGAAATCATAGCGGTATCCAGATGGTCAATATCTGGGTGTTCTCCTTTATATCAGAGATCATAACGGTATCTAGATGGTCAATATCTGGATGCATTTGGATGTCTTTCTTTTCAAATTAGAGATCATAGCGATATCTAGATGCTCAATATCTAGGTGCATTTGGATCTCTTTCTATTCAGTTTCTCTACTTCTGGTTATCAGATATCATAGCGGCATCTAGATGACCAATATCTCGGTGCATATGATTCTCTTCCTTTTCATAATAAGGTGCAATGATGAATAAAATTGGAAAAAAATGGCAGTGACTTGGTTTCATCACTTTGTCTTTTATTCAGTCCCTTCCTATCACAACCAATTTCTCACTAACTTTGTTCTAACTAACACCTGCATTTACTCAGACACATTGTACAATTTTAGGTTTGCATTCATTTGTTGCATAAGAAAAATCCAAACAATATGCATATTAGATCATATAATCAATGCATCTATCATCAATAACATCATAACTAACATAGGAATGCATTCATCATCATCATATAGTGATTCAACATTATCAACAAATTAAAGCTCACCTGTTGCATTTTTATGCTTAAATTATTGAGAGGGGCATATAGTCCACCTATTGTCACTGGGGCAAGTTGGGACATGATCAAATTTGAAAATTATTTGACACAACGTGATGAATCACATTGTAGAAAAGAGGGGCAAATGTAGACACCCTAAAATGGACATACTTGCGCCCTTACATTAAAACACTAATTTTCATGTATTAACTAATGATTTTTTAATCATTAATTAATAATCCATTTCTTCTAAATCTATTCCCCAAATCATTTTAATAATTTCTCAAAAAATAATTAAATAACCTTAATTAATTAATCTTCATTAATTAATTAAATTCAATTTCCTAAAGTTTAAATTTAAATATTTAAACTTATTACTTAATTCTTCTAATTAAATTAATTCAATGTTGATTTCATTGAATTAATTTAATTTCACTTGATAATTCAATTCTGAATAAAAAGAATTCAATTATCACATGTTTGAATACTTTAATTACAAAAATCAATTAAATATTCAAATAAATCCTTTGTCAAATTAAAAAAGGTAACTCATGATCAACTTTTCAGTTAACTAAACATTACCTCTTCTCTCTAAGTTGAAGAGGTGAAGTTTACTAGTTGTTATGTGTGTTATTTTGTGTATCTGTTAGCTACAACACAACACTTAAATAAGTCATTATATTAGTGAAATAACATGAAAAATAGGAGTTAGAATGCATATAAATCACTAAAATTGACCTATTACTTCCTATCTAAGAAGAGTTTGAAGAATGCTATAATGTGCTCTCAGATTATGCATTAATCAGTGACATATACATGCTTAGAATAGAAAATTTAAAGGATTTAATCTAAAATGCTCAAGAAAAGTTTATTTTAAAGCTCCATATGAAAGATTATAACAATTTCTAAGAAAGATGAGCTAAAATGAATTAAGATCTCTAAGAATATGAGCACCATAAGTTTACTTTTCAATTCTCAAATTATGGGCCAATTGAGCTCAAAATTCATTCTATTTATAGAAGAATTTGAGGAATGAGAGGTTAAGATTGAAATTGGAAGAGAGGTGGAGACTGAATCTTTGGTGATCCATGTGAGGTGATCCAAGTGATTTAATTCTTATTGGCTAGGGAATTGAATTTCCCTTTTGCAAATTAGGAGTTGTAATTAGGATTTATTTAATTCCTTTTTATTAATTACTTTAGCCATGTATTTGATTTAATTGGCTAAACCAATTAATTTAATTTAGTGATAAGATCACTTAGGATATTAAATTTAATTTAAATGAATTATGTCAATTAATTGAATAATTGTCTTGACATAATTAGGGGTATGATCACACTTAGGGAAAATAGGGTCTATGGTCAAAGAAGACCAAATTAGGGTGGTTACATTTGCCCCTCTTTGAATTGATGTGTGAGCAGTGCATTGATTCAAAGAAAGTTTTGATGTTTACTTAAGAAAGTTTGAGAATTCCGCACTTGATTGAACGAAATGTATGATGAGATCAGTCTCACACTTGATTGAACTAAGAATGATAGTATTGAATTTGAACTTGATTAAAAAAGGTCAACAAAGATCTTGAAGATACCAATTTTGAACTTGATTGTCGTACGAGAATCGATAATATTGACTCTGAACTTAATCGAACATAGGTCAGTACGAAGCTGCTAGGAGCTCCGAGGTATCAATTCTGAACTTGGTTGTCGAACGAGAATCAATAATACTAACTCTAAACTTGATTGAACGAACGTCAGTATGAAGCTTCTAGGAGCTTAACAAGGATCTAAGAATATGTAGACATAATATATCTAACTTGTGAGAACCAAAGCCTTCCATCCAACAGTCCCGACTTAGTCGAGGGAAACTGTCATGCTCTTAGTCTTTTGATGATGAAGTTGTTTTAGTGCTTTTTGAGAAATAATTTGAATGATTTAAGTGTGATCATGCCCCCTTGGGAACGAAATCGAAGAAACAATAAATAAATCCCTCTTTAGAATGATATATCACTTGAATTGATTGATTGAATTAAAAAAGAATCAATTAGAAGAAATGCAGAAACAAAGGTGTGTTAAGAGAAAATACAATTTTACCAAGTTAATTACGTGAAAATGTGAGTTTTGAGTATGATAAAATGATGTATGACCAAGATTTTGATGAATAATGTGCCTTTTGAAGATAGAGAACCCAAAAAAATGATTGCGTAAAGCCTGCAACTCATTTTTAGAACATGTATAGCAATTCTACATGTTTAGGAAGCTGTCAAAAAATGTGTACTATGCTGTTGAAAATATTGTTTGCGCATTCGATTTCATTCCCAATAGATTAGAAAGGAAAAAATGGAATTTTGATAGTCTGGGAGGAGTTTTGGAGCTCCTAAATAGCTCAAAAAGTTCAATATATATCTCAAAAGTTACTTTTTACCTACTCATTTTCACTTTTACCTTTAGTAATTTCAGAGCTCTGCAGAGAAGATGGTGGTCCCCGTGCATAAAAATTGATTCAAGGTCTCTCGTCGGCATCAACGCCCGACCGATTACGCACCCCTGGTAAGTACCTGACAACCTGCCTTTCCATGTTTTCTATTTCCATTTTTGTCAATTTTTGCAATAGTTATAAGGTTTTCAATTTTGCATCGCATTTTGTATATGGGATCGCGTCCGGTTGATCCCGCGTCACATCCTATTTTTACCAAAATTCCTGTGTCGCATCCAGAAATTTTTGGATCACACCCTATTTTTTAGATTTGTATCGCATGGGGTGTTTGTGGTTTGAACTTTTAAATTTGTCACATCCTGTTGAAATAGGATTGCACCTTACGGCCCGTGTCGCATCCTGTTAAAACATGATCATTTCCTGTATGCCCCATCGCATACCAAAAATCTTGTATCACATCCTGTAAAAAGGATCGCAACCCGTAAAAAAAAAATCTTTTTTGGTTGAAGAGTTTAGTTTTTTTTTTCTATTTTTTGACTGTCTGTCTCCTTCTGAAGGTTAAAAATACTTATCTGATAGTTTTTTTGCTTGATTTCCATAGTAAAACACTAAATTGAACCTATATGTGCTATCTATTTTATAGATTGAATTTGAGGTTGTTTCATTCCGAGGTCCTTATCCAGGTTGGGTCCTTGCCTTATCACGATCTTTGATAGATACAAAGCTTCAGATCATAGCTAGAGTAGGTTTAGCATATCTTATAGATTTACCTGATATCAGGGTGAATCAGGGGTTATTGACTACGCTTGCCAGGAGATGGAATTCAGAGCATACCACCTTTCATCTCCTGACCAGTGAGATGAGAGTCACACCAGAGGATGTGTGGCTTATCTTACAGGTTCCTATTATGGGTCGGGAGGTATAGTTTGAGTCGTGTTCTGCTACAACTATTACGTCGACACATAGATACTTTAGAGATTTGACCATAGTGCGAGGATATTTGACCTGAGACTATATGTGTGATCATTACGATCGTCTACCTGTATACCTTGCTAGATTGATCGGAGGCATCCTCATGCCTAATAGGGGACATCATGGATTCATGTGTGGTTGGGTAGATATTCTAGAGAAGATGATATGATCATCTTGGAGATTTGCTTGGGGTAGCTGTATTTTAGCCCACATATATAGAGAGCTGCATGAGATCATTTATCAGTATTCCCGCACCATGACTATAGGGATTTTAGTTGTTACAGAGCTGGTTGTTCCAATGGGTATCTCGCCCATATGCTACAATATCCATTCCCGAGATTTACAACTCTTGATGAGGCCATTCCTCGCATAGAGGATCCTTTAGATTACGATCCTGAAGATGATTGACCAGTTAGAGGCAGAGGCGAAGCCCAACGAGAGTGGAGAGGTGGGGGTAGGGACGAAGGGAGAGATGATAGGAAGGATGGGAGGTGCCCACCTATGGATGATGGAGATGATGGTGGGGATGATAGGGGTGGTGGTACAGTGGATGCCAGCAGCAGCGGAGAGAGAAGACATACTCAGTTTAGGTTCATGCCTCCACGGAGAAATCTTGGTCCTTTACTTACTAGAGAGCAGCTGAGACAGTAGCAACATAGACCTTGATGACAGGTTCCCAGTGGACAGGGTCCACCTAGAGATACTGGTAGAGATGTTGGCAGGGATGGGGAAAATTTATCATAGTGTCAGAGAGAGCGCGAGCAACTTAGAGCTAGAGTGACTACTTTAGAGGCATTGTTGGCTGATAGAGATGTATAACTGGAGAGATTGAGAGCAGAGAGAGATATACAGGCTCTTACATTGACACATCAGGGTCAGCGTGCTGCTTATTACTTTGGTTTATATCATGCTGCAGTTCCAAAGGGATAGAGAGTTCCTTCTTATTCACATATAGCATAGCAGTCTGAGGGGGTGATGCTTCCACCAGCTCCTTTTGTACCACCGCCACCTCCTCCTCCTCCAGATCAGGGAGAGGGTGGCAGTCAGTCTTGATTTTGCACTTGTGATATATTTTGAGACATGTATATATTGATCCTGTTGTGATCATCCATTGTACTGCAGATTTTTATACATGTATATCTATTTCATATTGATATTTAGATACTCTTTTGTACATTTTTGATCTGTTCTATCATTAATATATCTGAGATAGTTATTCCTGATCCTGATATGTTCATGGATTCTCTTTTCTTTGATAAATGTTGAGATGGATGCACATGCGATTATGTTCTTGGTCTCTTGACGAGTTAGAATAGATTTATGTGATGACATCATTTATGCTCTTTGATTTATTACTGATATATAAATGTGTTTCAATGATACTAAGATGAATATGAAAATTCATGTTTTTGGTATTTTCTTTATGCAAATATATGTATGGATGCACTTAAGATGTAAAAGTAAATGCAATTCTTGAATGCTTTGCTTTTGTATTTTTCTTGTTCTCATTTATGAATGCAAAATGTATGCCATGGATATGCAACAACATTAATATCAGTAATATAGATTAAATAATTTACTTGGATTTCGGATGAACCAGGAAATCATTGTGAGCTCAAGTTCGTATGTTGTTCTTTCAAAAATGAATCATGCAATCTCTAAATGCATCTACATGCAGACTCTTAGGGATGTCACTGATTTGTATACATTGTAGCATTTTTATCATCATTGGGTGTTTTTGTAATGGATATCACTTGATAGTATAATTGTCACTAATACTCGTTGGTATCATGAAAGTATGAATACTATGTGTATTGGTAGCAATGTTGGAAATAAACCTAAGCATCAAGGCATAGAAGCCAAGACAACAAGTTAGTTATCTCCTTTTGCTATTAAGAATCAGGTTTTGCTCAAGTGTAATGTAAGATATGTGACCCATAATGACCTTGAAAATTCATATCCTTGGGTACATAATTTGTCGTACACTGTGCTGAGAATCAGATTTAGAAAATAGACAAAGAAATTGGTTCAGCCTCATCGTAGTTTACACATAACGAGTATCGAGATATATGTAGCTATCCACTTATGTTGGAAGCCCTTACCATAAACATCCAAGTTAGGCAAAATTTATAGGATCATTGAAACAATCACCATACGTAGAAAACCAAGAAAATGTTATGCCCCCTATCGTTGTGACTCTTTGTCTTTGAATAGACGTCATGGAGTGACTCAAAAGACATAACAATCACCAATTGATAATCAATCAAAGAAAATTTATAACTTCTTAGATGCCCCTACCGTGAAACATCATGGGAACATTAAAGAGTTATAATCAAACCAAGATCAGGCTATGTGGTTAAGGAGTATTGAAAAATACTGTGGATTCATTTTTAAAGCGCAAAATAGAGATTCATCAATCACAATTTGGAATCAAGCAATATTTTTTTAATGTTTGAGTGTATGAGATTAACTTTGTCAGCAATTACAATCCAATGTAGTGTTTAGGAACACTGGTTGATTAAAGTGTTGAGAAAAACTAGTACATTTAAAGTGTTTGATTAAAGTGTTGAGAAACACTAGTATGATGTTGGTTACAGGTAAGTGGTGTTGAAGAAACACCTTTGTTTGTGATAGTGACGTTTGTGATGCAAGTATTGAGAAATATTGTTTTGAGAGGCAAACCATCCTAGATAGGAACCTAGGACAACCTAGTAGACGCAAACTAACATGCTAGCAAAGATGCCCCCAGTGTAGAATGACTATTCCTAAGATGCAAATGCAGACCAATCCTAGGAAAGGATATGACATTTGTAAGGAATTAGAGTCAACCTATAGCACAAGTGCGATCATGAAGGATTAGTATCATCAATGCATTGATAGATGGAGCACAAAGTATGAGTGACACCTGTTTGCCAAATTTTTGTCAAGGCACTTTTCTCTTTTTCAAAATTTTTTTTTTTTCTCTTTTTAAAATATTTTTTGTTAGTATCAAGGTGCCTGTTTTTCAGGTTTTCACCAAGGATACCCTTTTTTAGGACATTTTCCACTATTTTTGGATTTCTTTAGGATCAATTTTTTGATTTTTTTTTGGTATTTACTGAGAATTTTCACTGCACGGGCTCTGCCAGCTAGTATCAAGTGTAGAACCGCTTCAAATGCAAAGTATTGATGGGATCAGGAAGAACGTCTCCCTCAGGTGTAGCTAACTGATACACTCCAGTCCCAAAAGTTGCAGTAATGACATAAGGTCCCAGCCAGTTGGGTTCAAAATTTCCTTTTTGTTCTCTATTCGGATGGTTTTTAGGATTCTCTTTTAGAACGAGATCCCCCACTTGAAAATGTCGTGGTTTGACCTTTTTATTGTACCCTTTTAACATTCATTTTTGGTACACTTTCAGATGATTGAACACTTGTTGTCTGCACTCATCAAGGAGTTCTAGTGCATTAATCCTATCAATGCATTATTGTTCATCAGTAACAAGACCTTGGAGAGATACCCGCAAAGATGGAATTTCTACTTCAATAAGCAGTACTGCTTCCGCGCCATAGACTAGAGGATATGGCATGGCACCAGTTGGTGTTCTAATACTTGTTCCGTAGGTGCATAGTGCCAGATTTAGTTGCAAATGCCAGTCTCTGCCAGACTTACTCACAGTTATGTGTAAGATTTTAAGAATGTTCTTGTTTGATGCCTCAACTTGTCCATTACCTTGAGGATAATAGATTGAAGAACAATGGTTAGTGATGTGAAACTGTGTGCAAAGGTCTTCGGTGTCTTGGTTTTTAAACTATCCCCCATTGTCTGTTATAATAGAAGAGAGTATCCCTACCTACAAATAATGTAGTTCAAGATGAACATAACCACCTATTTTCCAGTGGCTTTGATTAGCGGCATGACTTCGACCCACTTAGTGAAATACTCAGTGGCCATAATGATGTACTTGTGTCCACTTGATGAATTAGGAAAAAATTGTCTAACCAAATCAAAGGTCCACTGCTAAAATGGCCAATGTGTTATAAATGATATGAGTTCTCTAGCAGGAGCATGGATGAGATTTCCATGTGTTTGGAATTTGTGACATATTTTTGAAAATAGAACATCTTTGTCCATCATGGGCGAGTAATAGCCAACTCTTAGTAGTTTTTAGCTAGTGAAAAGCCATTTGAGTGTGATCCACATAAACCTTCGTGAACCTCTTTTAATGCGCAATCCAACTCTTCTTGTTCTAAAAACTTAAGAAGTGTACCATCAAAACCTCATCTATACAATTTATTAGTAATGAAGACATAACGTGATGCTATCCTAATTAAGGCTCGTTTTTCATTCCTTGATAGGCCATTTGGTATAGTTTGGTCAGTAAGATAGGTAATGAGTTTGGTGTACCAGGATTGGTTTTGGGCGTTTAAAGCACAAATTACTTGGTACTCAGGTGTATCAAAAGCTTGATAGGATAATTATTCCACCAAGAAGTCATAGAGAAATTGATGTTCTTCTAGTTGTAACATGGATGCCAGTGTAGCCATAACAGTTGTAGCTTTATTTTCTATACTTTGTATTTTCTGGAATATGATGAAGACAAAGTACTTTTTTAGGTCTTCAACCAATTGTTTATAAGGCATCAGCTTCTCATCTTTAATATGATAGTCTCCATTTACTTGGTTAATAATAAGCTAGGAGTCACCATACTCATGTAACTCTATGATATTCCATTCCATAGCCAACTTAAGACCATTCACTAATGCTTCATATTCAGAAATGTTATTTGTGCATGGAAACATTAATTTGTATGCTTTGGGTATCTTGTAGCCTTGAGGATTTATAAATAAAACTCCTGCCCCAGATCCTTGTTGCGTAAAAGAGCCATCAAAATACATCTTCAATGAATGTTCAGTTAAATGCATGATCATTTCATCAGGAAATTCAATTATCAAAGGTGGGTCATCCTGCAAGGGTGAATTAGCTAATTGATCTACGAGTACTTTTCCTTTAATAGCCCTTCTATCTACATACTCAATATCAAATTCGCTTAAAATTAGGACCCACTTTACTAGCCTTCCTGTTAATGATGTTTTTCTTAAGAGATATTTAAGAGGATCTATCTTTGTGATAAGCTTTACCGTATGTGACAACATATAATGTCTCAATTTCTGTGATGCAAAGACATCTGCTAAGAAATCTTTTTCAATTATACTGTAATTGAGTTCATAAGACACCAGTGTCCTGCTAATATAGTAGATTGCTCTTTCTTTTTTATTTTCATCTTCTTGAGCCAGCAATACTCCCAGCGATGTATCCATAGCTGAGATATATAGGAGTAATCGCTTTCCATGAATAGGTGCCATAAGAATGGGAGGATTAGCCAAGTAATCCTTTAATTCTTTGAAGTTGTTTTCACAATGTTTGTCCCATTTGAAGGTAACACCTTTATGTAGCAATTTAGTAAAAGTTTGTGCTTTGTTTGCTAGTTGTGACATAAATCTCAGGATGGATTGGAGTCTTCCTTGCAGCGTCCTCATTTGACCAATATTGTGTAGAGGTGACATTTCCAGTATAGCTTTTAATTTTTCAGGGTCCACCTCAATTCCTTTTGCCGATACAATAAACCCTAGGAGCTTCTCGGATTGGACTCCAAAGGAACACTTACTTGGATTAAGTCTGAGTTGAATTTTTTCCATGTGATCTAGTATTTTTTTGAGGTCTTCAATATGAGTAGTCCTTTTTTTTATTTGGCTAAGGTATTGTCCACTTAGTCCTCCATATCTTTATGTATAATATCATGGAAAATGGTTGTCATAGCTCTTTAGTATGTACCACCAACATTCTTTAATCCAAATGGCACGACGTTCCAGCATAATGTCCCCCATGCACATGTGAATGCTGTCTTCTCTTGGTCCTTAGGAACAATCTTAATCTGGTTATAGCCTAAAAATCCATCCATGAGTGAGTACATTTGATAGCTTGTTGTTAGATATTTAATCATATCAATGTTCAACAGTGAAAATCATCTTTAGGACATTCTTTGTTTAAGTCTCTAAAGTTTGTGCAAATCCTGATAGATTTATCTGTTTTAGATACTGGCACCACATTAGAAATACATCCTGCATAAGTGATGACTCTTATGAATCCAACTTTCAATAATTTTTCTAGCTCTTCTCTCACCAGTAATGCAACATGAGGATGCATCTTTCTTAATTTATGCTTCACGGGTTTGATCCCAAGAGCTATAGATAAATGATGCATTGTTAATTCATGATCAAGTCCATGTATATCAGTGTAAGACCATGCAAAATTGATCTTTTTCTCTTTCAGGAACTCAGTGAACTGTATCTTCTCCTCTTCTGATAAAGACTATGCTAAGTGAACAAATTGAGGAACTTTGACTATTCCCAAGTTAAACCAGTTGTGTTGGTTCTATCAAAATTGAAGATCTTTCTTGAAAGTACTCAGGGAGGATATCAAGAATCTCATCTTTTGGCACCTTTGGGAGGTTTTCACCATCAAATACATCTTTTAATTTTACTTTTTTAGAATCTGATACTGCCACTACGTGGTTTTAACCATCATTTCTTTTCTTCTTTTTAGTTTTCAATTTGTGACTAAGAAACTTGATATTCTCCTCTGTCATGTTCATGCTCCTTGTATTGGTGGAAGAAGGATAAGGTTCACACGCATTTAGATAATAGGCCAAAGTGTAGTCATTAGGGAATTTCATGATAGGAGTAGGATCTGAATTAGTCCAATCAATTAGGTTAGGGTTTATCAAGGATAATGATTCAGAGTTTGGTAAGTACAACATCGTGTCAGCGTCAAAACTATTAACTGACAAGACATGTTCTGTCAAGTCATTTTCTACAACGTTTAGATCATCAAGAGTTAAATCATAATTAATAGGGTTGTTGTTAGTAATATGCGGATATAGCTCTAGTGACTCATTAGTTGAGATTTCTTCTTCTTCTCTCATCAAAATGGAACTCATAGCTTGTAGTATTAGAATTTCCTCTAGACCTAGTAAAACACTAGTATCGCCATAGAAAATCCTAGGCAATGGTATCTCATCTGATTCTGGAACAACAACAGTGTTAGGGGAAGTGTTAGAATTCTCTCCTCTCTCCAATATAAATGCCAATTTATGAATCAAATTGATCTCAATGTCCATAGTAGTATCAGTCAGGTTATCCCATTCATAATCTTGTGAGTCTGTCATCATCTGTTCTATTTAGAAACTCAGCAATAGTTACCTGATGTACCATATTAGCCACTTGTAAATCAAAGTGAGGTAAATCTAGGACATGTGAAATTGTGACCAACTACCTCTAGTTAGGATGTATATCTTGTTGTTGGGGTATTTCTTCAGCTTTTATCAGTGAGACTTCGGGAGAGTTTTCTGTTGCTTCCTCTACTTCTTGGATAGTAGCTTGTGATAATAAAGGAACATGAGTCTCTTGTTGTGTTACAAAAGTAGGTACATATCTTTCTCCTTGATACTCGGGATACTCTGTACCAATATGAAATAATCTCTCATAGGTCCATGGTTCTAATGATATTTCCTCTTCTTCATCATCACTTCCTTCATCAAAGATTGGGCCATCTCTTGAAGTAGGGTTTTCAGAATTGTTATTGAAACCTAATCCCGCTTTGTCTTTGGTATTTCTGAATTCCATGTGTATAGGTTCAACAAGTCCTTTTCCTTTATCTCCTAAAGGTCCCTTCCCTTTATATCCCATTTTCTTGAGAAGGTCATATACTTTACCATAATTTTATGGGGATATCTCCACATGTTTTACCTCATTTTCTTTTGGTAATCCTTTGGAAAGTCAAGCTAAGACTGCTTTATCTTCTTTTCCATCCTCTTGAGAAGTAGAGGCTGTAACCATACCAGTTACTTTATGAATGTCTTGTTCTTTTGATGCTATAGGTGTGAAATATGAGGAAGGTTTCCCATAAGATCTTGGAGATACTGGAAGTTCTGTTAATGATGGAGTCATGTCTAGCTTGTATTCTCCCATACTAGTTTCTTCAAGTTTTAGTGTCTTTCCAAAGCTTCTCATCACCATGTCTTTAGATGTTTCAAGTATAGATTCTTTTGGGAATTTCTTATTATGAGGAACCGTACTATCTTATTTGATATTGTTGCAAGTATAGCTTCTATCTGCATGAATTGTTACTTCCACCCCATTATGTGGGAATTTGATGCATTGGTGTAAGTAGAGGGTAGTACTTGCATTTAATGTATCCAAGGTCTCCCTAGTAAAATGTTATAGGGAAACGATAGATCAAGAAGTTGACAAATTAAATTTTGTTTAATTGGTCCTATTCTGATTGGTAGAATAATAAGTCCTTTGGATGACCTTTCTTCTTCATCATAAGCTTTGATAGTTATCTTACTCCTTGAGTCAACGGTTTTTTATGAAAGTCCCAACTTATTTATTAGATTGAGAGTGCATATGTTCAACCCTACGCCTCCATCTATCAATACACATCTGACACAGGATTTGTGGATCAAGACTTTAATGTGTAGGGGTTGGTTATGTGGATGAGTCAATGACTTATCATCTTCTTCTGAAACACATAGGTAATGTGGAGCTGAGATATGATTAACCATTGCCTAGAATTTGTCTACATCAATGTCTTTTGGAACATTTGCAGAATGTAGGGCTTGTTCAAGGACTTCCCTATGTACCCAGGAGATCTTTAACAACTCAAATATATAAATTTGAGCTGAGGTTCTTTGTAGTTGATCTGCCAAATTATAATTTGCAGATGGGATTGCAATTGTTTGTCTTGCTACTGCTCGTTTGGGAATTGTGAAAATTGGTGTTTTGGAAGATGTTTCTTATTTGGACGAGGTTTGCGCTCCTTTGATCGTGACTTGTTCTTGACTTCAAGTCACCATGTTTGATTGTATGGACGTGTCTTTAGCACCTTTAATAGTGATCACATTGATTGATTCATTTTTAACATCCAACATGTTGATCACATTATCGTTATTGGAGTAGGTTTAATTTACTTCATTTCCTTTTCCTTTGGAAGCTTCCCATTTTTCGTAGTTAGGGAATGGTTTGTTAAATGTCATATGGTCTTCATTGGTGGTATGTCCTACTTTTATTTTACCTCCTTCAATAAGGTATTGTATAATGTGTTTAAGCTTAACACAACTATTAGTCTTATGTCCCTTGTTTTTATGAAATACACAATAAGAATTGTCATCCCACCATCTTGGTTTAACTTCTGGTTCCCAAGGTTTTGAATCGGGAATTGTGAGGATTTTATTATCCAAGAGTGTCTTCAAAACTGTCTCAAGAGGTTCTCCCAATGTAGTGAATGTTCTTTGAGGTCTAGTCCATGGTTTTCTCTTGTTATTCTGATTGTTTTCTCTTGGTATTTTAGTTGTTACCTTAGCTTATTTGTTCGCTTGTAAGTTGTTCGTTAGATTGAACACTACTAGTTTAGGATTAGCATTAGATGCATCTACCACTCCATCATTAACAACATTCTTGTTTTGTTTCCACCATTTAGGCTTTTTGTTGTAGTTGGTATATTGTTTATCACTTTGAAGTGTGATTTATCCTTTCTTAATCATGAAATCTTCAGCACAGATGACATTCTTGATCATTCTCTTAAAGCTTGGTGAATCTTTCATTTGCAATGCATAGTTCATTTTGGGTACCAAGTTGTTAATAAATATTTACATCTTTTCTGATTCGGGTATTTCTCTTGAGTACCTAGCAAAGATTTTCCTCCACCTTTGTAAAAAGTGTGTAAAGGATTCATCGGTTCTTTGCTTTGTGTTGCATAGGTCTATCATGGTTATGTTATGTTGGATATTGTAGGAGTAATGTTGGACAAAATGTTGTATTAACTCCTCAAAATACTTCACACTTGGTGTGAGTTTGGAGAACCACTCCATAGCATTTCCACCTAAACTTCCTAGAAATAGCCTCATTAGGTATGTAGGTTCATGCATGTATTCAATGCTTAAACACAAAACTCTCTCACATGGTCATGTGGATCATTTTCTCCCATGTACTTGTCATATTTTGGCCTTTCCATGTTGGGAGGGAATGGAACCATGTTGATACTCTTATCAAAAGGAAATGGACATATGTGGTCCAAAGAGTATTTTTTTGTTGGTTTGACCTTTTCTTGTTTGAGTATAGAAAGTCCTGCTTGCAATAAGGTCAATTGTTTGGTGAGAATAGAAATAGGTTTCGGTACCTCATTCTCTTTTAGTCTCTCAACATCATAATCTTTAGGGAGTTTGACCCCAAGGGATGCTATATGTAAGAAGTACTTCTCTTTGTCTTCAACAATGATTCTTTCCAATATCCTTTAGAATTTTCTACTTGGTCTGAGTTTGTTGTACTCTTCCTCGGGTATGTCTCCATCACTATCCATGTCAAACAAAGGATGGTTGATATGTAGTTCTTCATTACTGTTGTGTTGATTTTTTTGGTTTTCTTCATTGTTGTATTCCTAAAAATCTCTACTCCATTCTTGATGAGGAGCACCATTGCGGGTGAGTCTTGATTGAATAGGGGATTATGAGATGTCTCTCCTTGATGATATTGTAGTAATATGGGAGGTACTTTCGATTCATCAGCAAGATACTTGTTGCATCTTGTGTTAACCATGAAAGCTGGATCTCAACTTTGTCAAAGTTTTCCAATAGTGTCGAATAGAGTCTCAAATTGTCCAAGTAAGTGTGTCCAAGTAGAAGTTTGTTTGTGTTTGTTGGAAGTGAATGACTTCAGCATCAGAGAGTTAGAATGCCCTGATAGTGAGTTGAGAATCAAGAGTTTTTGATAAATGGGTAGACCACACATTTTGAGACCAATTATGAGAGTCCAAGAGGACATGCAGGGTAGACTCCTAATAAAACTATGAAACAACAAGTGGACCATCAAGAACAACAAGACCCTACTGAAGAGCCAAAAGGGTATCCAAATGTACTAAATTCTTCTGAGAAACACTTGTGTAAGGGCCCACTGTCCTAGATGAGACACACTGAATGCAAGGTGTGATATTTTAGATGCGAGCTTTTGATAAACCCTATGCGAGCTTTGATTTCCTAGATGTGAGAAAGTTCTCTGAAAGCGAGCCAAGAATGACAAAAAATGATGCAATACCCTAAATGCAAGCAAGTGCAACTAGATGCGAGCTTTTATTGACCAAAAATGAGCCTCTGATGGTTTTGATGTTTTTGTCAGATTTGTCTTGAAATGCATGAAATTTGTCTGAAAACAGAGGTTTTCTAAGACTTTTCCAGTGTGTTGTAAACAACATGTATGTTAGGGAATGAATATTATTTATTGTTTTTGGAGTTTATCTTTTTAGTGAGTCTTTTGGACACATCAAGCAATGTTCTTTTGTTAGGGGGATTAAACACTTTCCCTATTCCCTAGTTTCTAAGAATAGAATGAAAATCCTTTCTTGTAGACTCAGGTAAAC
The DNA here is from genome assembly GCA_018584345.1 of Thuja plicata. NCBI lineage: Eukaryota > Viridiplantae > Streptophyta > Pinopsida > Cupressales > Cupressaceae > Thuja > Thuja plicata. The sequence continues at coordinate 1,947,517 of MU223426.1, forward strand.
ACTCACATGCTAATCAAAATATGGCCATCACCAAGCATGCAATGGCTCCAGTCATGATGCCGTATTAGCTGACTCCAAATTCAAGTGAGGGCACGAAATGACGAGTATCTTGGGGTAATTTCTATTTTTCTTGCACAAAGATTATCACCCTTTTGGAGATGAATCAGGTAAGTTTGACTACAAGTGTTTATTATGTTGGGGCATCCATTCACAACTATCTCCCATAGAATTGCACAAGGAAAAATTGAGGCGTATAGCCCTATGAGTACTCAAATGTGTGTAGTCTCGCAAGCAAGATTCAAGCGGCTACACACACTCAAGCATGTTCAAGGAATGATGTTGAAATTATAGGAAGACAATCAATTACATCTTCTAAGGCTTTGGCCTACAAGGAAGCATATTTATTATAGTAATTTGGAAGGGTTGGTGTAAACCTGTCCTCACTTGGGTCATCTCGAGAGAGTTTTTCGTCAACCGGTAGGCCCTCTAATGTTTCAAAAGAAATGAAAAGGATTGACGAGCTTAGGAGTATATATTTCTGATTATTCTAAAGAAGAAGAGCATACTCTCCTCTTCCATGCCATTTTCTCCCACAAACACACCAAACAAGTTCTTTTCTTCAAACTACTTCACTCAAAACTCAATCTCCCATGACGAGTCTTTGATTCCTCCACTTGGAAAGAAGAGCAAATTCTCTAGTGAGACTAAGTGATAAACTTAAGTTTGATGTTAAATTCCCATTTTAAAAAATCAAAAAGCATTTGAAAACCAAATTTGTGTTGTTCAATTTCCCCAAATTAGGTGATTTGCTTGTTCATTTACTTTTCCAAAAATTAGATAATGAAATTGTTCATTTAACCACAAGATTTAGTGCTTTGATTTTCCAATTACTTTCCCAAAATAATTATGCAATTTGTTTGTTCATTTAACCACAAGATTTAATGATTTGCTTGGTTCAATTACTATCCAAAAAAAATAAAATTATATAATGAGTTTGCCTTGTTCAATTTTCTCCAAATTCTTCTCAAATCCTAAATTGACTTTTGAGTTTCTGATTTTCCTTGAAGGAGAAGAGCATAATCCATTAGTCAATTTATTAATTGATTGGAGAATGTAATTGGGTTTCAAATGTTTGAACAAATGAAAACAAATTGCAAGACTCTACAACCTGCAAACCACAAGTTAGTAGTTACTTTCCACCTTTTTGAGAAAAAAAGGCTCTGATAGCAACCTGCAATCAATAGTTAGGTTGTTTGAAGGAAAAAAAAAGATAAGATCAAAATATTAGTGGTTAAAAATTTCAATTTGCAAATCAAATGACCAGATGTGATTTCCTTTCCTAAATGCGATCTTAGATATCTTGTATGCGAGGCGATTTCCCGAATGTGATGCTTTGCACAAAAGGTGACACAAAACTTTACCAAAAATGACCCTTTACTAAATGCGAGTTTAAAAACCCAGGATGCGAGTCAATTTCCTAAATGCGACGGGATTTCCTAAATGCAAGCCTGGATCAGCAAAATGCAACTCTATACCTGGAAACAAAGAACCAAAATTAGTCAAAAATAATCAGAAAGTGAGGTAAAATCCAAGGATCTACCACATAGTGGGCACCATAAATGTGTGTGTTATTTTGTGTATCTATTAGCTGCAACATAACACTTCAATAAGTCATTGCATTAGTGAAATAACATGAAAAATGAGAGTTAGAATGCATATCAATCACTAAAATTGACCTATTGCTTCCTATCTAAGAAGAGTTTGAATAATGCTATAATGTGCCCTCAGATTATACATTAATTAGTGACATATACATGCTTAGAATGGAATATTTGAAGGATTTAATCTAAAATGCTCAAGAAAAGTTCATTTTAAAGCTCCAAATGAAAGATTATAGCAATTTCTAAGAAAGATGAGCTAAAATGCATTAAGATATCTAAGAATATGAGCAACATAAGTTTATTTTTTAGTTCTCAAATCATGAGCCAATTGAGCTCAAAATTCATTCCATTTATAGAAGAATTTGAGGAATGAGAGGTTAGGATTGAAAGTGAAAGAGGTGGAGATTGAATCTTTGGTGATCCATGTGAGGCGATGCAAGTGATTTAACTCTTATTGGCTAGGGAATTGAATTTCCCTTTTGCAAATTAGGAGTTGTAATTAGGATTTATTTAATTCCTTTTTATTAATTACTTTAGCCATGTATTTGATTTGTTTTTGATTTAGTTGAATTGATTTGATTTAATTGGCTAAGACAATTAATTTAATTTAGTGATAATATCACTTAGGAGATTAAATTTAATTCAAATGAATTATGTCAATTAATTGAATAATTGTCTTGACATAATTAGGGGTATGATGACACTTAGGGTAAATAGAGTCTATGGTCAGAGCAGACCAAATTAGGGTGGTTATAGTTTCTTCTCAGTTAACTAAAACATTATCTCTTCTCTCCAAGTTGAAGAGGTGGAGTTTACTAGTTGCTCCTTAGTTAAACTAAAACATCATCCCTTCTCTCCAAGTTGAAGAGGTGGAGTTTACTGGTTGCTCCTTAGTTAACTAAAGCATCACCTCTTCTCTCTTAGTTGAAGATGTGGAGTTTACTAATTTCTTCTCTAGTTCCTTTTGATCTCAACTAGTCATTCTCTAATCTCTGGGATCAATTTCAACCATTCAAATCGTTTTCCATATTCTATATAATCAACCCTTCACAACCATTTCAAGGATCCAGGATTTCAAGCTTTTGTGCACCCTTACTCTACAGTATTCTCGTACGAAGCATGAAATTATTCTAGTGATCATAATCAATAATCATTTTCTCATTACTCCCAAGTCATAAACACTGCCGATACCAATACTAAGCACCACACATACAACATTTCAGAAGGAGTAGAGAGAAGCAATTGAGGCTTCGAGCACTATGGTTTGCATTCATTTGTTTTCATCTATCTTTTCTTGTTTTTTTAATGTTTTTAGTTTAGTTCTTAGTAAGTGATTGATTTACCCATGGCAAATTAGTGCTACTAACCCTCATAATTGAGCGTACAAAACACAACCTACACAGAAAGAATGAAAATTCATACTTCCGTGAGGGTTTTCTAGGGCCTTACCTTTATCCATTTGATTAGGAGTGGAATGATTTATCAGAACCAATTCACTTTCCTCAAGGACAGGGCTATAAGAACATGCACTAGTGTGACATCCAAGTCCTATCTTATCTTTCGGTGATTTTTGAGTCTTCAAAATTTCATCCAGTTTTTCAAAACTAGAGTTTTCTTTCTTTTCATCTTTGTCTCCCTCAACCTTACTAGCTTTGAAAGATAGAAATTTTTTTTCAAGCTTTAGGTTTTCGTCAGTCTTACTTTTAATTACATTGTTAAAAAGCTTCTTGGCTTGATCACTTTCTTCAAGTTTGGATCTTAGATCGATGATAGTTTCATTCGCTATTTTGAGCTCATTGCTTACTTCCTTGTGTATGGATTTGAATTTTCTAATTTTTTCCTTCAATTTTTGGATATAGTCATTTTCCATTTGAAGGTTTTTATAAGGCTTTGTTTTCATCTTCAACTTATTCTAGATCTTCATTTAATGAAAGGAACTCATTTTCATCCATAGCGAATGTCGGTAACAAGGGTTTAACTTCCTAGATCTCCTTTGAGTGGTTAGATGCTTCTAGAGGACGTTGCTCTAATACCGATTATTGAACACCTGATATACTGAGAGGGGAGGGGTGAATCAGTATATCCTTGAAAAATATGAAACACTTAATTATTTTATCATTTAACATAGTTCAGTTTTGCAGAAAGGAAAAATAAAATAGAAATAAAAACTGCAACATATAACACCATATATTTTTTTCATGGAAACCCAAGGTGGAAAAAACTACATTGAGAGGGATAGCTCTCAAGTATTTAAAATTATGAAACACTTAATTATTTAATCATTTAACATAGTTCAGTTTTGTAGAGAGGAAAAACAAAATAGAAATAAAAATTGCAACACATAACACCATATATTTTTTTGAGAAATCCAAGGTGGGAAAAAACCACATTGAGAGTCTCAAGTATTATGTAACCAATTATATAATATAGTAGGTGGCTCACTGCTGGGGTGCCTCACTATATAAATACAAAATTTATAACTGATGGCTAAGTATAAAAAACTCAAACTGAAGAACATGCATCAACATATGCACAAATATAGTTCACAATGATATATAGTTCTTCTCCTTTTAAAGATACAACTATATAGTTCGCTTTTCACTAGTTCACATATACATAATACATAGATCAAATTACATCATATTACATTGCATCATATATCTATATAGGTATGTACACATTATATGAATACCATCCATAGATGTAAATTCCCTTCATGTTCGCTAGGCATCAAAAAGGAATATTATCTTTGCTTGACGATCTGCTATCGACTAAACAAAAAATGGATATGGGTAAGTATGTCTTGTGACAAATAAATCCTCCAAAACAATCAATAATCCCATGAAAATAATTGACGGTGATAGTGGATACTGTCAGTAGCCTAAGCACCGATACGGAAAGATGCAACCGAAAATACCGATACTGATGGGATAAAAACCGATAACGATACTGACATCAATGACAACCAATACTTGGGAAGGCTAAGAAGAACATCTTGTTATACAGGCTAACCTATAATAGTTAAGATAGAAATAAAAAAATAGATCTAGGGCATACATTTAATGGCAGAGAGCGGGAGAGTGGGAGGTGGTTTGAATTTGAATTTAGGCAAGAGCGAGAATCTTTGTTATGGCGGGATTCCTTCAGGAAATGGCGCAGGAAAGTTGTAGAAGGATGGAGGAACATCAGCTAAGGGCTCCACAAAGGATTCATAAGAGGACAAGGAACCAGATGATGCTCCTTCCTGAGGTGGTGGGCCTGAAAATTCATCGCCAAACGGTAAGTCAAGCTATTCCATTCCTGCTGGAAATTTTTCTTCTAGGTATCCCGGTAAAGGAAGCTGATCGTCTCTTTTCGGGGTGAAACCTACGGGGAAGTCATCCTTTCTAAGTATCAACAGTATTTCTGAGCCTCAAAAAGGGGTTTTTGGTATTTTACTCCCAAACCCATTGGTGGATCATACTATAACATCTATGGCATTAAAATTGGTGGGTAAATTTATTGGATCAAGACCCAACATTGATATGGTTAGATCCTATGCTAGTAGGAAATGGAGCCTTAAAGGCCAAGTAGATATAGCAACAATGATTAAGGGCTTATTTTTCTTTATTTTCTCCAATATGGAAGATATTTCTAGAGTCCTTTGTGGAGGCCCATGGATGTTTGTAAATTCATCCCTGGCTCTGCAAAAGTGGGTGACCAACCTTGACTCTAGAAAAGAATGGAGAGAAAAAACAACAAGACTCAACCCTCCCAGAAAGAACATAAAGATGTTAAGAAAAGAAATAATGAGGCTGAGGGGAAGTGCTCGGAGGCCAACAACCCCAAAGATAAGAAAAATCCATAGATTAAGAATGATAGCTCTGGTATTGTCTCTGAGATTAGGAAACTAGATATACATGGTTCTCAAGTAATGGAAATGGAGAATCCTGTGTCAAGAGATGAGGAATCCTATAAGGAGAAGACAATAAATAAAACTAACCAGCAGGGGTTAAATACAAAGGAGGGAAACTTAAATGGAGAAATGATTATTGATAGGGGAAATGATGGCCTCCTATCACCATTAGCTAACTTATGGAAAGAAGAAAATCAAGATGACATCTGGACAAAAATTAATGGAAAGAAGAATCAAAGGCGTTCCACTAAAAAAGGCAATATGCTGAATAAGGGACTTTATTTTTCTGGATTTGTCAAGAAAAATGAAGTTCAAACCCATGGAGGAGTACAAACAAAAGGATAAAAAAAGGTAGATGTGGGCACTCCTAAAAATGAACGAGGCAGAAAATTGGCCAAAAATGATCAAGAAAAAGAAGCAAAGAAGAACACTACGGATGATTGTCAAAGAACCATCCCAGAGTTATGCTCCCCATATTATAAATGAAGATTATATCCTGGAATATCATAGGAATGAATAGTCCTTATAAAAAAGATGTGGTTAGAAATCTTATTAGAGACTGTAAGTCGGATATGTTATTGATTCAAGAAACTAAAATGATCAGAGAAAAAGTGGAAAAATTTCATCCTATTAAGAATGGGGGTAGCCTTGGCTTTGAATCAGAGGGTGCATCTAGAGGGGTGGTTATCTACTAGAATAAAATGACAACTAACTGCACCCTTTTGAAGATAGAAGAATATTATCCTAGTGAAAGTGACAAATTTAAGAGATAATTTTTCTTGGAACCTGATCAACATTTATGCCCCGAATACGAGGCAGGGTAGATAGAAATTTTGGAAAATCATGGAAGATATTAGAAAGAATTATCAGGAAAATAGTTGGATGGTAATGGGAGACTTCAATTTCCTGCTCAAAGATGATGAAAAAATGAGAGGTATCCCTTCCTTGATGGATAGTAGAACGTACCTGATGGACTTTATCAATGATGAAGCTTTTCTTGATGTGAAGCTAGAGGGAATTTCTTATACTTGGTCTAACATGAGAATAAAAAAGGATCTTATCCAGTTTAAACTTGACAAAACCCTTGTTTATCCTGATTGGATCTCAAGGTACTCCTACTCCCTATCCTCTATGATGAGAATTTGTTATGTTCTCCTCCCCATTTCTTTTACTGCTAACACTTTGAATGGAAAGAAAAACTTTCCTTTTCAGTTTGAAAAGATGTGGATGGATCACCCTAATTTGAAGGACAATATAGCAAGCTAGTGAATTATGCTCTGGATGGAGGAGTCATGTTTAGAGATGCTAAAAAAATAAACACTATCAAAATAAACATTAAGACTTGGAACAAGGAAGTGTTTGGCGACATATTCCTGTCCAAAAGAAGAGTGCAGATTGAAATCAAGGAGATCCAAGATAAAATTCAGAAAGAGGGTCTCATTGAGGATCTCAAAAGTATTGAAAATAACTTGTTGGCAGATTATCACAACATCATACCCAAAGAGGAGAATTTCTAGAGACAAAGGTCAAGAGCCCTCTAGCTAAGGGGAGGGGATACAAACACAAGATTTTTTCACATGACATCTATGAAGCATAAGGCGGTTAACATAATTTTTATCTTGATTACTAATGGAAACAATATTAGGAAAGAGGACATGAGAAAAGAAATTCTTAGCTACTTTTCCTCCCTCCTAACTATAGGATTTGAGAAATACAAATCCACAGAATGCCAAGAATACCTGCATGCAAATAACTTGTTACAAGAGAGAAGCAGAAGGAGGAAAAAGTAGAACTCAGAAGTTACTCAAAATGTGAGAGAAAAATTATAATCTGAATTAATGAAAAAATAATTACAAGGTTCAACCTATAAAGCTGAACAAAACCCTAAAGCCTAAAAAGGCTAGGTTGCACATTAATAATTAATAAAAGAATTAATTATTAATGCACCTAAGAGAAAGCTTAAGCACTAAAGAGTAATAACTTAATTAATTAAATCAACATGATTTAATTAATAAGCAAACTAATGATTACTCTAACACCCCCCCTTAAGCTAAGCGCAGGGGGTAAGCTAACCTAGCACAGCTATGAAAGCAAGAAATGGGTCCCGGCAACAAGGCCTGATCATGTACCAAATACAAGGAAATCTCTGTAAACTGGAGAAAAAGAAGAAAACCCAGTGGGAAAAACCCCTCTCCAAAAAGAGAGAAAAAAGAAGAAAATAAATGGCTCAAGAGACTCTCTCAAGACCATAAGTACAACTAGCCCCCCCATGAGAGAGGGATGAGACACCAAAGTCCCCCCATAATGAAGAAACTCCTGTCACAATGGTA
>MU223426.1:1974717-2005164 GCA_018584345.1 Thuja plicata
TAAATAAAAGAGGAGGAAATTCCTTTTAATTAAATAAAGGCTTAGGATAAAGTGATTTTATTATTTAATTAAAAGAGATTTTTAATTAATTAAAAGAGAGCATTTTCTCTTAATTAAATAATATTTTGATTTTTATTTTTTTTAAATTAAATAAGGCTCAAACCTTAAGAAAATATTGAATTGATTATGATTTGATCAAGGAAATTGATATAATTGATATTGTTGATATTTGAAAATATTGATTCAGGGATTTGATAAATTGAGAAATGGGGCCCAAAGTCTAGGCGACCATTTTAGGGTGCATACACTTATAATGATTAACTGTCTGTTAGTTTACTTTGTCTGTCCTTGTTCTCCTTGATTACCGATAGGCAGTAAAACTATTTACTGAAATACAGTAAATGTGCAGAGTATACTGATAAATCTAGAAATACATATGTGAAATGTAAAATAGTAAAGTAACAAACCATACACACATAACACATAGATTTTAACGTGGAAACCCTGTTAAGGGAAAAAACCACTGGGACCGGTACCCCAAATTTTTACTCTTCTGAAGTGAGCCCTGTTAAGAGCTAACCCTATTAAAGGTTACAAACACACTGTTAGGTGTGACCTTGTTAGAGGATTTTACACATATAGGTTTTCACTTAGTATTGGGCATCTAATGTTTCCATCCTTGAATCAGCCTCTCTCTTAGACTGTCAATAGGCATCAAGCATATCCAATGCTAATTTCATGAATCAACCTTTTTGACACTCCTTGGGATGTACCTCAATATATAGAAGACTTTTAAGTCCTTCTCTATTAAGGGACTTGATGCTTCAATGGCTAAACTGAAACAAAATGATCTATTTCTAATGCAACTTGAATTATAGATTTTCAGATCTATTTAAGTACATTACCTCTCTGATCAATGTATCAATTCAATTCTTTTGTGCTCTATACTTTCTGCTCTGTGATGCTATGCTCACTGTTCATCGGTGTCTACAAAATTCTTTAGCTCTCCTTCAGCTTGATTAATCAGTACTGTATGAAGTAATTCTTCATCAGTTTCTCTTCAGCATCCTCTTTCTATTCACCCCGTTCATGTGATGCGGAAATGAATTAATCTTGTCTCTTATATAGACATAATATTCATTTATTCTTGATTCTTGATTCTTGGCGTAAAAAATAATCTAAAAATTTTTATTTAAAGCATAACTCCTGATTTGTCTCGTAGTTATCTTTATGCCAACTGTACAAATCTTCTTTAAATCAATCATTTTCTGAACTCTCTATTTTTTTGGGTTAACTCTTCAGTTAGTCATCAGTTACAACTGTCAGTTCCATCGGTGTGAGTCTAGTTAGCTTTGGAATCTCCGTCCGTTGGGAAACTCTATTTTAAGCTCGTTGGGCATCATGTGGTTTGCTTCATTAGGAAAGACTATCTCCTGTTCGTCAGGTATCACTGTGACTTTTCTTTTTTGTCTTTACCGATGGTGTGCACTCCATCGGTGTTATTTGTCACTTGGTGAATACTTGACTTTTATGCATTGCTGAAAGCATAACCTTTGTTCCATTGATTCTCTAAAGTCTTTGGCATTTTGTATATGACCATACAGATGATATCAAGTTGACATCAATGACAATACAAACCATTAACTGATTTAATGTCTTGCATTATCTTCAACTTAATATTATCAAACATTTAATCAATTACATGTCATAAATCTCTCCCTTTGGCATTGATGGCAATAAAATTATATTATCACACTATACTATTTATAATACAATATGAAATACAATTGTTGAAAATCATCAAACTACCAAATAGTTTGTTTTGATAACCGATAAAAATGTCTGACTTAGATTTGATTCTTGTAGCTCTCTGTGTTTCTTGTTTTGATGTGTTGCGTCCTTCACATTTGATATCTTTCTCTCTTGTTAGAAACTCTTCCTTTGTATTAATTTCTTCATACAAATTCTCTCCCTATGGATATGATCTCTCCCTATTGGAGTAATCTAATAATGGATAATCCTTCTTCTATTTTTGAAGACTTTGATAATATGGATACTTTCTCTTCCTTTGACAACAATGCCAAACAAATATCTGACATTAATGTCAAGTGATCTTTCCTCTTCCATCCATAATATATTTCTTGAATTTCCCTTATCTATCAACAATACAATAATATGCTTTGGTACTCAGTTCTGATATATATACCTGTTGTATATAGATGTAGCTTTGAAGTTCTTCTTTTTGCCTACATCAACATGAATGATATTCTGATAATAATTAGGCTGATACAACCTTCAGTTTTTTTTTACTGATAGGTAGACAATGGTTTGACCCCTGGTCTCTTTCTTAAGTACTCAAACGTATCCTTGGGTAGTGGCTTGGTGAAGATATCGGCCAATTATTCTTTTGATTGCACATACTCAAGTATCACCTCTTTTTCTTGAACTTGCTCTCTTAAATAATGATACTTGATGTCAATGTGTTTAGTCTTTGCATTCATGACTGGATTCTTGGAAATTTTTATTGCACTGGTGTTATCACAATAGATAGTCACTGGTTCTAAGATCTTCATATGCATACCTTCTAGTAACTGTTTGATCCATGCAATATTTGAGCAATTTGCAGCATCAACAACATATTCTTCTTCTGTAGTAGACTGTGAGATGCATCCCTGCTTCTTGCTATTCCACGTGACAAGTCTGTCACCCATAAAGAATGCTCCTCCAGTTGTGCTCTTCTGGTCATCAAGATTTCTAGCCTAATCAACATCGGTAAACACCTTTAGTTCAAATTTGCCTTCTCTTCTATACCATCAACTAAATTTCTCATTATTCTTCAGATATCTTAGAATTGTTTTTACAATAGTCATATGTGATTCCCTGGGGTTAGCATAAAATTTAGCAACAATTCCTATTGCATGTGCAATATATGGTCTTGTGTGTACAACATACATGAGTTTTTCAATCATTGATCTATACAAAGTCTGATTTACCTTTGTTGTCTTGTCTTGTTTTGTCAACTTACATCCAGTAGCCATCAATGTTTCAACTGGTTTGGATTCTTCCATCTTGAATATTTTCAGGACGTCTTTGATGTATTTGTACTGTGTGATGAAAATACCTTCTCCTTGTTGCATGATCTAGAGACCAAGAAAGAACTTAATCTCACCAAACATAGACATCTCAAATTCTTTGCTCATCTCATCAGAAAATGATTTGCATAGCTTATCATTGCCTCCAAATATGATGTCATCAACAAATATTTCAGCAATCAAAGTGTTAGCATCAGTATCTTCCTTCAAATAAAGATTACTATTTTTACTAGTCCTTACAAATCCAATACTTATTAGATAGGAATGAATTCATTCATACCAGGCTCTTGGAGCTTGTTTCAATCCATACAAGGCTTTGTGAAGTCTACATACCATTTCCTTCTTGTCTGGATCAACAAATCTTTCTGGTTGTTCAATGTATACCTCTTCTTCAAGTATTCCATTTAGGAATGCTGACTTGATATCCATTTGGTATACCTTGAATCCTTTATATGCAGCATAATCAAGCAACATTCTTACTTCTTCTAGCCTAGAAATGGGTGCAAAGGTCTCTCCATAGTCTATACCTTCCTCTTGTGCATACCCTTTGCATTCTAGTCTTGCTTTGTTCCTTGTGACTTCTCCATTCTCATTCAGCTTATTCCTGAATATCCATTTTGTACCGATGACATTCTTGTCATCTGGTCTTAGAACAAGTGACCATGTTTTGTTCTTATCAATCTTCTCAATCTCATCATTCATAACACTTATCCATTCTTTATTATCTAGTGCAGCATTGACAGATTTTGGCTCAAACTCACAAATTAAACAATTTGAGTTTAAAGACTTACTTCTTGTTCTTGTACCAAATTTCTTATCTCCTATGATCTGGATCTCTGGATGGTTGCTTCTTACGTATCTTGCAAGAACAGGTACAGTTATTTGTCTATCAGCTTGATCATCGTTTTGACCTTCATTCTGTTCTTCATTACCTTGCATATTGTCTTGATCATTATCCTTACCATCGGTATTTGCAGCCTGATGCTTGGGAGAAATGATTTGTAGCTTAGGGGCTCTCCATTGTTGGTGGGGTAGAGTTTTAGGTTCTTTGTTGTAAGTGAACTTATTGTAGTCCTCTGGTTCTTTAGTGCTTTCCTGTTCATTCTTTTCTACAAATTCATCTATCTTTATATTTGCACTTTCAATAATTTTGTTAGAGGCTTTGTTTAGACATTTGTAAGCCTTTCTCTTGGTAGAATACCCTAGAAAAATTCCTTCATCACTCTTGGAGCCAAGTTTTCCATTTCTATCATCTTTTAAGATATAACATTGACTGCCAAAATTTTCAAAATAACTCACATTATGTGTGTATCCATACCATAGTTCATAAGGTGTCTTCTTGGTGTCTTTCTTCAATTGTACTCTGTTCAATGTGTAAACAACAGTGCTTACAGCTTCCCTCCAGAAGATTTGGGTGATGCCTTTCTCTATCATCAGTGTTCTTGCACAATCAACTATTGATATGTTCCTTCTCTCAAAAATCCCATTTTGCTGTGATGTTCTTGGTGCAGAAACCTATCTTTTTATACCACACTCATTACAAAAGTTAGTGAATTCATCTGATATAAACTCACCTCCTCTATCTGATCTTAAAAATTTTAGACCCTTACCACTTTGTTTCTTTACCAAAGCCTTATACCATTTAAACATCTTAAATGCTTTCGATTTATCCTTTAGAAACATAACTGTCATCATTCTAGAGTAATCATCAACAAAGAAAATAAAGTATCTATCTTCATAATATCTCTTTGTCCTCATGGGTCTACATAAATTAGTATGGACTAATTCTATAATTGCATCAGATGTATGGGTCTTTCTTTTGAAACTAGACTTTGTCATTTTACCTTTTTGACAGTTTTTACACATGATGTTGTCGGGCTTGGTCATTGTCGGTAAGCCTCTGACATTTTTCTTTTTGCTAATTTTTATCATGTTGTCAAAGTTCACATGACACAGTCTTTTGTGCCATATCCATATGACTTCATTTGTAGCAATCAAACAAGTGGAGTGAGTATCATTCAGATAGAATAAGTTACCTTTTGTCTGCCCACCAGTACCAATTAGGTTTCCAATTTTTTTGAAGATCTTTGCCTTCTTATTTTCAAATGCTACTTTGTGACCTAAATAATTCAACTGAGAAACACTCAATAGATTATAATTCAATCCATTTATCCAATAATCATTCTCACCTTATCTGGTTATTCAACATTATTGTTCTTCTACCTTCAACTGGACAAGGTTTGTCATTTCCCATTCTTACTGATCCACCCTTATAGTATTCAAAAGTCTCAAACTTTTGCTTATCACTAGTCATATGATGGGTGCAACCACTATCTATGATCCAAACATCATTTTTGCTAATTTTAGATATGAGAGCTGTTTATACATTTCTTTCTTCATCATCATCTAAATCATCTTTTACAACCACAAACACCATCTCGATGTCTTCATCAGATTCGGTGTCAGTATCATCATCCTTGCATTTTTCTAGGTAGCTGACCTTCTTTCCTTTGTCCTTATAGTCTCGAGTATGTCTTCTTTTTGATTGTCGGTAGCTTCTGTAATCACCTCTGTCAGACTTCTTCTCAAAAGATCAGTCATTACTTCTGTCATCTTTTCTTCTGTTAGTACATCTTGCAGCAAAGTGTCCAATCTCTTTACAGTTAAAGCATATAAGTGGTAACTTGCCTTTGTATTTACCTTTGCCTCTCTGCATTCTTCTAGCCATAAGTGCTTCTATTTCATCAAGATTATCTTCTTTACTTTTACTATCACTATCTTTTCTAGATGAGTATCTATGACTTGATTTTCTTATCTTCATAGAGGACTTAAATGCAGACTCTAAGTTTGGTAAGACACTATTGTCAAAGTTGTTCATCTCAAACAAAATCAGTCTACCAATTAAACTATCAAGAGTAACTGTATTGTTTGATACTGCTCTCATCTCTTGAATGGCAGAAACTCTAATAGCATAAGTAGGCAGTAAGGTTCTTAGAATTTTACTCACCACTGTATCTTCTTCTAGTACACCTCCAACTCCTCGGATAGCATTGACTACCTCTTTAATTCTTGTGCTGTAATGAGTGATATTTTCTCCTTATTTCATTTTGAGATCATCAAACTTTCCTCTAAGGCTTTCTTCCTTGGCTCTCAAAACATTTTTGTCACCACCATGTACAAGCTTCAATTTTTCCCACATCTGCTTTGCAGTTTTGCATTCTTTGACATCTTCAAATTCAGCATCGGAGAGTGAGGAAGAAAGCTGTATCATCATGCCATTATGTTCATGCTTTTCTCTCATTTGTTCAACTGTTTGTGCTCCTATGGGTAACACATATTCAATTTCAAGGAATTGAGTAACATCATTACCAATACTTGATAAGTGGAGTCTTATCCTGCTTTGCCATGAAGAAAAATTATCTTTGTTCAACTTGGGCACATCTCGTCTGTTCATCTTGTGATCTTGGACTTAGGTCTTGAAACCTTCCTTCTAAGCACACAAGCTCTGATACCAATTGTTAGAAATAACTGAGAGGGGGGTGAATCAACGACCTTAAAAAATTATCTTTATTTTAACCACCAATCAAATAAATCTCAGATTATTATGTCCCTACAAGATGCATGCCATGAGATACTTATAATGATTAACTGTCTGTCGGTTTACCTTGTCTATCCTTGTTCTCCTTGATTACCGATAGGAAGTAAAACTATTTACCGAAATATAGTAAATGTGCAGAGTATATCGATAAATCTAGAAATGCATATGTGAAATGTAAAACTATAAAGTAATAAACCATACACACATAACACATGGATTTTAATGTGGAAACCCTGTTAAGGGAAAAAAACCACTGGGATTGGTACCCCAAATTTTAACTCTTCTGAAGTGAGCCCTATTAAGAGCCAACCCTATTAAAGGTTACAAACACACTTTTAGGTGTGACCTTGTTAGAGGATTTTACACATATAGGTTGTCACTTAGTATCAGGCATCTAATTCTACCATCCTTGAATCAGCCTCTCTCTTAGACCGTCTATAGGCACCGGGCATATCCAATTCTACTTTCATGAATCAACCTTTTTGGCACTCCTTGGGATGTACCTCAATATATAGAAGATTGTTAAGTCCTTCTCTGTTAAGAGACTTGATGCTTTAATGGTTAAACTAAAATAAAATGACCTATTTCTAATGCAACTTGAATTATAGATTTTTAGATCTATTTAAGTACATTACCTCTCTAATCAATGTATCAATTCAATTCTTTTGTGCTCCATACTTTCTGCTCTGTGATGTTGTGTTCACTGTTCGTTGGTGTCTGCAGAATTCCTTAGCTCTCCTTCAGCTTGATTGATCAGTACTGCATGAAGTAATTCTTCATCAGTTTCTCTTCAGCATCCTCTTTCTATTCACCCCCGTTCATGTGATGCAGAAATGAATTAAGCTTGTCTCTTATATAGACATAATATTCATTGATTCTTGATTCTTGATTCTTGGCATAAAAAATAATCCAGCCAATCTGATTTAAAGGATAACTCCTGATTTGTCTTGTAGTTATCTTTATGCCAACTGTACAAATCTTCTTTAAATCAATCACTTATCTCTGGTCGAATAAAACTAAAGAAAACAACCAGTTAAGTCTATCTTTAGCTCTTTCCAGCTAGATATTTTGTCATTTTTTGAACTCTCTATTTTGTCAGTTAACTCTTCAGTTAGTCATCGGTTACAACTTTCAGTTCCGCCGGTGTGACTCCAGTCAGCTTCAGAATCTCCGTCTGTTAGGCAACTCTATTTTCATCTCGTCGGGCATCCTGTGGTTTGCTTCATCGGGAAACACTATCTTCTATTCATCGGGTATCAATGTGACTTTTCTTTTTTGTCTTTACTGATGGTGTGCACTCCGTCGGTGTTATTTGTCACTTAGTGAATACTTGACTTTTATGCATTGCTGAAAGTATAAACTTTGTTCCATTGATTCTCTGAAGTCTTTGGCATTTTTTATACGACCATACAGATGATATCAAGTTGACATCAATGATAATACAAACCATTAACTAATTTAATGTCTTGCATTATCTTCAACTTAACATTATCAAACATTTAATCAGTTACATGTCATCATTTCTGGCACCCTGATCTGCAATTCTGAGTTCCTTGATGTCAGGGTCAAGGTAAACCTTCTG
Source organism: Thuja plicata (assembly GCA_018584345.1). NCBI lineage: Eukaryota > Viridiplantae > Streptophyta > Pinopsida > Cupressales > Cupressaceae > Thuja > Thuja plicata. Next base: position 1,982,990 of record MU223426.1, read on the forward strand.
GGTCAAGGTCGACCTTGACCCTAACCTAGGCCAAGGTTGACCTCTACCCTAACCTAGGTCAAGGTCAACCTTGACCCTGACCTATGTCAGAGTTGACCTCGACCCTGACCTAGGGTCCAAATTTCAAGTTTCCAGGGTTTCCAGATGTCGGGCTTTAGAAAGATTTAATTCCCGCTTCTGGGTCGGCTCTTTTTGTCTTCGAGACAATGACTCTTTAAATTATATTTAATATAGGTCCAATTCTAGGGGTATAGGTCTAATTGGAATTTAATTCTCTTATGTAGGCCTCTCTAGAAGATTGTGCCCTAGATTTGTACATAAGGAAGCTTTCTCCTCTCATTTTCTCTAAGACTTGAAGCACCTAAGAAAGAAGTAAGCTAAGACGGAAGAAGAAATTTCATCCATCCAAACTCTATGCATGATATATTGAAGCATTCAAAGACATTCAAACATTTAATTCATCAAGGAGATCCATTGGTAGCCATTGAAGGATTCAAGCTCTATGGAGCCCTCTTTTTGAAGATTTCTCCATCGATATCCATGCAAGCTTCTTCCCATTCCAAGATCCATTCAAGATTGGTGTTGAAGATCTACAAGCAATTTATTTGAGACATCCTACATCCTACATTCTACATTCTAAATTCATTTGGTGCATAGATACTTGTGGATCCAAGGATTCGAATCTGCCACAAGGGTTTCTATACAAGCAAGGTGAATTGGTTTATTTTCTTTGTTTATTTATGAAAACTTCAATTATACTTTAAGGTTAATTCCAAAACTGGGGTTTGACCAAGGCAAACCTCTCCCCCCAAAAAATATAACCATTTTTATTATAGGTACAGGTACATGACAACAAATTTGGGAACAGATTTGGATACCCTTGTCAGCGAACTTCTGAGATCTATGAACATAATTTTCGTCAGAGCAGTGTAGGTTGAGGTCAACTTTCTGAGGTACGATTGTGCCCCCGCGAAAAGGTCAAGTTCGAATTGACTCAAAAAATGAAATTATTTTAGGGTTTTGTCCGTCTCTGCATTTCTGTTCAAGATCCAGTTGCAGAATTTCTTGAAACTCAACACAGACATCAGAAAATAGGATTTTCTAGATCTTCTATATTTTGAGGTTAGTACTTGTAATCAATTAATTTCAATTAAGCTTTTTATCAATTCAAATATATTATATACTCTTCATCCATTATTGGGGATTGTAAGTCTTTCTTCTTTCTTCTTATTTCTGATTGATTGATGCATTTGTGCATTAACCATTTTCTTATGGTTGATCAAAGTGGATCTTTCTTTTGTGAAATTTGGGGCAAGGAAGAGAATTTTATCTTCTCCTCAAAACCATATTCATACCTTACAACATATACATTTATCCCATACACCCACACATTCATATCACATTCATTCATTATTTTATCCTTTACATTTTGGTGAACCCACAATAGACAACTCTTTCTTTTTGGTGTTAGATTTACATTTCATGTTAGATCTTGCATGCATGTTAGATTAGCCTTCTTTTATGTTCTGGCATTTACATTTTCTTGGTTTAGTTCATTTACATTGCATTGGTGTATGAGCTTTACTACCTCTAGTCCTACCTTTAATATTCTAGTTAGAAGAAGTCATAGACTTTTTGGTTCCTTTGATCCTGAGTCTTCCTCTCCTTTCCTTAGGATCCCGGATGATAATTTGATCACTCATGATTCTAATCCTTCTACAAAGCATAACTCTTCTCACTCATCTCAGGATGAGGATGATTCTTTAAGAGTTCCTCCTGAACAAGTCTAAAATTTGTCAACTGAACTTGAGAAAATGAGAAATTGGCTTATTCAAGAAAACAATAATCAAGATTCTATTCAAGCTATAGAGGATTTTAAGAAATTCCTTCATGATAGTGATCAAGGTGTTAATATCTTGCGTGGTATTACTCATCTTGTGCATTTAAATATTAAACCTTTAGCTCAAGAAGCTAAAGATTTAGGATTTATTTCTCCTGTCACTAGTGTGGAACCTTCTTCGGTTCCTTTACCTAGAAATCCTTCTTATACTCCTCCTTTAGTGACTACATCTCTTAGATTTTCCGATCCTCTAGCTTCAAATCTTCCACTTCCATCTCTTCTTGTGAGTGTTCCACCGATATCTTTACCTACTTCACAAACTTCTTACCATAGTGTTCCTTTTACCTATTCCAATCCTCTTCCAACTATGGTTCCAAGTGTTCCACTGATTGTGCCTTCTATTCCCGCCACTTTCTACACTTTTCCTAGTGTTCCTAATGTTTCTATGCCTCCTATTTCTTCTAATGATTCCACCATCATTAGTTTGGCTCAAACTGTGTCCTCTTTACAACAACTTGCATCTTTAACTCAATACAAGTTTAGTATTCCTAAATGTGACATGGGTAGTCCTTTATCCCTAGAAATTATTCATGCTCCTGTCCCTCAGCAAGCCGATATGCCTCATCTTGAGAATTACAATGGTAAGGGATATCATGTCACTCATGTTAAAACATTTCAAATCCTTTGTAGTGACTATGCTCATGACCATAAGATTTTATCCAAGTTGTTTTCTAGAAACTTTCATGATAAGGCCCCTCAATGGTATTGTTCCTTGCCTCCTTATTCTATTAATTCTTTTCCAAAACTTTCAAATACCTTTATTCAACAGTTCCAAAATAACATTGGTCTGCAAGTGTCCTTAACTTATTTGATGCATTGTAAACAAAATACTAAAGAAAAATTGATTGAATTTATTGGTAGATTTAAGCATTTGTATGATAAGATTTGTTATCTTGTTCCTGATATTGATATTCATCATATGTTTATTTCAAATTTGCAAAAGGATATTAGGGATAAGATTATACTTACTAAATTTACTTCTTTTGAACAACTTTGTGTAACGCTTCATCATTATCAATTACAAGTGAGTCAATTTGAGAGAAACACTCCAATGGATCTTGTTCCAGTTGATAAGAGTGATGCTTCTCCTAATCCTAACAAGTTTCATAAGCCTAAAAACTATGTCAAAATAAATAAAAAAGCAAATGTAGTTGCTGATCAAGTTGTTGCATCCCACAATGCCACTTCTGCATCCACTGCTTTTTGTTTAAATCGTACGTTTACTCCTCTTTCTAAATCTTTACATTATATTATGAGTAAATTGTTTACTACTAATATCATTACTTTACCTCCTATTCAACCTCGTCTTCCTACTATAATGGCATCAAAATCCTTTGATCCAAAAGCCTTTTTTCAATACCATCATTAGAATGGCCATGATACTGAGAAGTGTTATTCTCTAAAACATAAGGTTCAAGACTCATTTGATTCTAATGCTCTATCTGTTGATAATTTTGATGGTATTGGGAACAAATCTATTTTTCCTCCTAATCAAAACCTTCAAATCTATATGAATCCTTTTCCTACACATGATACTAATACCATTGTTCAACTGTCTTCTATGGATATTATTTATGATTCAAAGGTGGATGATCTCAATCATATTGTTAACCATCTGGAGCATGTTTTTTTTGTCTCATCCCGTCTCTCCACCCTAGCCTCAATCTCAACCTCCTATTAAAGTTCCTCCATCTCAACCTCAATTTAAAGTTACACCTCAACCTAAACCGAAACCTCAATCTAAACCTTCAAAAAAACCTAAGGATAAAAGACCCCGAGAACTCTCGATCACCTTTGATGATTCTGAGACCATTAAAGCTCTTTATGGTCCCCTCTACATTTATGCTACAATTTCTAAGATACCTACGTGTGCTTATATTTTTTATCCTACTTCTTTAGTCAATGTCATCACTAAAGAAAACCCTTTTAAGAAGAACTTACAACGTGATTATTATGATACATCTGATGTGTGGATTCAAACTTGTAATGGTTTTCTCTATCCATCATTTGGTTCTATTACCTTACCTGTTCAACTTTGTGGTAAAGTTGTGGACACTACCTTCATTTTTGTCCCTATACCTGATCAATTTCAAGTTAAGCTTGGTTTTCCTTAGTTGACTTCCACGCGTGTTGTTGCTTCTCCTATCCATAAGTGTATTAAGTGCATTCATGATGAAGAGGTGAAAACGATTAATCATAGTTTATATCAACCTTCTGGGCCTAGGGATTATGCTACCCTTGACTTCTTTTGGCCTTCATTACCTAATGCATGTCCTACTCGACCTGATAACCTTTTTCACTCATATCAAGCTTATAAACATCAAAAGATTCTAGAGTTAAGCATGCCTCAGATGGATCTTAACCATGGTCTTTTTCCTACACCTTCCGTACCTCCTTTATCCATTACTTCTATTTCTATTAATCAAACTGCAAGTATCACTTTTCATCCTACTGAGAGTCCTACTAATCCTCCCATAAAACTTGTGAATGAACTAGTTGTTGTTCCTCCTAGTTCTTAACATATTTCAAACAAGACATAACGTAACAAATCTGCCAATGAACATCGTAAGAAGCTTCAGGTTAATACTAGGGCTTGTGCCTTTGTTCTTGAAAATTATTTACCTTCTTTTGACCAGCCTATGCCTGATGTGTTGGAGGAAGCTAATATTCATAATGATGTTAAGATGAATGATAATGATGATTCTATTCGCATCTTAGATTCTATTTTGATTAATCTTGATGAAGAAGATACTCTTGATGATCCTATTGATGCCAATGATGATTATGAGAGTATTGATCTTGATACTGATTTACCTCATATGCTTTCCACACAACTGATAATTACACCTAGTATCAAACATCACGATTCTCAAGAGGATCCTTGTTTGGAACTGGCTATCATTCCTATTATGTTGGATATAGTCCCTCTTGCGATTTTCCCACCTTCTCTAAATGATATAAACTGAGATGGGGAGAGTAGGTGATGTGCTTGATTGGCTTCTCCTTCATGGTAGCCTTTTATGTGTTTGCCTGTTGTATTGTGCTTCTCCCGTGATGTATTTTTTCAAATGTTTGTTAGATTCTTTTATATTACCCTTGTTACTTTGTTGGTGCAAGGTGATAAAGGAATCAAACCTATTGTACAATTCTTCTATATATTTTTTTCATGTTATGTTATACCTATTCTATTGTTCATAAATGTTTTCCTTGTGTAGTCCGCTTGGATTTGCAACATGGTAGCACTGATTCTTTTTGGTCTCCATGTTGTGGTCCAAAAAGAATCTTCTTCGTAACTCTTACATTTTCTTTCCTCCACTGTGATTGTAGTTCTAATTTCTTTGGGGAATGATGTCAATTCATTTGCAATAAAATCATATCTATATATAAATATTATCTTATGATCATGCTAACCGCATGGTAGGTAGATCCCTTTTGTGTTCTCTGTATTTTTATGTGGTATTTCCCTTGATTTATCTTTGCTTGGGGGTATATAATAGTGGAAACGTAATCAGTGGAGTTTTTTATGTTTTTCATTAAATCCATTGCTCCTTTTAAAGTGTTAGAAATGACTTTAACGTGGGGGCATACACTCTACTCACCTTTTGCACACACACATTTTCAAAACTTAACACTTTTCTCCCTTTATGGATTAGAGACTAATCCTTAAAGCATGGATTTTTACCTTATAGGATCTCTTGATCCCTCCAGTTTCAATTTACAATGTTGTGATCCCTTAAGGTTGGAAGGTGTCATTAAGACCGGATCTCCCTATCTTTTGAGTTTTCTCTTTTGGAGTAGAATATTACTAAGAGTAAAACCTTGATGGGTTGACTAGTGAGTAGCCACATTCACTAGGCGGTTCAACTCCATCTTTCCAGTTATACTTTTTTCTTGTGTTATTCACAATGGGACATAGGTTCTCATTGGGTGAGGTAATCACACCCTCTCTTTTTCTCTTTGACTGGTGATGTATCTCTTATCGTGATCTTAGGATTGATAAATACTTAAGTCCCTGGGGGCTTGAGGATTCCTTTGTCCCTTTTGATTTCAATAATATTATCTTTTCTTTATGATCTCCTTTACCAAGAGTTTGCATCGAGTCCATACTCTTGCTAAAGTGGGGGCTAAATGTATAGTGAAAAAATGGAAGCACTTCCATTTTGGATTGGTTCATCTCTGAGTAAGTGGTTTGGGGTCATGTCAAGCATCTTGAATGGGTCTTTGACTTGGATCTGGATTTTCCCACTATTCTGCCCCATTTTCCACTTCTCTCTAGCCTATTTCTGGCACCCTGATCTGTAAATTTGAGTTCCTTGACCTAAGGGTCAAGGTTGACCTTCTAGGTCAAGGTCTACCTTGACCCTGACCTAGGTTAAGGTCAACCTTGACGTTGACCTAGGTTAGAGTCAACCTCAACCCTGACCTAGGGTTCAAATTTAAAGTTTCTGGGGTTTTCGGATGTTAGGCTTTGGAAAGATTTAATTCCCGCTTTCGGGTTGACCATTTTGGTCTTTGAGGCAATGCCTCTTGAAATTATATTTAATATAGGTCCACTTCTAGGTGTATAGGTCTAATTGGAATTTAATTCTCCTATGTAGGCCTCTCTAGAAGATTGTGTCCTAGATTTGTATATAAGGAAGCTTTCTCCTCTCATTTTCTCTAAGACTTGAAGCACCTAAGCAAGAAGTAAGCTAAGACGCAAGAATAAATTTCATCCATAAAAACTCTATGCATGATCTATTGAAGCATTCAAAGACATTCAAGAATTCGTTTAATCAAGGAGATCCATTGGTAGCCATTGAAGGACTCAAGCTCTATGGAGCCCTCTTGTTGAAGATTTCTCCATCCACATCCATGCAAGCTTCTTCCTATTCCAAGATCCATTCAAGATTGGTGTTGAAGATCTACAAGAAATTGATTTGAGACATTCTTCATCCTACATTCTACATTCATTTGGTGCATAGATACTTGTGGATCCAAGGATTCGAATCCGCCACAAGGGTTTCTGTACAAGCAAGGTGAATTGGTTTATTTTCTTTGTTTATTTATGCAAATTTCAATTATACTTTAAGGTTAAATCCAAAACTAGGATTTGACCAAGGCAAACCCCCCCTCCCCCCCCCCCAAAAAANTGACCAAGGCAAACCCCCCCCCCCCCCCCCCCAAAAAAAAAAAAACCATTTTTATTGCAGGTAGAGGTAGAGGATAATGAATTTGGGAACAAATTTGGATACCCTTTTTGACCAACTTCTGGGATCCGTGAACAAAATTTATGTCGGAGCAGTGCAGGCCGAGGTCAATATTATGGGGTACAATTGTGCCCCCATAAAAAGGTCAAGGTCAACCTGAATCAAAAGGAAAAGATTTTTGGGTTTTGTCTATCTCTGCATTTCTGTTCCAGATCTGGTTGCAGAATTTCTTGAAACTCAACACAGACATCATAAAATAGGATTTTCCAAATCTGCAATATTTTGAGGTTAGTACTTGTCTTCAATTCATTTCAATTAACGTTTTAATCAATTCAAATCTATTATATACTCTTCATCCATTATTCAGGATTGTAAGGCTTTCTTCTTTCTTATTATTTCCGATTGATTGATGCATTTATGCATTAACCATTTTCTTATGGTTGATCAAAGTGGATCTTTCCTTTATGAAATTTGGGGCTAGGAAGAGAACCTTATCTTCTCCTCAACACCATCTTCATACCTTACAACATATACATTTATCCCATACACCCACACATTTATATCATATTCATTCATTATTTTATCCTTTACAGGTACATTTCCTAATATGTAATATTTCATTTTATAGAAATGACACATACACAATGTTACATATAACTTTAAAAGTGGATACAAATAAACATTTATTTTAAATAATTAAAATAATTCATGTTATACAAGGTGTACAACACCAATTCTTAAGAGATCTAAGGTTGATCTTGCTACATAGACCATCTGTAATATAGTTTAACAAATAATTTTTGTGTATGATTGCATTTAAAGTTAATTATATAAATTATTTAGACATTTTAGATTACACTTAAAGATCCATCATTAGGAAGAGGCGAGTGGTAGATTAGATTAATAACAAAACATTACAAAGATGAAGAGGAAGGGAGTTATATATGACCAGGGATAACTTTAAGAACCCCCTGCCTCCCTGGTAAATGTTTTAAATCCTTGTGAATCTTTCATTATTTTGGGGAAAAATATTAATTGGGTTGGAATTTTTTTTAAATTTTAAAGGAAAAAATATTAATTTCTATTGGCAATTTTCTTGATTATATGAAAATTTTGGCTTATCTTTCATTATTATTGGAGAAAATAATAACGTATTTGGCAAATTTTTTACTTTAAAGGAAAAAAAATTAAGTCTATTGGCAAATTTTGTTATTGTAAAGGAAAAAATATTTAATTGTATTGGCGACTTTGTTCCAATCATTTGAAAATTGTAGAATTTTTTTGGCTATCTTTCATTATTTATGGGGTTTTTTTTGGCAATTTGTTTAAGCCCTTGAAAATTGAAATGTGGATTTTTTTCAATCCACATTCTATTAATAGCCACTTTCAATTGTCATGAGTCATAATGATGGGCCAATTCCAAATGAAAATTAATGTACATCACATCAAATCTTGAGATAATATAGCTTTAATTTGTTTCCTGCAAGATGGTATTGATAATCATGGCCACACACCCACATACCTAACAACCATCATTTCACTAGTATATATTTATTAATTACTACCATTGGATGATCCAAGATCAATGGATTCAGTTTTATTTTGGGCCAAAATTCTCAAGTATTCAATTTTTTTTAGAAAGTCTCTAGAATGGAGAATAGTGTCAAATCTGTATAGTACTTAACTCCATTACCTAACCTTAAACGTTGACCACAACTAGTCACGTGGATGGTTGAAAATGTTGCGTTGTTGCATGCTGCCACTTATTTTTCATGACATTAGTCACATCACCAAATATGTGTGATGAAATTGGACATTAAATAAATGTTTGATCAGTGATATTCTCATGTGCGATCCATGCAAGGCATCCAATTTGGTAATGCTGGAATGACATTCCCAATTTACCACACTCTTCCATTTATGAAAAAGATTTATAGAGATATCAAATATTTAACGAAATACATCTAGAAATATATGTGGCTCCCTTTGGCCTTTGTAAACGACAAAGGAATTAAATTTACTAATAGGGTTAGATAAGGATTTAATAAGGACTAGGACTTATTATCGATCAATGAAAAATAAATGGGGAAAAATTTTAGGCTATTTATAGATGGTTTAGGCCTTTTTCTTCTTCAATTCTCCTTGGTAGATAAAGTATGGTAGCTGGTTGAAGAGTCTAGTTTAGGCCTTTTTCATCTTTATTTCTCTTTGGGTAGATAGAGTGTGTTAGCTGGGTGAAAATTCTAAAGATGGATAGTCCTATCAGATTGACAACTGAGAAGACGCAAATGGCCTTTTGGAGCACTATCACAAACCTGGTGCTGAATTTAGTTTGTAGGGAGGTTGGAATATTCACAAATAAGGCCATGAGGATTGTGTTGGGTTGTGTTTCTGGTATCTATTGACAAATACCGAGTGAATATGAATATTACGTCCCAATTTTTTACCTCTCTTCTGCTCCTTAGAGGAGACAAGGTGGAGATACTATTGGTGCTAAAGTAGGTGTTTAAAGAAGAATTCCTTGGGGATCACATTCAAGTTGCCGTCCTGGTAGAAATAGGGGTGGGGATCCCATGACCAAGAGATATGTACCCTACTGTCAATAATTTTGTGTTCATGAAATTAACGTCAACCCAACAAATATTTAATCAACCCAACAAACATTTAATCGATTTGTGATTAATTAAACATGGTTTTAAACTCTAAGTATTTTTTTGTAAATGAATAAATTTATTTAAAGTACTTATTTATTTAAAAAATGTTTTAGTTGTTTAAATTTTTATATTTAATTTTTGTCTTATTTAATTTTCTTTAGCTTTGTTTAGTTTTTGCAAATAAATGTAATACTAAACAAAGGTCTGACCACGAATGTTATCGAAAAAGAATTATTTGCAAAAACTAAACAAAGATAAAGAAAATTAAATAAGACAAAAATTAAATATAAAACTTTAAACAACTAAAACATTTTTTAAATAAATAAGTACTTTAAATAAATTTATTTATTTACAAAAAATACTAAGAGTTTAAAACCATGTTTAAATATATAATGAAAGGAGTTTAAATTTTTTTGAACAAACCAAGTCAACGAGCCTTTTGATTAACACTACATTTTATATGTAATGAAACATTATATACAAATCACATGGAAATGTCTGCTTGGTTTAAGTTATTGGAGTTTTTGGTATGATTTCATTTGTAAATACTTTCATGAAATATGTAAAAGTTGAGTTCCTGTGAATGCAAACCTCTTTAAAATCCCCGAACATGGAGAAATCTGAGATTTGTGCATTGAAACTCTGAGTTGATAGAGACCGCTATTTAAGTCTATGGAGAATGCTGAGCTCTCTCATCATTAATAATACCATGGTTCATATTTTTTACACGGTTCAATATGATCATCTCTTCCTTTGCGAGTTTGTGATTTCAAACTCTTGTAAACACTTGTAAATCATGGCCAAACCTTTTGGAGTCACTTTTTTTTTTTGGCTCAAATGAGTGATTTGTACCCTAAGACAGGTGCACTACTATGAATCCATGGTCATTTTTAACAATCTTGTCATTTTCTTGATCATTTCATGCTCGTTCTTACTTCCCATAGGTCATTGTTTCCATAAAATATGAACATACATGTTTTTATGATTTTTTGGCTTAAAAATGTGGTATTTATGTACATTTTTATAGTCGCTTTTGTTCATAGTCATGGTCATTTGTATGTTTTCATTAAAAATCATGATCATTGCTAAAAAATCATGGATGTTTTTGTAATTTTATATCATTTTTTCCCTGCACTTAGGGTTTCTTTTGTGCCATTTCTTTGAAAATGGGATTTGTATATGTTTTTGTGCATGATTGAAGGCATGATTTATAATTCCAAAAACATTGTGATACACAACTCAAAAATTAGAAATTCCCATTCATTTCCATGATTGATAAATGCAACAATAGTTGAGGATTTATATTCATGTACCTTATGAAATCAACATCTTTCATAATCACCATGAATAATGAATGTAGTTGCAGCATGATTGTAAGATGTGTCCTCATAAATAGTTGTTTCCAAGAAATCATGATTGCATAGTTTTATGTATCACAATGATGTATCTGAATAAGGATTTCTAATCTTGATTGCAAGTATTACATGTAGCCTTACATGAAATTTAATGTGCAACGCTCCATAAAAATTCCATTCATTTGCCTTCACTCTTTGGATTTCAGATTTTTCCATTTACTTTGCGATTTCCACTACATACACTGTTACATGTAATTTCAAATGTGATCACCTAAAAAATCCTCGACAAAAGTTTGTTTCAAATCTACTATATTTCTAAAATCAAGATTTTTAAGATTCATTACATGTACTACTACATGTAATTAAAAGTGTATCTACCCCAAAAATATCCATATGTAGTCATATCCAAATCGGGGATTTTTACACCAACTACATATTTTATTACATGCAGTCAAATGCACAATCACATATAAAATCTCCTACAATAGCCAAGTATACCATTTTTGAAAAAAAACAACTCCAAGTGTTATCAAGGATTTTTGACCCGATTACACGTTGAACTACATGTGCAACTACACATGCAATCTTAAGTGCAGTTGGGTTCAAAAACCCTAATTTCACTTAAAGTCTTATATTTTTCCCTTGTAGTAGGAAATGTTTAGTTCAACTGCATAAACTATTAAAAGTTGATCTACACTTTCACCTTCACCTGCAATGCACTCTAAAATCCCTGAATTGCATCCATGGCCCATAGAAAGCAACTTTTTCACTTCAACCTTGTTTAACGTATAGCTTGTAGACATGACCTACCAATTTTTAAATCAGAGTATGAACTTCATGGAGAATTTTATGGAACTAATGTCAACATATTCTAACATTAAGTTGTTTTCACCTTTCCATCTCAGTGCTATAGGCATTCATCCAAAGTCAGAGGGCCAACCATTATGCCCAAAGGAAAGATGAAATTCAAGTTTGACCAATTTTGGAATGCTTTCAAGACTGATTCCAAGCAGGTGACATTAGATCAATAAGAGGGATCGTGTACTTTTTTCCAGTCATGGGTGTAAAACAAAATCAACGATGCCACCAAAAGAAAATATCAAAGTGTTATTTTCTACAGATGTTCCCACCCATGTACATATTTGACAATTTCCAACACTTGGCTATCTTGTGACAGGAAGACCTCTTTGATAATGGTTGATGTAATAGGAGTCGTGTCTTGTCAGACACTTAGTTTATATTTCATCATGCATTTTTTAATGTAGTTTTGACAAGTTATATGTAAAGTATAAAATTGTAATTGCATATGTAATGTCACATGAAAAGAAAAAAATTGTAATTACATATCTTATTACATGTAATCACATTACATAGGACTATAATGTTTTTGATTATTTGAAAAACAAGTTTTGAAGGGACCCGAAACCCTTTACAAAAGTATGAGAACGATTCTAAGACAATTATATAAACATTCAACACCTAACCAAGACCAATAACAATGAGGCTACAAAAGAGAAGACAAGGAGAAGGAAGCCAAAGGCCAACAAGAGGCCAGTCAGAAACTAACAACAGACCAGAAGGAAGAAATTATTGCAAATTCTTCAGAATGATCACTGCCTCAGCCTCAAGTTTAGACATATTGTATACTAAGTTCTTCAACTCTTGCAGCTCATTGAGAGGAGTCCTCTTGGACGTCTTCTTCATATTACCTCTAGTGCATTTTGATGTGCTAGTAGCCATATCCCCCTCCTCTACCCATTCATCCACCACAATAAACTTATCCTGCTACATCTTCTCAAAATTATCCACCAGGATATTCATATTCTCAAAAGACCTAATTATGTTACAACTATTCTCCATGATATCCTTGAGGGAACTGTGAATTTAATTAATCAAGGATAAAATTATTCTCTTCATATTTCCACTTGGCCCCAGATTTCTAGTCACTACTACTCTCTCTACCCTTCTCAATGATGGCCAACTCCAACTTCTCAATTTTTCTCCCCTGTGGTCTCTGTTTCACTTGGACATCATTGAGTTTATGGAAATTTTTTTTAAACATACCATAGGATTCAATGGAACACTCCTTATAATTTCCAAGAACATCACCAATCTAAACCCTATCAACACCAAACTATTTATCATCAAAATCATTGACAAACCCATGGTCAACATTCACTTTGGGCAAGCAATGGGTGTTCCATTCATCATCGTTATCCTCCGATGAGGGCTTTGAAATGTGATCAGAATCTACAACCCTTCTTTTCTTAGCTTTAATAACCTTTGTAGATTTGATTTTCTTCCCACCCTTATTGTTAGGGGAGTGCTCTTCCTCTTCATCATACTATGAAAATTCTTTAGATTCAGACTCATCTCTCGAATCACCCACCAAATTATCCTAATCATCCAAAGAAGGAACCTTAACAGAGGGGTAAGGGAGAGCATTACAATTCTCATCAATGAGAAGAATGATCCCTTCATGGAGAATATGGTACTTTTTAGGGCTTTCTCTATGTGCAACAATACTAGGAGAAAGTGAACAAGATAAAAAGTAGGGCATAGAAACCCTATTTTTATGCCTAAAATGGTTAAGTAACTTGAAATGTTGGCCATGAATTCTAGAGAAATGATCATTAAGAGTGATGTATTCAACAATTACCTTAAGAACATGCTTCCATTGAATTGAGAAGACTGGATTTTTAAACCTCGGTCTCATTGGCCTCAAATTTCTCACGTTCTTTTGTAGACTTGGGGAATTTAGCAACAACAACATTGGTGTACTTATGATCCCAAAAAAACTTCATTCCTTCATTTGAAATGTGAGTACCCTTGGATATGAGGTCTTCATAAAAAATAATCTTCCTCCCATGCAGAGTGATCAACCCATATTTCCATTGATCAATGAACTGCTTAGAGACTTTCTTTCCGTGCTCGTGGAGATTTTCCATAAACGGGGTAAGGCCCTTGTTCTTGACAATCCTGCAGATAGTAGGGTTATGTCTCCATTTAGTGAAATTAACTGGCCCAATTCTTCAACGAGCACCTCCCATATTCCAAAGACCCTAGATGAGAATGACTTAGGTAAGCTTTCCACACCCAAATTACTAGCATGCCCAACAACCTTAACAAATTGACTTACTCTCAAAATTGCCCAAAACTCATGCGAAGGGAACGTACTCTGATTACACCAATTAGTAACCCAATAAACAATAATGGAAAGGACACACCACAAGTGACCATGATCAACACAAATATGATCGATGATAACAACAACTATAACAGATGATGCCATATAATATGACCTGTCATAGTTAATTAAAGCAATGGTGTCAACCCCCAACACGTCACCTCTCTGCCAAGTCAGCATATCCAAGATAGCAACACCCTTTTTAGAAAACAGGTCAACAAGCATATTACCCTCTTGGTACACATTATTTATTAGACAAGAATTAAAGGAACAAATTAAATCTCTAGACTTTGTGATCCATTTTTCAATATTCCAAGAGGGTTTTGTGATTCCTTTAAGATTTTGAATTATATTAAGATAATCACCTTAAAAATAAACATCTTTACAATTATTTTGATGGGCAAGAAGGCTTTGGTAAGCCCCTAATGGCTTCTGCAATGTGGTTGGTCTGGATGCCCAAGGGGAGCACCACCACTACAAGAAAACAACCATTCTCATCTCTAATAACTCCCCCACACCTAGCCAACACCAAATTTCCCTTTTTCTGCCCCATCAAAATTAATTTTGACATTTCCAAATGGATGAGGGGTCCAAAATATTACACTCTTGTTCTTTTTGATACTTTTGACGAAAGAGATATCCATTTGAATATGCCATCGATTAGCCACCATAAGGTCATGATCATTGCAAGCAGTTTTTATACCTTTGTTGATTTCATTTTCCTGCATATTCCAATTCTCCTTAATAGCTCTAACATTTTTACTGAAAACAACATCCAGGTACAAGTAATTTTCTCTAAATATCTAGTTATTTCATTATTTCCATATCCCCCACATGACATGAGGGAAGATATAAGACCAGAGAGTTTTAAGATGGTCATTTCCAGAGGGAGGCTTCCATTGAAAGAAAAAATCCTTTAGAGTTTTAGGGTTCACTAAAGATAAATCCCAAAGATCAAGAGCTTTACTCTAGATTTCCCAAGTACAAGTACAGTGAAGAAAAAGATGAGAAACATTCTTAGCATCAACAAGACACAAATAACATCTATTGGGAAAATTAATTCCCCTTGTACACAAATTATCTATGGTGAGGATCTTATTTTGCAGGGAAATCCACAAAAAAATGTTCACTTTAGCCACCATATTTTTACACCAAACTTTGGCCCATACATGACTCTAGTTTGGTTGGCTGATCAATAAAGAGGTAGAAAAAGACATAGTGATACCCGCAGAAGATGAATGTCTCCAAACCATGACATCCTCTTCATTTTCATCAATAAGTGAGTGAGAGTTTAGATTCACTTGTAAAGGGATAAGGCTGGGACTGATAGTAGATAAATTAACCCAATTCCCATATTGAAAAAAGTTAGAAACCATCTTTCCATACCTTGTAATGCATTCATTTTTAAACTGAAAATACTCACAGTGATCAGCTAGAGGCCCCTCCTTTATCCAATAGTCATCCTGAAAATTGATCTTTCTGCCATTACCAACCTTCCAACTCATCCCCATATGAATAACCTCTCTAGATTTGGAGAAGTAATTCCAAAGAGTAAACCCATTTGGAAAATTATTAGAGTTAAGGAAACTTTTCAGATCAAAAACATTACTAAGGTACTTGTTTTTGATGATATCATTCCATTCACTCTTCTCTAAAAAAATTCTCCAAACCTACTTTTCCAGGAGGGCTTTATTGAACACCTTAATTCCTCTTAGCCCAAGCTGACCTTCTTTCTTTGGATTACAAACTAGATCCCATGCCACAAGAGGAATATGTTTCCTTTCTTCAACTCCTGACCATAAAAATTATTTCTGAGTTTTTTCAATAACCTCCACATTCTTCAAAGGAATTTTAAAATTGCTAAGAGCATAAACTGAGAGGTTCTGAAGGGAGGATTTGAGAAGAAGGATCTTACCATCCTGACTCAACAAGGCCCATTTCCATCCAACAATCATTTTTTGGAAGCGAGCAATAATAGAAAGCCAAAAAGACTTAGAAGGTCTATTCCCCAAGGGCAACCCCAAATACACAGGACTATAATGTTGAATAAGTAAACTTTAGGTAGTTATTTTTCCATGTTTTTCTCATAGGCTCTCTTCTATGAATACAAGAGGGCTCACTGTAAATAATCATCTTTTTGCATTGCAAGAAAACTCTAGTGAAATTGTTTAAATAAAAACTTTTATTTAATTTGTGCAAGTTGAATTTTGAGAGAATAAAGTGAATATTTTAAATATTTGAGTTGAGGAGACTTGTGGATTTATTTGTGCTGTCATAAGGAGAGCCTTAAATATAATTTTTAGAGACTTTGTGTTGGAATTGTCAATTTTAATTAATTAAAAGTGAATGCATAGACTTTGAGTTGTGGTTCATGGTGATATTAGAACTAGAAAATAAGTTTCATGTATTTAAGTCTTTTTGCTTAGCATATTGCTACTTCATATTTTAAAACCATTTCAAGATAGTGTGTAAGTCTATGAGCTTATATCTTCCTTAATCTATATTCAACTAGTATGCTTAACAATTAATCTTTTGTTTAATTTTGAGTTTATTGGTATTATTGCCTCAACTAGTATTTAGAAGTGAAATTGTGAAAGGACTCCAGTTTGTAGAGTGCGTATTTATGAAAGTGAAATCCTTTTTGAAGAAAGATGAAGTGATATGCCAAACACTCAATTTTAGGTTAAATTTGAATTTCTTGTTAAGTTCTAGTTGAATTAGCAACAATAAGAAGGGCACCTCCCCTAAGTTGAGAGGCAAGATTAGTTCTCATATACTGTGTCTAAAAATCTGATTTTGAAAGGAGTGTGTTGACGAATACTTACAAAATATTTAGCCAACATACCCAAGCTCTTTTAACAGGCCAAAATGTAGCCTAACAACCGTTTATTATGAACTTGAATGATAAGGAATTGACGTGACATAGGAAATGGGTGGCGATTGGTAGGGATTTCCTCCATAACTGGTTTCTCAATTGTGAAATGCCAGAGAACAGATGGATGGAGAAATTTTTATAGCTTCTCATCTTTGAAGCATTCTATAAAGAATTAAGGGATGAAGAGCTCCCTACTTTTCTAAAATGAAGGGTTTTTAATTTTTTAGGTGATAATTTCAAGTGACAAAGTTATCACTAGTAGTAGCAGAGCTACACGGTGTAGATACCAATGCCATACCAGAATACCACCACCCTACAACTGCCATACCACTTTTTGGTTTATTGTGGTTCACAATACCACATTTTGGCTTTGAAAGGGATTATTGTAAATTTTGGGAAGAATTAGGGGTAGGTATTCCAACTTTAAAGTGTAATCAAAATTCTGTGAGAATTCATTATTCTACGTCTTACTTTTCAATGTAAATATTCATAGACATGTCACATATTAATGAAAATTTCACAAATTTGGTTGCCTTTTATGGATTAAAAAATGCTTTGTAGAAGATTTCAATTTTTTAATGAAATGAACAAAGGGTTTGCAGTAAAACTGTCTCCCATCTTGGTGTGTGATTCAACGAATCTCTAACAATTATTGCATCTAAATACATTGCATTATCTCAGTAAGATGGAAATTGTGATTTTATTTTAAAATTTAATCTTAATTTTATTTATTTCATTAGTATTAGATAATTACTAAAATTTTATTATTTAAAATATAAAATAAATAATTTATAAATATTGAAATAAATATAAAATATTTATTTTGATAATTTAATAGCTGGTCTTAGCCAACACTTGTTATATTAAAAATAAAAGTAAAGTATTTTCATTTTCACTATTTAGTATTGTTAACCCCAATGCCCCATCAATCCCATAATATCAATTGTACACTGTAGTGACATTAAACATACCCATTCCTACATATAACTCTACATATCTATCTATCAAGAAAAAAATAGGAGACTCATCTACCAATAAGTAGTAACCCAAATATATAAAATATAGACCAAACTTAGAGAGTAGCACCATTATTTAGGAAGAATTTCAAGCCCTCTTTTCTACATTCACAACCTCTCTTTCCACCCTTATTCTATCCAATCTGGCCTTCTCGGCTTTGAGGATGACTAGACAATCCTTTCATAGTTGGCACGAGCTTCTGCTCTTGCGATCTCCTCCACGTACCGCTGGTCTTCAACAATCCATTTGTCTCCACTCACTAGCTCTAGCTCCCCAACAACCTTGGCTACATCAAATTCATCAAATTTGTATTCATTAAGAAATCCTTTAGTGGTTAGATAGTCTTAATGCCAATCATCCACTTTGGGTTCCTTGATTTTTTCCACATACAGGAGAAAATTGATGATCCTGTTTATCTCACCTCATTAAGCCTATAACAACTCCACATTTTCTATTTACACAATTGGGCATTTTCACACTTAATTTCTTTGAATGTAGTACTTTTGTGGTAGGGGAATGAGGAGATTCCCATCCACATTATCAATTGCAACATCAATGTCGCATCAATTTTTGTGCCATGGATTCAAGATTCTATTTTCATGCTAATATTTTACCTTGAATTGGAAAGTAATAGGGAAGTGGGTGCAAGCCTTCTTGAAATGATATTTAATATCCATTATGTTTTTGATTATGGAAAAAGCAATTTTTGAAGGGAACCATAACCCTTTATGAACAAGAAAAAGATAGGATAATTAAGACTAGGCCAAAAAGAAACAGTTGGGGGGAGCATAATACATCATTACAACAACTCCCCAACACAAGCAACCAACAAAAAGAAAAGAACACATGACAACAAAAAATAGACCGATTCAGACAGAAGACTAAGAATAATTTTCATGAGATCGAAAGTGTCCTCTGTCAGCAGCTCATATTGTTTGATAGAATCCTTGAGATTCTCAATATCTTTAGAGCTGAACATCTTATTCTTTTTTTTTCTCTGGTTCTAGAGCCAGGGCCAGCAGAACTAGTGCCTTTGTCATCACTATCATCAATAGTAATGAGGTTTGAATTTCCCTCCATCACCACCAAAAGGGACCACCAATTATTAGTTGTCACCTTCATATCTTTGTAGTTCTTGTTCATGATCCTGTTAAGGGTTTCCTTGATACTTTGGATACAGCTAGAAGTAGTCTGCAGATGAAAGTTGACCACAACATTAATTTTAAGTTCCAATTTTTCCATCAACCCCTTCACATCCCCTCCAACACAGTCATCTTGGCCATCTGTAGTATTTGGCTTAGCCATCAAAAATGCAAATTTATCCATTCTGTCCTCTAGCTCTACCTTCTTGGAACTAAAGTCTTTAAATTCTTCATACACCCAAGTGCTCATTTGCATATTAGTATCGATGCGATCTTTGGCAACCTGCATAAACCTACACAACTTTTCTCTTCTCCTTAGTTTCCTCCTGACTTTTTTTAGGTTTTTCCTTGTCACCTTCTTTCTGAAACTTCATCTCTGTGCTTTTTTCTTCAGCTTTATCAGAATTACCCTAGACTCAGAGTCTTCATAATCCACTAGAACAGAAATACCAGGTTTATTCTGAGTTATGTTTCCCGGCTCAGACTGAGTCAAAATAGTCAGATTGACCTCAAAATTAGGAGTAGTAACAATAACAGTCACATTAGGGCACGATTTAACAAGGCCTTTTTTATCTGTAGAAGTCTCCACGAGCCCTTCCTCTTCTAGCACCAAGTCATCTTCTAGGTCTTCAGTGTCCATATCCCCTGGCTTATCATTCTCACCACTGTGACTCTCCATGTTCAAATTATCCTCTCCCTCTTCTTCCCTAGTGTTCTATTCTGCTTCTTCTTGGTGCGAGGAGTCACAAATGTATTTCTCCTCCTCTCGCACTTCTGTTTCATCTTCAGTTTCCATACCAGCCTCCTCTGTGAGGAACTTGGCCACCTCAATTTTCTCATTTTTTGAACTTCTCTTGGGATTTTTCCTAGTGGAGGTATCCTCATCCATGAGAGTTCTTTTGCCCTTTCTATATTTTCCCTTCGCACTCACCGGGGAAGGAACCTGCAACTTAAACTTAGGATAATCATAGATGAACATGATAAGCCCATCATGTAAGGCTTATCAGGGCTCTTCCCGTTCTCCATAATATTAGAGCCTAAGGACTCCAGTAGCCAAAAAGGAAAAGAAATATTCCTTTTATACCTAAAATTGTTGATCATCATAAAATGAAAATTATAAACCCTATTGAAGTGGCCTTCAAGAGTGAAATATTGCATAAGAGCCTTAGAAATTTTACCCCAAATCAGCTTCATATGGCCACGCAGGTAAAAATCCCCACTCTTCCTAAAATGGAGGGTTTTTTCCTTAGGGGTTTTGGGGAATTTCCTAGCCTCATTTGGGCCATAACACGACCTCTATAATATTTCAAAACAGACATAAGCATACCCATAATTTAAGAAATAAGCTTCTCATTAACCTTAAAGGTCTTACCACATAGAGTAACGTTGCCATCATTCTAGCTATCACAAAATTCTCTAGAGATGTCTTTGTCATACCCGTGAAGCCTCTCCATATAGCTATTGACCACCCTATTTAATAATTCTCCACACCTTATCCTCTTTTTTCCACTTGCATATAGTGGGTTCTTTGCATTTGTGTTTACCTCCCATGATCGTAGAGAATGAAGCACAAGAAGGATACAAAGTGGGTAAAAAACTAAGGCAACAATCAAACAATAGATCGTAAGAATAGTAATGAAGGTGATGCTTTTAATTGTTTTGAAAAGACCCTGCACTTGGCGATTCCCATATTTGGAGTAATGATTTCCCTGACCTTCATGTGTGCTAGACACTTGGGTTACTCTTTTTAATAACTCATATTTCCTTGTCATCATTATTACTAATTAAACCTTGATTTTGATGGATTTGGTCGTACCTTATAAGGCTATGGACTTCATAGTTTAACCCATCTCTGCCTTTCCAAATTCTGACATCATCACTTTGTACACCAAGATTAGCCAAGTTATCAGCTACGACATTAGTTTCTCTAAATGCATGGGTGACGTAAGTTGCCCTGAAACTACTTAAAATCATTTTAATTTGCACTATGATGTGATAATATTCCAAGAGGGTTTATGCTTGCCTTTAATGCAATTAATTATATTCATTCTCTCACCTTCAAGCCAGAGATTATTACAATTTTGATTCTTTGCCACCCTACAAACCTGAAGGGCAGCCATAGCTTCGGCCATGTGGCCAGTTTGTATGCCAATGGGGTGGGCCATGATAGCAACACAAGTACCATGAGAGTTTTAAATGATGCCACCACAACCTGCTTTTCCTAGATTTCCTTTTGCCGCTCCTTCGAAATTATCCTTGAGCCAACCTACTGGGGGGAAGACCATACTGTACCAACTTATTTGCTACTGTCTTGGGTACCAATGGAGGAGAAATTCCAATTCTTTATAATACTCTTATCTTTGACACCTTCCATCATTACAGGTTTCAGATCACAGGCCAAAATAATATCCATTGTGTTTCTCCATCAGTTACATATAAATTTGTTGACCATGTTGTTCAATCCATGCACAAATAATTTGTAATGATTAAAAGAGGTTCCTTTAAGATATTTAGGTTGACAACCTATTTGTACCATCTTCTTTTATGAAATATTGTTGAATGTTTGAGACCAAAAAGATTGAGATTTAAGTGTGTAAGAATGATGAGGAAAGAACAATGTGTCCAATATATGAATGGATCACTAAGATAAGGATGCATGATGAAAAAAGGAACTGCAACAATTTTGTAGACTTCTTTTTGGCACCAATCTATCGCACAATTACAAACACTCTGTTGGAAATATTCAGGATTAACCAAGTTACTGAGAGGGGAGGGGTGAATCAGTAACACTTAAAACTTTAAAACATTTCTGCACTTTTATATTCTTTAGCCATTCATTCATCTAATCTACTGCAA
>MU223426.1:2011707-2024843 GCA_018584345.1 Thuja plicata
CGGTTCCTCAAGCTGGCTCGGTGAACTTCTGATACTCAGCATCCACTACAGTACTCGGCATCGTCATGCTCTCGGTAAGAGTAGAGGCTCGGTCCATACTAGTCCCAAAGTGTAGCTTGGAACTCGGCAGCTACGGTGACTCGGTAGATACATTGTCACTCGGTAACCTCTGGTGACTCGGTGACTACCGTCTGCTCGGTAACTACTGTTTTTCTCATATGCTCGGTGACTTCCTTACTACTCGGTTTGAACTGTTTGATCGGTGAGCTTTACTGAATGCTCGGTATAGGCTGTGGGCTGAGTGATGAGCTCGGTAAGCATTCAAAACCGAATAAGTGTTTTCACTAAGTGCATTCACTGATGCCAAATGTATCATTATTCCAACACACTCCAATGCCTAGATTGCCTTTTTTTGTAGAAACTCAGACCTTAAATACAATTGGTTGACTGGTTCCTCATGGAAGAATATAATGTGTTAAGGTTTTATGGATAAGGAGTAGAACCCCACAAACTTCCAATACATGTGACAGAGAGGATTTTTTCATTGGAATATGTACGAAAGATGAAGAGTACATATGAACTCTTTCATGGTTTGCAAAAGAAGACCATATTTCCTTCGTTACCTTTCTCATGTGGAGGGCTCATATTTGAGAGAATAACATTCTTTATAGCACATGAAATTTTGAATTTTTTTGTTTTTGTTTTGATGTTGACAACTACTTGAAGTATGGTCCATGCAATTTTTGAGCACCCAATATACTGAGAGAGGAGGGGTGAATCAGTATATCCTTGAAAAATATGAAACACTTAATTAGTTTTCTACTTAACATATTTTAGTTTAGTAGGAAAGGGAAAATTGAAAAAAAATAAAAATTGCAACACCTAACACCATATTTTTTTCCTATGGAAACCCAAGGTGGGAAAATCCATGTTGAGAGGGATAGCTCTTGAGTATTATGTAACCGATTATATAATACAGTAGGTGGCTCACTACTGGGGTGGCACACTGTGAGGTTGACTCACTATTAAAATACAAGTCAACACAAATGGATAAATAAAAAAATTTTGAACTGAAGATCATGTATCAAAATATGCACAGATACAATTCACATTTATATATAGTTTTCCTTCCTTTACCGATAAAAATACACAATTTAATTTTCACTATTTCACATATGCATAATACATAGATTACATTATATCGCATCATATATCAACATCTAGGTATGTTCACAACACATGAATATATACCATCTATAGATATAAATTTCCTTGATGTCGGCTAGGCACCAAAGTGGAATTTTATCCTTTCTCATGATCTACTGTCAATTGAACACAAAAATAGATCTAGGTGAGTATGTCATGTGATGAATCGAGCCTCCAAAACTACTGATAATCCCCTAATAATAATTGACGGTGACGATAATTGATGGGTGCAGTAGGTGCCTAAGCACCGATACCAGAAAGACATAACCAAAAATATTGATACCGACGGGGAAAAATTGATACTGATAATGGCATCAATTACAACCAAAACTTGGGAAGGATAACAATCTCCCCTTTTTTCATTGATGGCAAACCAAAAATTGAAATTCCAAAAATTGAAACTGATGGAAACTAAAAAACTTTGTATACTCAGTTACTTGAAACACCCCTTAAGAGGGACAAACTGATAACAAACAAAACTCATTTTTATTTTTTGTATTTATGTTCTCCCCCTTTTTCCATTAATGAGAAAGGAGCACTAAAAAATAGAAAATAAAAATAAAAATAACTCAGATACTAGAAACATCCTTCTAAATGGACTCTAAAGTCTTCTTCAGGGTCTGAAGGGCCTCAATCCAAGTGTTTCTAGTGTTCCATTCCAGTCATGAATTACCTTTTTTAAGTGAGAGATGTGCACACACACTGTGGTAAGTGTGTCTTGTGCTTTGGAAAATTATTCCATTTCACCTACTGAATAACTTTGGGCACCAAGAACTGGATGACTTAATTGAGATATGTGAGGAACATAGATATCTTGCAAGGAGCCAAGAGAGGTGATGACTATTTCCCACTGATTCTAAAGGTGGAATTTTTTTTGTGCATTAAGTCCATCTGAGAACAAACTACACCATCAAGATCATCAATGATCTTGTACACCTTGTAGGCATTGCCAATATGGAGTCCATAGATTTCTTGACATTCTCAGTGGAAACATGCCATTGTAAAGTATATCAGTACAACTCGTTACCATCCTTGAGTAGTTCTTGTCCTTCAATAAGAAATTTTTCATTTATAAAAGAAAGGAATGATATTTTTCTTAAATCTACTACAAGAGAGAATGCTTAGTGTCTTCCTTAGCGAATATAATTTGTTCATTAACTGATGTATTCAAGTCCTTAACAATAGTAACAATCAATTTGCACTTATTTCTGATGGAACATGTGGAGTTAAATGAACATGTTGGAATAATAGCATGAAGAGCCAATACAGTTTCTTATATAATTTATCCTTTCTCCTCAGACTCACTTAGTAACTCTTCTTTAGTAGTGGCAATGATAGTATAAAAAATTTGTGGCTTCTACCTTGTGGTAACCTTGTTGAAATCAATGAAAATAGATGTGATTGGTTTGATGAAAAGAGGAGATGGAATGAAGTTCCATAGGAATCTCTGGGAACTAGTTCCAATGTCATATATTCAATTGATTACCTCCAATTTAGACTCAAGAGTGTTGGTGGATACCAACACAACTGCATCTTGAGACTTCCTTTCTCCTTCATTAGTTTTTGCACCTTCAACTTCTGCTTCTTCCTTTTCTTCTTCAGTCACTTTATCATTATCCCAATTCTACCTCTTTTCAAGGTGGAGTGTCATCTTCTTTGTTATCTTCAACATTGATGATGACTGTAGACCTTATGGCAAGACATGTTGTCAATTAGTTCCAAAATAGTTAGTCATTATAGTATTGACCAAGCCAACATCTTGAAGTGTAACCCAAGTAGTTATAGTGTCGACCAAGAAGATAGTGGAAATCAGTATCAACTGAGTCACCAGTGTTACCCGAGTTTCTTACCATCTTCAAGTGAACAATGTGACCCGAGCACCCAGTGTAGCCCGAGTGCCAGAGATTGTCACTTCACTATGTCACCCGAGTATCATCATATTACCCGAGTGTCAGTATATCACCCGAGTAGATTACTGGACCCGAGTATCAGTATTGGGCTGAATTAGTTCTTATTATTGGATATTAATTTATATAATGGAAGCCGACTTATGAAGGTAATTGATTTGGATAAGATATGTTGATATTGTGATGACTGATCATGTAGTGGGTGTTGATACTATGGCCCTAAAATGACCGATTTTAGAGGTTACCCTAAAAATGCATGTTATAAGTGGCTGAGATGCATAATGCATTATATTTTTGGTGTACTATTTTTATGGATAATAAGAAAGGTTGGATGGCTGTGTAGGTGGGCGTAGCCCAGGTTTTGGGTGAACTACGTTAAATCTGTGTGTTATCTGTGTTAAGTTTTATTCTTTTTTTTTTGTTTTCTACATGTAACTGTTTATTCTTATATTTTTCCATATCTGTAAAATCCTAAAAAAGATATATATGTAAGATACTTTATTTATCCAAATGTGAAAAAAAAGTGTAAGTAGCAGTAGCAGAAGTAAGATATGCAAATATGAAGTGGTAGATTGATTAGAAGGCTACAACGGTGTAAAAGGAATAGAAGAGACTCATCTATCACGTTCAAGTGATCAGTATTATTTCAAAGGATCTCATTCAACAAATTAGAGTTGCATAGAAGATCATCCACTGGTTCATCCTAATAGGTGTATCAACAAATTTTTTTAATCGGGTGGACTTAACAGTCCTTTACAAATCTCCTAACAGAGTTGCATACTTAATTGTATTATAAAAATCCTTTAACAAGGTTGACCTAACAGTCCTTATTGCTCCTAATAGGGCAGGCCATCAGAAGTGGTCAATTGTAAGCTTTAACAGGATAAATTTATACTGTAGTACTAAATATTTTGGGTACAATCCCCACCCCAGTTTTAATTTCTATTTGGAAGGTTTCTGTATAACCAAATATTGTGTCAAATGTTATGGATGTTTAATGATTTTCTGTTTAATGCATGCAATTAGATTAGACAATATAATAAAGGATAAAAGTGAATAAGTTTTATTGGTTCTTGATTCACCCCCCCTCTCAGTCACCCTACCTTAATATATTTCCAACAATTGGTATCAGAGTTGTAGGTTATCTTGTCAGAAGTTTAACAACTTGAGCAAAGATCAGAAGCAATGGAAATATACAGACTGGAAAAGCCATTGAAAATGAAAAGCTATATCTACAAGTGGCCATGGATCAAATAATAAAACTCAAGGAGCAACTCTCTCATTCCCTGAAAAGAAGAAAATATTTAGCAGTACAAATGAATGATAAAAATTACATAGAAGAAATAATCAAAATTTACATGAAGTCAGAAAGTTGAAAAGAGAACAAGAAATTAATTATGTGAGGTCATGGAACAAAAGAACCAAGTAGAAAATGACAGAGATATAGCACAAGAAGATAAAATATTTCTAAGTACAAGATTAGAGGAAAAAGAAAATGAAATCCATCATGTTGGTTGTTTTCCTTGTTCTGGTCTGTTTGCCAAAATTTTCTGATCTTCATGCTCTTTTCTTTCTTCAGGCCAGAAGTTTTTCAGTCTTGTAATATCCTTGTTGAATTTTTTAGGGTCTTCAAGTCATAATCCATGTGAAAATGCAAAACCTCGAAACCCTAGGTCCTGGTCTAAGCCAAAATGAGAAAAATCCTAAAGTGTTTATCATGTTTCTATTTTGGTGTTACCTTTTTTGAAACAACTTAAGTCATATGTTTAAAACCATAGTCGCCTTGTCGCGTGATCCTAATAGCATATTCTTTTTTATTATGAGACTTGGTGATTGACTTGTGTCGAGATGTCTCTTAAAGAAATGGAATATTCCTTTTATTTTATGAGACTTGGTGGAGCCCTTCAGTCGCAAAGTCTCTAAATAAAGAAACATGTCAGCAATTAACGAATGGGCCCATAAATGAGTCACGGTGTCACATGATTGATCCAGTAGTTAGTGAATTATTATGAGACTTGGCATTTGCCATAGTCGCGCGGTCTCTGAATTGGCCTACAGTTATGTAATGAGTATAAAGTTTATGTCGCGTAGTCTCCAGAAGAGATGACAGTTAAGAGAAAGATGCCGATACTTCACAACTAACCGCATGCAGTTTCGAACATAAGGCAGTCGGGTGGTCACTGGATTAGGATGCTGACTCAGTTTTTATTCAGTGATTCAAAGAAAAGCAAATGGAAGGAGACACGTGTCCAAAGGTGAAGGGATTAAGAGGTTTTTCGCGTAGTCTCCCAAAGGAAAAAGGTCATTTGGTGATCATGAGACTAAGTATAAGGTCCTTTGTTGTTGTGTAGTCTCCAAATAATGTAAAGGTATTAAGAAATATTCTGCGACTTGGTGGAGCTAATGGATGCAAAGATGAACAGATCAAATGGTGGTCGCGAAGTCTCTGATCAAAAGGGGTTAAAGGTAAAAGTGCTCGCAACTTGGAGATAGTTGTTTGTTGTGTAGTCTCTGAATTAAAACCAAAAGCCAATGCTTGTCATGTAGTCTCTAAAAGATTTGAACTTAACATTTATATTCAGCGATTAAGAGACCAAGGTTTGTCACAGGGTCTCATAAAGAAAAGTAACATTCAGCGACTTGGAGATAAATGTAAGAGATAAAGGTAACCATCAGTTGTGGAGTCTCCGAATAAACTGTGAGTTAATTTTTTCATCCAGCGACTTTGATTTCTTCAGTCGTGTGATCGCTAGAATTAAACTATGGTTAACCAGGCAAAGAAAATAAAATAGTCGCTTGGTCTCCAAAAGATTAAGGGTTAAAAGAGTTGAGTCAGCGATAAGGAGATAATACACAGTCACATAGTTTCTCAATATGAATTTTTAGAAAAGGTGGCAGCTGCTGACATGACAACATGAATCTTTTGGCGTCTGATGAAAATCCATAATATTGATTGATGAATAAAAAGGGTAGCTGAGATGTAGGACAGAGAGCCAATCACATAGAGACATGTTATCACCTTTGAATTTTATAAGTTTTTTTTGAAGATACACATATATGAATTTGATTTCCTATCATACTCATGAACTACGGCTAGGTTTTCAATCAATTTCACATCATGCTGAATTGAAGATAGAATTGATGATTTTTCAAATGATGAGCCGTGTACTTGAAACAGTTACCATAAAGAGTTGATTGAAGGCTCATTTTTAACTATCTTGCTTTCAGAATTACAGAGCGAAGAAGTGTTAGGTTTTCTGAATTGAGAGAAGAGATTGGTTAAGTTGTAGAGTACTCAGTTGATTGTTAAGTTTTGAATTGCTGCGAATAGTGCACAGAGAAGAGAAGTGAACCCTGAGAGAAGATTTGCTTCAATATCGATAAAGAAAAGAGGATTGAAACAGAGCAAACATGAGTAGAGCAGTTAGTGTGGCTTCTACTAGTGGTAGGAGCGACGAAATAGATGATGATACTAAAGGAAAAAGGAATTATTTTGATGAATTCCTCAAATTGCTACCAGGTTCTACACAAAACAAAAGGGCAAATGCAAATGTGCTTACTAATGATTACTGCGAGATCAAGGATGCTGACACTCCGGGATCAATAGGTTTTTCTCTTTTCAACTACTTTTATAACAATTCTGATAAGGCCATTCCAGTGTCAAACCTTTCAACCTGTGGTCTGGCTAGGTTAATTGTCCCTGACGTCTATATAGATGTAGAATTGTTCTTAGGTCTTTCCAGTCACTATGATGTCCTGTCTAGGAAAATTAAGAAAAATGATGGCACTTCCCTGCTTATCCTAAAAAAAAACTCATTTATGCAAGCTTTTTGCTTGTATAGTACGATGTCCTCAAAAAATTAATCTCACTAAGAAAGAGGAGAGATATAGGTTAAAGCCTAGAATTTCTAGGGGACAATTGCAGAAACACATGCATAAGGAGGTTAGGAACCATCTTACTCCTATACCCGGTATAGCACCCTACTGCTTTAAGGACCTAAATTTCTATATCAAATATATTGCCTATGCCCTGTGTAGAGTGTTAGGGAGAGATGTAGGAGCTGAGAAGATTAAGGCTGGGAATTTAATGATGGTACTTGACTTACAAGAGGTGCATTCTAGCACCAGTTATGACTATATACAATACACCATTGATGAGATGCATGAGGTTTTTGTAGAAACACAGAAGAAGATGAAGGATCCCAAGGAAAAAGAACCTAGGTTGCTTCACTATTCCATCCTGATGCATCTACTCTTACATTTTAATTTCGGGATCATGGATGTGAACAATTTGGATCCTCAAAGGATTTTTAAGGACAAGCCTAATACCATTCAGTTTTGGGTTAGGATTTGGAACTATACATCCAAGGATTGTGATTACTGTGCATTTGAGAACTAGATTGTATATCCAATAATGCAGAGCATGGGCATCAGAAAGACAAGTCTCCCAATAAAGGTGCTCCAACTACTAAGGCCTTGTGAATATGTAGACAAATGGGAGGGAGATCATAACTGGGGAGACTTCTTCCTTGAGGAGAACTTTACCATGATCAGGGTATATGGATGTGTGCATCCACCTCATATCTTGCCCTACCATGTGCCATAAAGAGTTGCTGCCATGAAATTCATCTAGTA
The DNA here is from genome assembly GCA_018584345.1 of Thuja plicata. Taxonomy (NCBI): domain Eukaryota; kingdom Viridiplantae; phylum Streptophyta; class Pinopsida; order Cupressales; family Cupressaceae; genus Thuja; species Thuja plicata. Next base: position 2,019,456 of record MU223426.1, read on the forward strand.
GCTTTTATTGATAGATAATGAGCATTTTGCACCGCATAGGAAGGGGACCTTAATCCCTAGGCAGTTCAAGATTTTCAATTTCACTTTTGGCAAAGGTGCCATTGACACAGCCAGCCAGTGGTTGGAGAGTTGTAGAATGGGGGCAGCCTCATATAGATATATTGATCCTGAGGATTTCATGGCAGGAGTCAGAAATATTTTGAACCCCACAATCCCTAATTCAAATGTTCATTGTGAGTGCATAGAAGAAGATGCAACAAGAAACCTTCTTGATGAAGATGAAATCAAAAGAAGTAGGGAGAGGATTCATGAATTACTGAAGCTAGAAACACAAGTAAAGAGAAATGGGTTGGATTTTGGAGGCTTCTATCCTAATTTGACCTACTTTGATAGAATCAAAGCCATGATTGATAATTTCTATGTGCTTTGTGAGCAACTTGACAATGTTCTAGATCAGAAAGGACCCCAAGAGCTTGAACATTCAGAGTCAGAATATGAAAGTGGTAGTGATGGTGACTATGCCCGTCCACCTCAATCTGATCAGCCTCAACAAGATGTTGCAGAGGTACCACAATTGCAGGGAGAGGAGGGCCATATCATTGACCTAACAGAGGTCTCCCAGCTAGACAATGTAGAGGAGCCTTCAGCCAACAGGCAAAAAGTTGACATAGGCCAACCTTCAACTATTAGGCAGGAAAAGAAAAAGGATAAAGCAAGTGCCCTAGTTCCTGGGAATAGGTTATATGACCATAACCTAAGAAAAATGATTAGACAGGGAAAGAAGCAACAACTAGATGTAGAGGAAAATATTGAGTTTCCTCTCAAGTCTTGTATTGATGAAATATTACTACATCAACAACAATTCTTAAATGATGATGGTTTCATCAATACTGATTAATTTAAATATTTTCTAAGGTGGAAAAAGAAAGAAGAAATAAGAGCCCAATTGAAATTTGATGGAGAAGAAACAATAAAAAATGAGGCTCTATTGGGCCTACAATCATATGACCTTGACAGTGAGGATATCTCACTAGATGAGGCCAGGCAGATGGTATTAAACAGTGGCATATTGCTTGCTGAGGGCTGGGATTTGGCCTCAGCTTTCATTATTGATCAGATAAGGAAACAACCAGATTTGAAAATGGCAATTGAGGTGCAAATGGGAGACATGATAAAGGGTTTTGGGTATAGCCCAAAGTCTCAGGCCTTTTCCATGTGAAGGCTTTGCCCAAAAGACCAGAAGCGTCAGTTGGTAAACATCTAAGAGAATATGGTGGGTAATAAGATGGTTTGGTCGGTGCAGAATACATGGGATCTAGAGATATCCTAGATTATGACACACTGGGCACACTTAAATGAGGACAAGACCAAGCAACTGTCTGATAAGTGTAGCATTTTGATAAAACAAATCAGTTCTTTGGCAAAAGACCAGGAGATGTGCCACATCAAGATACACCAACAGGATAAGGCAATTGCTGAATTGCTAAAGCAACTAGAAGAAAAGCCCAAAGTGGTGTATGTACCTTCACAACCACCTTTGCAAATTGAGGAGAAAGCAAAGTCAGAGGAGGTGGTTGAAAAGGATGACATGGGAGAGAAGAAAAATGAGATAGCCTTGAATGCATTTAGGTGCATTTTGCAACATAGAATTGATATATTGAAGGATAAGACAGATGTCATCCTCAATGCATATAATAAGTTGCCTACCCTACACATAGAGATAACAGGGTACCTTGCTATATTCAACCCTTATTTTTTTAATTGGTCTCCTAGGGTACAACTATTTGAGAAGGTTGCATTTTTGCAGCCCTTAAAATCAGATTTACCTGAGGTGGTGACAGAAGTAGGAGATGAGATTAAAAAGGTAAATGTGGCCTTGTCATTCTTCAAAGGCAAGTTGAACCAAGTAGAGGTTAAACTGAGCCTATTTTCTTCAGATTTCAATAGATTTATTCCTTCCCTTAGAGGAGAAGATGATCAAATAAAGGCCTTGGAGGTCTGGAAGAATGAGTTTGACAGTAAGATGCCTAATAATGAGGCATTCATTTTAGGATCTGATTTAGATATTGAAGGCTTTAATAAGATTTTTGATTAGGCCTTCAGAGCCGAAACTGACATCAATAAATTTTTGGTGGATGTTAAGATCATTACTGATGTCAGGTGGGAAAGGAAAAAGGCACAGGTACAAATCACTCAGGACTTCAAGTGGCCAACTGAAGATGAGGTGACAGCATGGGACCTGATGACTAGGCCCAAGAATAAGAAGCCTAAAATTGAGGAAATTCTTAATGAAGAGTAGAGGGGAACACTTGGCGCCTGATCATTGAGCACAGGGAGGTTAGATATTTATGGAGATAAGTGTAAGTTAGCCTGTAATGGTGGTCACTTAGTCTTGCTGCAAATACCAGAAGCTATCCTGAACATTGTCAGACAAAGGCGCTAGATTCTAGAAAGGACAAAGAGTATCAGATTTTTATCCTGTATTTTTGTCCTCCGATTGCTTCTTCATTCTGTTCTTTTGTCTTTTCTGTACTTTTTAGGGTTAGGTTCCTTAAACCATTCGAGGCTTGTTGCATCCTAAAATAAAGGATTCCAAGATCGTTAAGGGCCTATATATAGGATCAAAGTTGTAATTGTAAGGGGAGATGAAATATATAGAAAATCAATCTTTCTAGAATTTTGTCTGTGTCTTTCAAGCTTTCAAGATTTTTATGTACTGAATCAAGATCATATTAAAATTAATACAGTGCAATTCTACTCTATCTTCATTGTTGTCTCTTTAATTGTTGTGTATGCTCTTTTATGTTTGAATTTGTAAGGAAATTTCAAGCATTTTAGCTATAAGGTAGCTATCTAATCACTTGCAAGTTTCTTTCAAGGAAAGAACTAAGTTTTGTAAGTAGTTTCAGGGAGCATAACAATAGTTAAGGATTTGATAAAATATCATAGAGATGACAAGATAATTTGTAAGGAATTTTATCTGAATTGTATGTAAGTTATAAGGCATCTTACAGTATTTTGTTTTTGTGTATTTCTATGAACTTTAAGTTATTGACTCTATAGCCCAAAGGATAGGCACTGGTCTAGGAATTGATTTGATAATATGTCATTATCCAAACATTCAAATACTATTCAAACCGATCATTTTAAGAGTATTTTGCATAAAATGAATTGTATTCCTAAAGGTTACAGTTGAAGTTTGTTGATTTATTAAAGAGAAAATCAAATAGGTTATTCCTCCTAGTTTCATAAGATTTATAAAACGAAAGAAGAATGCATCTTTTGGTTATGTTGTTATCTGCTATCATTAAGATATTGATTTGGATTGCCAAGCTTATCCTTAGAATAATCATAGTCATCTGTATTGTTATATACATGTCCATCTAAAATAGAGCATTCAACACATAAGGTTCAATCCACTCTAAAGATACTGTTAAGACAGTAATCAGTCATAGGTAAAACCTGCCTAAGTTAGTGGATCTCAAAAAAAGAAGGAGGTGGTAATAGATATCCCTAGTGTTATCAAGAACCTCATTAATTAGTGTGTTTTCCCTTGCTTGAGTCATAGTGTCAAAAGACATCAGGGGTCATAGAGTTGTTTAAGATTTCAAATATCTTTCAGAGGCCTAGCAAGCAAAAACCCTAACAAATTGGCGACTCTACTAGGGAAAGAGATTATAAACTCTTCTTAAGAATTTTAGAACATCTTTGGTGCTGTTTTAAATGTTTGAATCAAGTTACAGTGGATTTTTTCCCATCCGATTCATTTAACAAATTGGCGACTCTACTGGGGAAGTTTTGTAACAACATATTTAGAAGTTATCCCAGAATCTGGTTGTAGACAAATATTCATAGAATACCAAAGAAAGAATTTTTTCTTGTTTTTGGTGGTTGTTGTCAGATTATCCTTTGATAAGTATTCATTTATCCCAAGTTATTGGGTGGTGACTCCAAAAGAAAATCTCTAAGATTAGTGCAAATTGAGTGAATATCTTTCAATAATGAATACTAGGTCAAGGATGAGAACAGATCCTGAGAAAGTATTATATGGTGGACTTCCATCATCCTCAAGGATGGAGATGTCCTGGAGAAAAAAAAAAATCTAGTTAACATGGATGAGACCCCTCCAAGAGGTAAAGAGGGTAATGTTAGGAGAGAAATAAATGCAAGTCAGTAGTCTCATGATGGAAATACTTCAGATTATGAATAAGCGACTGAAAGGGTATTGGAAACACCCACAGTCACCTCTACTTCAAGTGAAAGAGAAGAGACTAGTACTTCTAGTTTAGATTTAGAAGATGCTCCCTCTGATATGCTGGCAAATGAAGAGAAGTTCATCTTGAAATAGCTAGCTTTGGTTCAACAAATGAAGAAAGAGAGAGAAATGAGAAAGAAAAAGAGTGACCCTAAGAATGTTGATAAGAACAGAAGAAAGTCTTCAAAACATCAAAGTATAAAAGATACAGAGAGGTCTCAGAGGGACCAAGAAATACCAGCCACTCATAAGGCTCCTATTTCACAAAAAGGATAAAAGAAAGCAAAAGATGAGTGAAAGTAGGAGTCAAGAACCTAAGTTTCAAAAGCTTTTAACTGAGCAAATGTCCAAGTTGGACATTGATTTGGAAAAATTAAGAATTGAAAAAGAAACTATGGAAAAAATGTTGGAGAAGGCTCAAATGGAGGCTGCCACTGTTGAAATGAAGAAAAAGATAGATTTTTTATAGTCCTCAAAATATGCTTATGCTGCCTGGAGAATGTTACTGCTTCTAAAACAAGGGCCACTACTGCTAAAGAGGATGATAGCTTTCAAAGGAAACCATTGCACACTAAAAGGTACAAACAATTTAATTTTGTTGGTATACCTAGATATCCTAATGCTTTTCCTAAAGATGTGGGTGATATAGGAGAAAAACTCCCTAAGTTTGCAGGTAATAATGTTATATCTTGTGAAACACATCTAAGAAAATTCATTGATTTTGTTGATGATCTGAAAATCACTTATGAAGATGTATTGATGAAATTATTTGTTCAATCCTTAGTTGAAGATGCAAGAGAATGGTTTAGAAGCCTATCTAATGGATCTATTGTCTCTATGGATGAGTTGATTGAATTGTTTAAAGATCAATATGGAGATAAAACAAATAAAGGCTTTTTATTGAATGAGTCCAATAATATTAAAAAGAACTATAATGAGGAAGTCACAGAGTTTAATACAAGATTTTAGAGAGCTATGTACAAGCTATTTCATAAGATAAGGATGTATGAAGAGGTATGTCTAGCAACTTATTTGAACACTTTTGATTCTAAAATGGGATATGCTCTTAGAGATAAAAACCCTAGAACTCTTACTGATGCTTATAAAATAGCAGTCAATATTGAAATGAATAG
>MU223426.1:2045108-2064398 GCA_018584345.1 Thuja plicata
AAGTTTCTTTCAAGGAAAGAACTAAGTTTTGTAAGTAGTTTTAGGGAGCATAACAATAGTTAAGGATTTGATACAATATCATAGAGATGATAGGATAATTTGTAAGGCATTTTATCTGAATTGTATGAAGTTGTAAGGCATCTTACAGTATTTTGTTTTTATGTATTTCTGTGAACTTTAAGTTATTGACTCTATATCCCAAAGGATAGGCATTGGTCTAGGAATTGATTTGATAATCTTTCATTATCTAAACATTCAAATAATGTTCAAATCAATCATTTTTAGAGTATTTTTTGTAAAATCAATTGTATTCCTAATGGTTACAGTTGAAGTTTGTTGATTTCTTAAAGAGAAAATCAAATAGGTTATTCCTCCTAGATTCATAAGAGTTATAAAAGGAAAGAAGAATGCATCTTTTGGTTATGTTGTTGTCTGCTATCATTAAGATATTGATTTGGATTTCCAAGCTTATCCTCAGAATAATCATAGTCATCTGTATTTTTATATACATGTCCATCTAAAATAGAGCATTTAGCACATAAGGTTTAATCCACTCTAAAGATACTGTTAAGACAGTAATCAGTCATAGGTAAAACCTACCTAAGTTAGTGGATCTCAAAAAAAGGAGGTGGTAATAGATATCCCCAGTGTTATCCAGAACCTCATCAATTAGTGTTGTTTCCCTTTCTTGAGTCATAGTGTCAAAAGACATCAGGGGTCATAGAGTTGTTTAAGATTTCAAATATCTTTTAGAGGCCTAGCAAGAAGAAACCCTAACACATCATTTGTCACTTCAGCATGTAGATATGATAAATCAACTCAATAGTGAAAATCAAGAAGTTATCAATCTAAGGACTAAAAATGAAAGATTGCAGAATGATCTCAATACTGAAAAACAAACGAATGAGAGTATGATGAATTCACAAGTAAGAATGGATCAGTTAACAGAGCAAACTCAATTTAGACATCGTGGATAGACTGGATTAGGTTATACTGAACAAGGTGAATCCTCACAACAAGGAGCTTAAAGAACAACAAAGCTACTTGAAATCATTGTGGTAAGTTAGTGCATACATAAAATAAGTGTTGGAGAAATGGAAAGTCAAATTTTAATGGTAAATGCTACAGGTGAAACAAACATGGACATAGGGCAAGTGAATACATTGAGAAACCTAAGTTTGAAGGAAAATGTTTCAATTGTAACAAACAAGGTCACAAGTCTTCTGAGTGGAGAACTAAGAAATGGAAACCTGCTGAACAACTAGCTAAAGCAATTTTTGGTTGGGATTACAACACATGGAGAAGATGTTGTCATTGTGGTGAGTATGGGAACATTGATGAAAATTGTGCAAAGACTCATCTCGTAAAAAGGAATCCTACTAAGAGATGTTATGTGTGTAAACAACTCGGTCATCTAAGCAAGAATTGCATAAACAGAGAAAAAGTGGATACTGGTTTTTATAAAGGCAAAGCAAAAGTTTCCTAAATTAGAACTCAGATGAGTCAATAGTGGGTAAGGAAGTATCCTAAGAATTTATACCTAATCAACGAAGGATCCAATGGCACCCAAAACAGTGAATTGGGTGGATCCACCATCTCCAAATAAATATGCATGGAGACAACTGGAACTATGCATACAATCCATCATACATTAGTTCCAGATATGCTAGCAAGTCCAAATCTACATATTGATGCACTAGGATACATTATGGTTCTAACTGAGTTAGAATCTCAGTTACATCTGAGTTACTCAGGCTTATCCGAGTTAAGTCAGGTTGTATGGTTTCAAGGATGCAAAGGTTAGTTTTTGCTGAGCTTCTGAGGAAGTCTGGGAGAACTACTCAAGATGTCGCAACTAGCAAGTACAAAGCATTTAATGAAAATCCATAATGAAATTTATCATAAATGGCGGAATCAAAGGGTTATTGTTTATAGTTTACAGAGTGAAGAAATTATAGTGATTGCAGAATGAATTTGTGTTTGAAATTTTTAGTTACAACAAAGTTTTATCAATCCTTCGAGCGATTATCGCATCTTCATCTAGCAGTAGGGTCAAGAAGGGATCAAAGATGTTAGTAAGGAATGTTGTCTGTGAACCTCCTTAGTTCAAACTTCATCCAGTGATTGCAGAAGAGACAGATCTAATGGGAGCCCATTCCTAAATTCCTCGAAAGGTATTGTTGATTAATGACATCTGAGCTTTTTATCATTGCACTATTCAACATCTAGGCACACTTGAGATGAATCAATAATATGAAAAACTTTGTGTGGATAGAAATCTGAAGCCAGAACACAAACACCTCAAAGTCAAGGGTTTAACCCACATTTTCCATATGCCACAGAATTTTTGGATAAAGTGGATTAGGTTTGTTCTGAGCTATGTTCACGACATGCATCTCTAGTTGGAGAAACTAGTGAATATCACTAAGACAATGGCACATTGTGTGATAGGGTACCCAATACTTGAAAAATCCAAGGCAACCAAAACCTTACCTCAAGATGACCTAGCCAAGAAGACTCTTGCCGAGTGGGAAGAAAGAGGCATGAGATTGAATGGAGTAATAGACATGGAATTGAAGTTTGGTATTCATGTGATTGCACACAAGATATATAGTTCTAGCTGACCAAAAAATGTACCATGTGAGGCTATAGACTTGGCATACAAATTGGTCTAGAACAATCTTTCATTTGATCTTTCCGAGTTGCAACTCATCCAACTAAGCAAAAACATGGAGAGCATCCAAGCATCCAAGACCAATCCATGTAAGTTCGATTCACTCTTGGTATGCATATTATTTTATGTTTAGAATTTTTTCCCTTCTAAAGGAACAATTGTATGGAAGAAGGACATGCCCATAGTTTATCAGATAAATGAATTCATAGCAGAATTAGGAGATAATTTTGAGAGCATCATGGATACATAGTTTGAGAATTTCAGACAGAAGATGCAAAATATGTTCTGAATTCCTAAACAATTGGTAGAAGACTATAAGGATGATATTTGATTCCTAGTTGACTGTGAAAAAGTATACATTCAACTAGTCAAGCCTAGGGTTGCATGGGTGAAACCTCTTGCTTATGAGGTTAACATAGATGAGACCAGAGAAATCATTGAGGCTCTTGTGAATGAGCCTGTTGATCCCAAAGCACCATACTTTGGTACTTACGAAGAAGACAAGGGAAGAATATCTTTGGAAATTGAGAATCCACACATCGTGAAGAGAGGAAGGAAGAGAATTGAAAATATTGGAAAGAAATATGGAAAGTCTTTTGAATCTCCTCCTTCAATCACTGAAAGTATAAAGGATGATATAAAAATAGAAGACGTTGTATCTGAAAAAGAAGAAGAAAAGGTAGAAGCAAAGCCTCCAAAGAAGAAGAGGCTTGCCCCCAAGAAAACACCTAAGGCCCCTACCCCTATTTTCATTAGAATCAAACCCAGGAGATCCAGAAGAAAATTGATAATGCCTAAGGAAGATGAAGAAGAAGATACAGTCATATTCAAGAAGCCACCACCTAAATTTGAGTAGAAGATTGAAGAATTGAAAGGAGGTAGTGGTATGGGATCTCTCAAATCCTTGAAGTGTTCTTCCAGAACCAAAGATGAGTAGAAGATGATTGAGGATGCATTAGTAGATAAAATAGCAAGATGGAAGTATGATCCATTTGAATTAAAAAGCCATATGACTGAAGACCTTCTCAAGGCAGTCACCATTCACTGGCACAATGTAGTTCAGATTGAAAAGGACATCATAATGCAAACCTTGAAGAAATTCATGCCTACTATGACTAGTAAAGAGGAAAAAGATGCTATGATCAAGTATGAGAGTAATCACACTCTAAGGTTTAGGACCTTTCAAATCTTGAACAAGAAAATAGAGGATGTTGTGCAGGCTGCAACAAAGATATGGAAGATAGTTTTTGAAATCAAGGAAGAAGAATCCAATGCTAAACAGATAGCAGTAGAAATGATGGCATCCCTTCCCCAATCACGTATTCAGAGTGTGTTATCTACGAGCAAGGAAAAGACTACAAAATCAACATCAAGTCAAGTAGGAACCGAGCATCAGGCTCTACCTACTACTGGGCCAAGCCAAACTGAGTCACAAAAGGTCACTGTGAATGTTTCTAGAGTTGACATAGATTCTACAGTTGGTGCAAAGAATGTTAATGACCTATTCCAACTAAATACAGAGGAGAACACTGAGGTTGGAAATAATAAGGATGATGATGGGAAAGGCAAAGAAATCATTCCTTCACCTCATCCCAAGGTCAAGGGTAAATAAACAATGATTGATGAAATTGATCTTGAGGAAGACATTGTGATTCCTAATTGGGATCTTTCTAACCTGACAGCCGAGAAAATGGATATACTTGGTGAGCTATGGAAGAAAAGAGAAAGACAACAGAAGCTCTCAACTGAGAAGAAAAGGAATAGAGTACTGGAAGATATCAAAGAAATATTCCTTGATTCTCTAGAAATTGAAGTCAATGAGAATGACTCTATTATGGACCAACTTGTTGACATATTTCACAAGTTCAACACATATCTTAATGGTTAGGAGAAATTACTGTAGAAGGCAGAAAGGAAATTTTAAAATAAGGTTCTAGAGAATGTTGCAGGTAAAATTGCAATAGATAAAGTGAAACTATCCACTCTCATCAACTCTCTAGAAACCAATGTGAACAATGTTGTATAATTATTTGTAAATTTGAGTGAATCTTCCAACTTTACCATGGAAATAAAGACTAAGATGACAAAGATTGACACTGATTTGAGGGAAAGTGCAAACCATTTGGCACTCAATCCAAGTTCAAGTTCAACACATTTCATTAAGATCAAGTATCTGACTGATCTGCAGACAAACTTACTATCGGAAGAAGCAAGAATAAGGGAATCTCTTACATCTATACATAGCCAACTCCTTCCACACATGGATGTCATGCATAAAAATATTTCTCATGCAAATGCTCTCATCCATGATAACAAATTTTCATTTGTAGAGCTTATGATGGAGTTGTCAGCAAATATTCAGATTGAGTTGCACATCCTGAAGGTGTTGCAAGATAATTGGGACAACACTTTGTCTCAAATTTTGAAGGTACATTGTGATTTCCTATCATATTTTGGTATTACCTTGTAGTTATTCTTTTTGGCATTTGTGTCAAAAACAAGGGGGAAAGATAGGAAATATACGTATATATACAAGGAGAAAAGATAGGATATATATATATATATATAAGGATATACCTGTATAGTACAGAGGAAGATATACATAGCACAGAATCAAAAAAAAATTTGGAAAATAAAAAATAGAGTCACTTGCAACCGAGTTGCAGAGAAGTAGTCTAAACCCGAGCAAGTACCCAAGCACATGGTAAAGGGGAGTTTTGGATTATCAATAGTTTGATCAGTTTTTGGTATGATAAGTGTTTTGGTAACTAATTCCAAAGGGGGAGATTGTAGACCTTATGGCAAGACATGTTGTCAATTAGTGCCAAAACACTTAGTCATTATAGTGTAACCCAAGCAGTTACAGTGTCGACCGAGCTGATAGTGGTAATTAGTATCACCCAAGTCACCAGTGTTACCTGAGTTGCTTACCAGCTCCAAGTGATCAATGTGACCCAAGAACCCAGTGTAGCTTGAGTGCCAGAGATTGTTAGTTCACTATGTCGCCCGAGTATCAGCATATTGCCTGAGTGTCAATATGTCACCCGAGTGGATTACTGGACTCGAGTATTAGTATTGGGCTGACTTAGTTCTTATTGTTGGATATTAATTTATATCATGGAAGCTGAATTATGAAGGTAATTGATTTGGATAAGATATATATGTAAGATACTTTATTTATCCAAATGTGAAAAAAAGTGTAAGTAGCAATAGTAGAAGTAAGATATGCAAATATGAAGTGGCAGATTGATTAGAAAGCTACACTAGTGTAAAAGGAATAGCAGAGACTCATTTATCACATTCAGGTGATCAATATTATTTCAAAGGATCTCATTCAACAAATCAATGTTGCATAACAGATCATCCACTGGTTCATCCTAATAGGTGTATCAACAAAATCCTTTAACTAGGTGGACTTAACAGTCCTTTACAAATCTCCTAACAAAGTTGCATACTTAATTGCATTGTACAATTCCTTTAACAAGGTGGACCTAACAGTCCTTATTTCTCCTAATAGGGAAGGCCATCAGAAGTGGTCAATTGTAAGCTTTAACAGGATAAATTTATAGTGCAGTACTAAATCTTGTGGGTACCATCCCCACCCCAGTTTTACTTTCTATTTGGAAGGTTTATGGGTAACCAAATATTGTGTCAAGTGTTATGGATGTTTAATGCTTTTCTATTTCATGCATGCAATTAGATTAGACAATCGAATAAAGGATAAAAGTGAATAAGTTTTATTGGTTTCTAATTCACCCCCTCTCAGTCACCCTACCTCAATATATTTCCAACATATGACAACATTATCCACTGAGACAATTGCCTCTGATGGTTTCAGTCGATCAGGAATCTTGTCCGTTTCTATACTTCTTCTTTCTTTGACAACTGGTTTCTCTTTCTTTGTATTCTCTTCATGAATAGAGACTTTTCCAAACAAGACAAAAGATCCAGTCAAAGTAGAATTGAGAGGCTCAAGATTGGGAGGATTATGATCAAGAGTAAATACATCATTGCCAGTGATTTCTTTGATATCTTCAGTCTTTCTAGGATGCTTAGAGGTAGATGGTTTTCTATATGAATTCTGTGCTAGCATGTTCAATTCCTTGTAAAGAGATGTAAGATCTGATATGATTTCCTTCTTCATCGCAATAACTATTTTATCAAACATAAGCAACCCAACTCTTTGTTGTACTGAACATTATATTTTAGAAAATCCTCAATGATAGCTTGTTTACCTTCCACAGATGTCGATCCAAAGAACTTACCAACACTAGAAATTTTTTCAGAATTCAGATGATCAACTATAATACTTGTATCTAGAGAATTCGTACCAAACTCAAAATCTAAACTTTCCTCTGACTTCTTTCCTTTCTTATTCAACTTGACTTTGAACTATTATGTGTGACTGCTAGTAGATTTTTTTGATGACATTACCAGAATCAACAATGTATGATTTATTTTTAGCTTTCTCTTTCTTTGTGTAGACACCTAAATCTGATTAACACATCTAATCATATTTAGTGCCTTCTAGGACATATCAACTAAGTAATTAAGCATTGCCTAATTGACTTATTTCATCCCCTATCCCTAATTAATTCAATTAATTGGTTATAGTCTTGATTAATTATTAAAATCAACCAATAGCTTAATAATTAATTAAAACCCTATTCCCCTATTATTGAATGAATATGTTATTTATCTAATTCAATTCATTAATATTCCCTTTAACCCCTAACCTAACCTATCCCAACCACCTAACCTCGAGTTCTTACTCAACCCAACCTCTTCACCCATTCTAACCTAACCAATCCAAACCACCTAACCCTAAGTTCAAACTAATCCCAACCTCTTCACCCATGCTAATCCTAATCCTAGCCCTAATCCTAATCCTAATCTTTCCCTAATGATGTCACATTCCTTATCTTTGGATTAGGAATTCAATCCCTTCCCCAAAGTCAACTTTCTCAAGACATCCTCATCCATGTGCATTTAATTCTCTTAAATCCTCATTAATGCCTCTTACACTCCTCATTAAGGCTCTTACACCCTCATTAATAACCTTATCTTCTAGTCTTCTTGGCTCTCTTCCCTAAATGGTCACATTCCTCCCTCTTTTCAACCCAATAATATTGTGACGCTTGTCACAATATGATGCACTTGAAGAAGCACAATCCATGTGCTCTCTTGTAGGTGCATCTGAGCCTCTCCTCAGGATTGCTTTGTGACCCTTGATTCCTCACCCATTTTCTATAAAAGAAACCTCATTCCTTCACAATTTCATCCACCTTCCATGTAGAGGAGTTATAACGCTATTTCGAGAACAAATCATATATCCATATTTTAGAGAAGAGTTATAATGCTAGTTTGAGATCACATCTTGAATCTTGAAGCACATCCATGAGCACACATCCACAACAAATGGAAAATCCAATGAACAAAATGGAGTTTGAATGAGCTTGTAGGAGGTTTGCACTTTCTTCATTTAGCTTATTTAAAGTTTTCATTTTATGTCTTAGCATGTATGTAGTTTAGATTATTAGTTGTTGAGTGTTTTAATTTTTTATTATGCTCCTTTACACCTAATTTTCATAGCTCACATTCTGGCACGCCCGGTGAGACCCACTTCACGGGTTCCTTTTCATTGTTTTTTTTGCAAACTAACCCTCTAAGCTAATGTGTTTTTGTTGTTTGAGTATGTTTTGCAAGCTCTTATTTTATTTTGCAGGTTGAAAAAGGCAAGAAGACTATATTCCTTCTATCTTCCTTCTACTTTCTCTCTATTACGCTTCCACAAATATCATTGATACACAAACAACAAGACTATATTCCTTCTATCTTCTTTCTAGTTTCTCTCTATTACCCATTTGTTGAAATATGGTCTATATCAATGGGACCATTATTTGTAAAAATATGGGGGGAAGGCACTATAAACCTAAAATAATGCACTCTTACTAACTTTTTTTTATTTTTTATATAGGTCTACAGGTTAGCCATCTAGTTTGGTAAGAAAGCACATAATCTTTTGATTAAAAAATTCCCATTTCACTTTTTGGTGTTTAAAAAGGACAGTGTATGTACTCACATCATTTCACACTCGATTTTGGGTTTCAAAGTCAACAAAAGCCAAAGTCAACAAAAGTCAAAAGTCAACAAAAGTCAAAGTTAACAAAAGTCAAAGTCAACAAAAGTCAAAAGTCAACAAAAGTAAAAAAAGTCAACAAAAGTCAACATTTCTTTTTTGGGATTAAAACGAACATGCACAAAATCTCGAATGCTTTAAGGAAAATGAACAATCAAACATCTGATTTTGGGTTTAAAACTGAACAATCAAATCACACATCTATTTTTTAGATCATAAAATTGAACTAACTATCAAACACATCACTTTTTGGGCTTTAAAATTGGACAATCTATCACATCTTTCATTTTGGATCTAAAAAATGAACATTCAATCAACATTTCAATTTGGGGTTTAAAAATGAAACAAGGCAAATCAGGCACATTTTAATTTGAGTTATAAAATCTGAATAGGTAAATCAAAACATTTCAAATTTGGGTTTAAAACTGAACAAATCAATCAAACATCATCTTGAATGCATAAACATGAATTGAACAAGGAAAAGTACATTTTGATTTGGTGCACATAAAATCAAACAAACTTACGAGTTTTATTTATGCACAAATCAAACATTGCCTAACTTGTCAAAAATAATTAACCGCGTGTTTTGCATTTTTGGTGCATTTGCACAAAATATGTAGAGCGCAAACTCACATCATGCACTATCCTCTCCCATTGGATTTTGTGGTCGTTGGTGCAAGAGAAAGGTGACTGTGAATGTTTGAAACTTTCAATTTTGCATAGAGGGGCCTGTCTAGAAGAAGCATGAGTCCTTCTGGAGAATGACCCCAAATTGGTAAACCCTTTGACCAGTATAGAGATAAGGTGGAATTAAAGGTCTTTCTATATCCCTTCAAGCTTGGGCAGATTGTGTTCAATGGTAGTCCATACTAAGTGAATATCCTCAGCATACTGGCATGGTTGAACTGGGCTCTTAAGTGAGTCAGGCCATACAAACCGATTGCGGGGACACCACAAAAAATAATAGCAACTAATAAATATAGAAACCTACCTGATCCATACCCGAAAGCTTAATAATTGATTGTGCAAGGAAGATAGTAACTTACCCAAGAAATTTTCACATTTGTGCCATCCTGAGTGTTTGGAGTCAGATAATACGACATTATGGAGCCTCGTGCTTGATGGTGGTCGTATTCTAATTAGCTCTTGTGTGTGTGCCTATGTATGCAGATAAAGGTTTTCAAGCTCACCGCATCCTTAAGGTAGAAATTGCATGTATGTATATTCAGTGTTACAAACCTTGTGCAAAACAGTTCTCAAACATCCACAAATCTAAAAGTTTTGAAGTCCTTTTGCCAAAGAGATCGACACTTTATGTTTCTTGCAAGGTTACTTTGCCTCTTGCGAGACTGTTTGATCACACTTTCCAAACAATCATCACTTGTTCAAAACAACACAATTCAAGGAACACTTGCCGAAGTCACTACCTAATCCTGAAATAGTATCAGATTGAACTCATGTCCCATTTCACCAAGCACCAGAAAGTGAAGCCTCATTTGCCTCATATCTTCCGAGAACAAAAGACCATCACCAAACATGCAAAGCAATATCAGCATATTATTGATTCCATTGAGAAAGAAAACCATAAGCATGAAGAGTACGAAAGGGTCCAATACAACTACAAAGTTATTTTCTTTATGCAGAAATTTCACATCAACAACACCTTCGTTCAGTTTGAGCGCTATGACAATCCAACATATCATCAAGTTGTTCACCCAAGCCTCCACATATTTTCATCCTAGGTCTATAATCATGTCCTTACTCTCATCCAACGTCAGTTTCTTCAAGTGTCATCTAGTCCTCCATTTCTCCCCATGTCCTAGACTAGCAGGGCTATCTTTTTCATTTCCCATCCTCTTTTCATCTTCTTCAGTGTCAGTCTTTCTTCCTAAATTGAGCTTGAGTCTTCCTTTTGTTTCCCTCATTCCTCCTTATCCAACTCATCAGAAAAGTGTCATGTCACAAATCTATTATAATGAGTTTGGTTGTCATATCTCTTCCTTGTCTTTATCTTATTCCAGTGATGATGAGAGTCTTGTTGATCATGATGTGTACTTTGAAAACCTTAACAAGATTTCTCCAAATACCATCCAAACTCCATTCATCCCTCCATCCTACCCCATCATGTTTTTTATCCTATTCTAGTGATGATGAAGGTCTTGTTGATCATGATGTGTATTTTCAAAACCTTAGCAAGATTTCTCCCAGCATCCCCCAAACTTCAGTCATTCCTCCACACTATCCCATCATGCCTCCATACATACCCACTAGAACTCATTATCATACCTTTGATAAGGGAAATCTTTCTTATACTCCATCCACATCTCCTTTTTATACATTCATGCCTCCACCTTATCCCATGGTCATATCCCAAACTCTGTCTTTTCACAACAACACTACAAGCTACATCCCTAATCTCAATCCACCATCTTATTATCCTCCAACCCATGTTCAAAATCCCTAATCCAAGTCCTCCATTTCCTCCAAACCATCAACATGATCCACATGCTATTTCTAATCTGCCATCCACTCTATCCTACCCATATACCCCATCTTATCCCAATATGAAATATCCAATTCCTACCTACGTTAACACAAATCCCATTCCCCAATCCACCTACCTACCTCAATGCACTTCATATGCCATCCCCCAGTCCATCCCTCCTCTCCCATCAGTTAGTCAATCTTGTTTGCAAGTCACCCCCATGTCTACCTATGTGAACTATCTCATCGTACCATCTTCCCACCATCCGATACGTAAGTCTCCAAGGAGTTTCACAAGGAAACCATCACAAAATCCATCTCTTACAGTTGATGAGCCACATTATATCACTCCCCCATGGGAAAAAACTAGTGATGAAGCCCTTCCATCTCCCACATCCATCATTCCTCTTCCATTTCCCATACCTAACATTCCTCTTCCATCTACTATACCTATTATTTCCCTTCCGAATCCCATACTTATTGATCCTTTTCCATCTCCTGCACCCATCATTCCTCTTCCATCTCCCATACCTATTATTTCCCTTCCAAATCTCATACTTTTGATCCTCTTCCATCTCCCAGCACCATTAATGTCCCCTCATCCATTGAATTCATCCAATCCCCATCCCCATCTTCTCCTCCCGATAATATCCACACCCCATCCCATGAACCGCATGCATCCACCCTTCTTCCCTATATTACGGAATCACCCATCCCTCCATCCAACCAATTTGAAGAATCACCCATCCATCCAACTCATTTGAAGAATCCATCCATATATCCCCCATCACACCATCCACATCGATCCAATCATGTCAAGACCTTATCCAAAAGCATGTTTAAGTATCCATTAAATTGAATGAAGATTGTATCATTCCATCCACACTATATCAAGATCCTAACATCCCACTCCATCCATTACATGATTTATCTACTCCAACTCCATATCCATTATCCTATCTGAGTGTAGATCCAAGCATTCCATCCACTCCACTTCCTAATTCATCCACTCCACATCAAGATCCTATCATTCCATCTCCTACAACTCTAAATCCATTACCCCATTTGAGCCAAGCTCACAACATCCCATCACCTTCATTTCATCCTCCTTTATCACCTCCAATTCCAACTATCCCACCACCATTACTCCATCACCTTGGTCCACTCACATTCATCTGCGGTGGTCCGCTTAAAACAAAAGAAATTAGTTAAATCTCCACCATTTTCCATCCACCTGATAATGGACTCACATCTTTTTCCTTCCCTGAAAAGTATCCTAACTTGACTCAAATGCTAAAAAATGGAATTATCAAGGTAAAGGCCCAGGCATAAATGAGCAAGGTACCCTAGAGCCCATTCAAGTTAAAAGACATCCATGATCTTGTGGTATTGGTTAAGCACCTAGAGGCCCTTCTTCCAAAACTGTTGGTACAACTAAAGAAAAGTTCAAGAGTTCTTTCAAACCCTCCATCACATCTTCCTATCATCCCCCTAAAGAATATAATGCCATCCCCCCTCCTCCATCCTTGCAACCCAAGACAACCTACCATATTCCTCCTTCATCCTCTCAATCTATTTTGGGACCTTATGTCCCAAAATCTCATCCTACATATTATCCCACTCCTTTATTTATCCATCAATCCCATATAAAAAATACCACCACTTACATTCCCAATCAAGATCAACAAAGGCACATACTCATGTGCCCCATCCACCATCCTACCTCCACCACTCCATCCATATTTCCTCCATCTCATGTAAGTTGTCATCTCCCTTCCAATGCTACTCACTGTAATTTGGATGGCTAATCACCAATGCATAAAGCTATAGATCCACAATCTAAAGATTGTCATGTCTAATTCAGATGACATGCTTGTGAAAAATCAAATCCAATCAAAGCATGAACTACATCCCATAGGCCATAAAAGCCCAGCAACGGAAAATAAAAAAATATGTGGATCCCAAAGAAAAAATATCTCATGCATCTAAAATAAAAATCCATTGTGGCATCCGAGGTTACTAATCCTCTAGCTGAGCATTCCTCTCCTCCATCTTCAAAAGCTATTTTGGGCCCTTATGTCCCACAAATTCCTACCATGATTCCTACATCACATCCACAGGTACCATCCACTTCACATTCACTCTTCCCACATCCCTCGCAACATGTGCCAATGTTGATTCCAACAGCATCCCCCTATCCCACTCACTTTCCATCATTTTATCCGAATACTTCTAGTTATCATATCCCCTATCTCACATATATTCCCTGCATAACCATCTCATACCTACATTTTCCTAAGTCACCCATCCCACATAAATTTGTACCAACATATCGTGATCAACACCAAAAGTAGAAAACAAAAAAAAAAAGAGAAAAAGAAAGAGAAATCAATTCGTCCCCTAGTGAAAACTTGGCAAACAAGCACCTTAGATAAGTACCATGATGAAAACTTGGTAAACAAGCATCATGCATAGTTCCTCCATCCAGTTTCTCTTCACACTTGGGGGAAGATCCTTCTAGCCACCATCCATCTACATTCCATATCATGTCTTGTCCTTTTCACTTCCTCCATCCTCTATCCTCCTCTAGATCTTGATGAGAAATATACAGGCCACCATATCTACATGCGTTTGGACATCTCTTGACATCCATCTCCCATCTCCTATCTTTATCCACATTTCCTTTTATCCACCCATCCTTCCTTCCATCTATCCTTCTGCACTATCTTCCTCCCTTATCCACCCTTCGTCCTATCTTTCATTCACCTTCGTCATTCTCTTGTTATCCTCTCTTCCATCCTATTGTACCCCCTTCTAAATGCTTCCTCACATGCATGACCTATCCTAAGTTGGGGCATTTTTTTCCTTGGTGACTTAGTCCTTGGAGACCTTCTCATATCCACCTATCATTTCCCAATCCTCCTCTCATATCCAAAATCCTTCAGCTATTCATTCATTCCTCTACTAAACTCCTTCCATCTAGCACTTCCCTCTCCACATTTCCCAGCATCTCCTCCATCTCCCAAATTCCTCCTTTCATATATCCCATCACTTTTTTCTTCCCTTGTCATTGGTATCTAGCTCTAGGCTATCCTCATGCACCCAATTCTACCCATTCCAATCCTAATTCTCCTTGTTACCTACCATCACATGAAAAATCCTATCCAAATTCTCCAGCTATCCAAATTTAGGCAACAATCAGCTCATCCAAGAACACCTTTAGCCTTGTTGCAAGCTTTGATTACAATCCACTCACCATAATTGTGATGCATCCTTCCCAATCCGTGCATTTTCTTTGGTAGTACATCATTCCCACATCTAGAGAACCTCATCCATTATTCCTCTATCTTGGCCTTTTGGGTCCACTGAGGCACCATTATGCTTATCTACCTCATCTCATCCATTCTCTCTAAGCTCCCTAAGCTTCAGTCCTGTAAATATCTTGTTTGTGTCAGTCTAGTCTTGTGTCCGGTCCCGCTTGTACATATATCACATTTTTGGTTGGTTTCCTTGCAGAAAGTGATCCAGTTTCAGTTTCAAATCCTATGCTTCAGCAAGTTCCTTATGATGAAATATTGTTTCAGCAATTTGATCTCACCACATTTTTGGCCAATCAGATTAACACTTGACATCTCCATGGAAATGGATCCTTGAGGATGTATCCTTCCTCTTGTTGACCTAAATCCAATCATATTTTTGGAAATGGGTCCTTGAGGATGTATCCTTCCTCTCATTGACCTAAATCTAGATCATCATCCTCACTGGATTCTTGTAGGATTTATCCTTCCTCTTGACCTAATCAATCCAATCATCATCCCATATTGTTGATCTCTCTGGAAAATACGTCTTGTTATTGAATTTTTGATCTTGAAATTTGATTTTCATTCTTGATTATCATTCCTGATTCTTTTTCGTTGTTCTCCTCCTCAAGGTTGCCATAATTATTTATATCATGGTATGCTATGAATGGATGCACCTGGGATACGGAACTTGATATTTTTGTTTTCTACTTGTGAGTCAGTCGGATATGACCCTTGCATGTATGTAATCCATTTGGGTTCGCATGCTGCACTTGGGAAATATTGTTTGCTTGTGGGCTTTTCCAGCATCATTTCCACCATGGATCTTCTTGGAGTCATGTGTGATGCTAGGGAAACCTCCGTGTGTATTTTGTGTCTGTCCTCTGCAACACCGGTGACAAGGCCTCATGTTCCTAGTAACCTTGGCATGGTCTCTAGCGTTGCTATATCAAAATAAGTTCTCAAATACATGACGGTATTCCATCCTGGAATACCCCTCGCTCAAGCTTCAAGAAACATCCCCCCATCCCCTCCCCAACAAAGCCATCCCTTTTTAGTCCAATCAAATCTTGTCTCCAACCTAACTCTTCATCCTTGATGCAAACTTGACTATCCCATCCCTCTTTCTTCTATTTCTTCTATCATGTCTCTCCTGGTTATCTTTTCGAGATGCCGCTAGGGTTCTACCTTTTCTCCCTATCACCCTCTTGAGGGGGCATCATCCTAGTCATCGTATTCTAAATCTATCCTAATTGTTACTTTGGGGCAAGTTCATTGCCTACATCCACATCTTTGTGTCGTCTATTATTTTAAATGTCTTCAAAATAGCGTTATTCTAACACTATGTTGAAGAGGGGCAAAGTATAGACACCTAAATCTGATTAACACATCTAATCATATTTAGTGCCTTCTACGACATATCAGATAAGTAATTAAGCATTACCTAATTAACCTATGTTATCCCCTAGCCCTAATTAATTCAATTAATTGGATATAGTCCTGATTAGTTATTAAAAGCAACCAATAGCTTAATAATTAATTAAAACCCTATTCCCCTATTATTGAATGAATATGTTATTTATGTAATTCAATTCATTAATATTCCCTTTAACCCCTAATCTAACCTATCCCAACCACCTAACCTTGAGGTCTAACTCAACCCAACCTCTTCACACATGCTAACCTAACCAATCCCAACCACCTAACCCTAAGTTCAAACTAATCCCAACCTCTTCACCCATGCTAATCCTAATCCTAGCCCTAATCCTAATCTTAATCTTGCCCTAATGATGTCACATTCCTAATCTTTGGATTAGGAATTCAATCCCTTCCCCAAAGTCAAATTTATCAAGCCATCCTCATCCAAGTTCATTTAATGCTTTTAAATCCTCATTAATTCCTCATTAATGCCTCTTACCCTCATTAAGGCTCTTACACCGTCATTAATAACCTTATCTTCTAGAGTCTTCTTGTCTCTCTTCCCTAAATGGTCATATTTCTCCCTCTTTTCAACCCAATCATATTGTGACACTTGTCACAATATGATGCACTTGAAGAAGCACAATCCATGTGCTCTCTTGTAGGTGCATCTGAGCCTCTCCTCAGGACTGCATCCTGACCCTTGATTCCTCACCCATTTTTTATAAAAGAAACCTCATTCATTCACAATTTCATCCACCTTCCATGTAGAGTTATAATTCTATTTTGAGAACAAATCATAAATCCATATTTTAGAGAAGAGTTATAATGCCAGTTTGAGATCACAACTTGAAGCTTGAAGAATATCCATGAGCACACATCCACAAAAAATGGACAAATCCAATGAACAAAATGGAGTTTGAATGAGCTTGTAGGAGGTTTGCACTTTCTTCATTTAGCTTATTTTCAAGTTTTCATTTTATGTCTTAGCATGTATGTAGTTTAGATTATTAGTTGTAGAGTGTTTTAATTCGTTATTATGCTCCTTTACTTCTAATTTTCATAGCTTACACTTTGCAGTAGTAGACCCTGATCTAGTGACTCTTCTCTTCCTAGATGAACCTTCTCCTTAAACTTTTCGTGGGTAGGAATCGATGCAATGGTTACACCGAAAGGATTACCGAAAGAAATTCTAGTGATCCTTCTCAATATTTGATCATGTTCCTTCTTAGTTATGTTTTATTCTTCTCTAACTCTTCTCATAATACCTTCTACTTTCTTCTTAGCATCTTTCTTGGACTTTTTATCATAAATTTCCATATTTTTCTCTTCTGCGGTACCAAATATTTCTTTTGTGAGATCTACGAGACTCTCCAATAAAACTTTGGCATATATTTTGACTTACTCTTCACTCAACTCATATCTAAGAAGGGGTATCCATTTCTATCTGGTTTGCATTGCCTGCGCGATCCAATTGTCAGTGGTAACAATGAAGGTGATTTCCACCTTATATTTTTCTATCATAGAGGGAGGAATTCTATCCCTCTGATGCATTCTTCCTTACATAATAGAGAAACAATTGGTGAACTTATCTTCCATATCAGAAAGTCTTTCCTTTTTCAATAACCTTATGTAGATTTAGTGTGCTATTGGTGTATCATTTGACCATACAACATTTCCTTCTCCAAGGATATAATTTGAGAAGTACAAAATCAATCAAATAGATAAAGAGCTGAAATGAAAACTCACATTCTAGTTTCTAGTCTTAATTGACTTCAAGTTTTTAACAAATTAATCTTTGATAGAATTACATAGATCATAATTTGTACCTTTCACCATATTATAAGTGACACAAATTATGGTGGCTGACACAAAGTTTTCATGGTTGGTGTAGTACACTTTGTAGCTGATGACTTGTGCTACATATCTTATTGCAATATCATCTATGGTATTGATTATAAGGGACCTTCCATTGTGAGTATCTCTGGTTAGGGAAATTTCTTCATCAATTTTGAAACTTTTTAGTTTTCGACACTTCTCCTAGGTCGCAGAGACCGGTGACTCTCTTCATCAATTATTTTGAAATCAAATGACAACCATTTTTAAGCCAAAAAAAAATTTCATGGAACCCTACTGATAGCCATTCTTACCCAAATTTCATTTGCATAGAAATGAGGGAATATGTTGAACACATCCAAAATTTTCTCAACCAAAACCCTAAATTCAGGTTTTGCTTTACCATTATCAAGACCCAACTTTTTCACCCACAAATCAGTAATTTCATAAGTACTAAATTCGTCCAGCTTGCACTTCAAATGAATTTGAACATCTTCTGCAAGGAAAACACCATGAGGTATTCTAGAAAGACTACTTGACATATCATTCTCAGTCAAAATATTAGGGCACAACTTGAGAGTAGGACAAGGTTCTTGGTTTTTGTCAATAAACACATGCATGAGATTTTTATCCAAAGCCATTGCAAGAGCAGATATTAGTCCGAATGTAGAACTGGAATTCTGTATACTCTAAGCTGAACTTAATCTTGCACCACAGTCCTTTATCTCTTGTTTAATGCAATGTATGAAATGAGTTGTAAACCTTTGTATTTAATACGTAACCTTGAGAGAATGCGGTAATAAATTTATTAAATGCGTCGTATGACCACTAAAATACCTTTTTACGGAGAGAAATATTCTCTGCTTATTCCATTAACTAATAGCTCCCAATTAGAAATTGATATATATTTATTTTACACTTATCAGGATGAGAGATAGGTAGAGACAATTTCTCTCCCCTTTATCGACAACTATGTTAGTTGGCCAAATCACTTGGGTTTCCAAGTATTGGATTGGCAAGTTCATAGGAAATCCAATCTATCAATTTGAGCACCAACAGATTGGTGACTCTGCTGGGGAGTTGTTCAAAAGAAATTTTTTGTATTTTACCTAGAAACTCTGGTGATATATTTAAGACTCTACTGGGAGAAAAGAACTCAGAAGACAATAAGTATTTTCCTTCTCATAAGAAGGTGGCGACTCTATTGATCAAAGCATTTTAGTTAGTGACTCTATTGAGAGAGAAGACTCAAAAGGAGATGGTTGATTGTTTTTTCAAATGTATCCATCATTTCAAAGAAATCCTTTTATTCAAGATGGTATCAGGCCATTGGATCTTAGGATATTTCAATGCATCCCAAATAAGTTATCCCCTAAAATTTCACAACTTCTACCAAAGTTCCATGGAGAATGGGATGAATCGACACTACAACACTTGGA
>MU223426.1:2066170-2091121 GCA_018584345.1 Thuja plicata
AATTGATGATATGATGGAGTACATGAAATGGGATTCAAAATTATATTAATTTTCAATTAAAAGTTGAGGGATTAAGGAAGGAAGCTTAATGACACAAATAAATAGAACTAACTAATCAAAGCCTTCAAAAAATGCTCAAATTTTGACCTGCTGCAATAATGATGCCGATAGAGGTTGAAGATGGTCGAATTTTAAAAATATAAAAATGACCCAGTTTGAGAAATCAAATTTCCTATCTCTAGCAGAAATATTAGCTTTTCACAAGGAGTTTTGAATTTTTGACCAAAGCCAAATCTGAAAGTTAGGTAGTTATTTTTTAGTTAGTTATTTATTTTTTCAAAATAATTTGTAATAAGGGTTGTGTCTTTTCACCTTAAAGAGGTGTGAAATCCACTCAAACACACACACACACACACACACACACACACACACACACACACACACACACACATACATAATGTAAAATGTAAAGGAATACAATATAATACAATTTCACATATTTGGATAGTTTTTTTCAACAAGTATAAATATGGACCTGGATGTACTATTTTTTCAAAATCAATAAAGATAAGTCCTTTTTATTTCACATGTGTAATAGTTTCATTATCATTTTAAAATTAGTCCCTCAAATAAACCAATAGAACTTCTTCAAAGTGATAGTTTGATGTGCATGCTTCCTAATTTGATTCATAGTCTATATTTTCAATTGGTTTTCTCATTTTGCATGGTTAAATTCTATTGATTGAGGCCTTCGTCAATTGGTCTGTCATCTAAGAAGTATTACCCTTTTGGAATATCTCTGAATTTGTTTTAGGTTGCATGTACATTCCATAACACCTTTGAAGTGATAAGTTTTCTTGTAAAACTGTCTCTGAGGTTGAACATAAGATTGGAATGATCTTGACTCTATTTCCCATGGTAGAATACGACATTGGTCTAATCATTATTTGGATTATAGTTATTTAGTTCATTGTTTATAGTTTTTTGATATCTTATCTATCTTTTCATTTCAAATTACATACACATTTACTAAACATTCTTTCAATTACTTAAAGTATTTCAGTTTACAGTTTATGATATATTGGTTTTAGTTAGATTTCTTTCAAGTGTCTTTCCATACTTGAGAAAGAGGGTTTGAGGTGTATTCTATTTTCTATAAAAAGCCTTAAGACTTGAAGGATAAATTTAAGGTATAGGCCTACCAGCCTTGGTTCTACAAAGCCAGAATTGCAGAAGTTCCAAACTTGCCTTGGTTGTGACTTGTTAGCTGGCCAAATCACTTGGGTTTCTAAGTATTGGATTGGAAAGTTCATAGGAAATCCAATTTGTTGATTTGAGCACCAACAAACCATACGACTGATCAGTTTTCAATAGAAACTTGTGTGTTGGTGCTAGAGTTACTGGTCATTTTTCTGACCCAAATCCTTTTCATCTCTTCTCTTTCTTTTTCTTTATCATGTCTTTGTCGATTCTGTCCTCTCAACATCCATAGATTACAATATTTTTCAATGTGTCCAATCTTATTAAAACTGTAGCATCTGTTACTCTATTTCTTCTATCTTGACCTGCATTGGTTAGCTTTATGACCATATTTAAAGCATGTATAAAAATATCTAGTAAACATATTTTTGCTAGATTTTCTACATTAATTAGATTGGTGACCAAAAATATTATAGTTAAATCATCTACTAATAAAGGATCCATTATTAGGGTAAGTCCTACTTCTATAATTTACTACCTTATGACCAAATTTATTGCATTTAAAACATCAACCATTGAAAGAATTAAAATTCACACTTACCTGAGGGTCTTTTAGGGCCTTACCTTAATCCATTTGATTAGGAGTGGGATGATTTACTAGAACTAATTCAATTTCCTCAAGGATTGGGTTGTGAGAACATTTACCGATGTTACATCCAAGTCCTATCTTATCTTTCGGTGATTTTTTTGAGCCTTCAAAATATCATCCAGTTTTTCAATACTAGAATTTTCTTTCTTTTCACATTTCTCAACTTCAACCTTACTATCACCAACAAGTATTCAAATCAAGGATTCATATTAGAGTTTTTTCAGATCATTGGGGGAAACATCCTATAATTCAATTCAAATTTATCAAATCATCATTGGGGCATCAAAATCATTAGTGGGGCATATACAATCAGTGGAATCTTTCATTATCATTAGTATCAAATTAGAGTTAATCAAATCAAGTGCATAAAATTGACATCGGTCATCAAATTATGCATCAATAATCAGATATGGTTTGAAACAACGTGCTTCACGCATTTATTCAAAGAGGGGCATTTTTATACACCTAAAATTGGTCAAAGAAAAGTCAACTAAAGTCAAGCAAGGAAAATCAAGAAATTATTGATCAAAGCATGAATTAATTAAAAATCAAGCCAAATTGGATTAATTAAATAAAAAGGATCAAATAAATATGTGATTGATTAAATCAATCAATTATATAGTTCAATCAAATTGATTCCAACTCATTCAAATCCTACACATGGCTAAATTGATTAATTGTTTAAATTGATAAATCTTATTTATTCTCACCCACCATAAAAGGAAAAATTCTCAATCAACTAATGAGATGAGAGCATTTGAATCACATGGATTAATCAAGAGGATTTTCTATCTCCACCATCCAAATTTCCTTTTCTATCTTGACCATCCATCTTTGTCTCTTTATCCCAATATTTGAAGCCACCAACTCACTCACTTGGTTAACCATGAGTTGAATCAACCCTCCTCTAACCCATGCTCCTAATTTTGGAAATCCTATAAATAGGAGGTATTTCTAGAGAAAATAATCTATTGTCATCCATTCTCATTTTTCATCACCATTATTGTCAATTTGCATTCATCTTAGGAGTTCAATTTGCTTCTATTATCTCTAGAGGAAAATTGAATTTAGTTTCACATCATGATCATGGAGAATTGAGAATTTAGATAGAAAATTTGGCTTAGTTTTGCATGGATTTTGTATTTTAAGCTTAAATTTTCATCATATTTGCACTCTTATTTTAGAGGCTGACACTTTAGGAATACTTTTAAGATCTAAGAGAATTCATATTGTCTTTATAATTAGAGAACCATGTGATGTTTATCAATTCTTTTCAATTCAAAGTTATATTTAGCTTAATCTTTCATGTTTTTGAGTTGAATTGATTGAACTAATCCTATGAAGGTATTTCACATACACAAAATGATGCCCACCATGGGGCTACTTGCCTCTAAAAACCTTTATTGTTGAATTTGAGTGATTTGTAATGCAAATTTGAAATTTGTAGGCCTTTTGGTGCCTCCACACTGAAGAACAACGCCTGTGTATTGAAGATTGGCGCCTATACATTGAAGAATAATGCCTATAACTTTCTTTACAATGCACACACCATAAATAATAGCACCTACACTCATGAAGTTAGCATTTACTTAGTGTTCAAACTCTTCTAGAACATATTTGGGCACCTATTTACCGTCTTTCAGTGCTTATGCACCAAATTGTAGCACTTATGCATTAAATATTAGCACTTATGCATGATGTTTTAGATCCTACACAAATTTTTTGTGCCCCTTTTCAAGTTATTTCAACTCATATGCAAGATTCTATACTGCTTATACATTTTGAGTTTAATTTTGCAAATATTTGAGCTAATCTTGTTTAAAATGATTTGTAGATGGCTAAACATAGGAAAGTGAAGAGTCTTTCTACCTAGATTCCTAGTTATTGTAAGAGTAAAGAGGACAAGAAAGAAAGTAAGAGGTGGAATCAGGTAAAAACTTCCTTCAGATCCAAAATATTTCTACAAGAAAGGATACTTATGCATCATTATTGGAGAATAACAAATCTTTATCATGTTTTCTATAACATTCCAGATAGTCCTTTAGATGATTCTTCCTTTGATGCTCCTATTTGAATTTGATCACTACCTTCTAGTTGAATTTGAGCATTTCCTTTAGATTTAGATTTTCTTCACTTTGTGTGGGAAATGTGTTGGAATAACATGTACAAAGGGGACATAAAGAAGGTGGATCTATAACCTTGGTAAGTGAAATTGAAAATATGAAATCTCAAAAATACCCCTAGCCTTTTTCTAGATGCAAATAAGGTAAGCCTTGATCCATTTTCATTCTCTTAACTTGTGGTATTTCCTTTAAAAATATAGCTTAAGTAAAAGAGAAAATTTAATTCTCAAATAAAGCATTAGGCCTATGCTCTTCTCTTTCTCAAGTGAATCAAAATTCCAAACATGCTAAATTTGGGATGAAAATGAGCTAGGAAATGAACAAACACTAAATTGTAGCCTTCATGTTTGTGAAGGAAAGCATTATGCCTATACTCTTTACTTTTATAGTGAATCAAAATGCCAAACATGCTTGACTTCCCTTAGATTAAAAGGCTTGTGAAATAAAATTGTTATTTTTGTTTGGAGGTGAAAAGTAGTAGGGATATTCTCTTACCCTTCTTAGGGTAATCAAACTCCTAGACCCACTTTTTCATTTCAATTTCATTTCTTTAGTGGGCCTACTTCCTGAGAGATTTAACATATCTGGTGAGAGGGACAACCCAAAGTGGGAACAAGGTGAAGCCAACCTATTCCACCCAATATAAATAAAGAGTTCGTTTAAGTTGAAAACCTTAGAGGGGAAAAATATCAAATGCTTGGAATCATAGAGCTATAGGCCTGAATCGTGCATGTGCGACTACATGTTCCATATATGATTCATTTGATATTTTTGTTTGGAACCTGAACTAAATCCTGGTTACACTATCAAGATTACCATCATAAGCCAAATTGAACCAAATGGACATTAGGTAGCTTTTTTGGATTGATTTCATTGTGAAAATACCCATGGAAATGATCTTGAACATATACTTTTTGTTAGCTTAAAGGTTAAAAAACAAGTGTCTTTGTGCTTTTCCTATTGGATGATCAAGTATATCTGAAGGGGAAATCCATTGAAAATATTAATTCAACTTGGAATCCTTAACAAACAACAATTTGCCAAAATTTTCACTAGTTCAACGCCTATACCCAATAGACCAGCTCCTGTGATACATTCAATGGCACCTATACACATTCTTTCAATGATTTTGAACCATAAAACAATGCCAGTGCCCCATTTTGTGGCACCTATACATCAAAAACCTAAAAGAGGGGGTATTTCCAATCACTTCCAAATAGAAAAAGTTATATTTTTGAGTACCTATTTGAGAGTTTGTTCTAAATCAGTAAAAATAGATTTGAATTTTACCATCTCCAAAATTGTTGAACAAATTGAGGCACTTGAAATACATTTCAAAATCATTCAATATTTGTGCAAAATGTTTATAATTTCTCATTTTGTTCAAAAAGACTTGCCTAATCTCATTTTCATGCCAATTTGGACAAGATCCTATCACATCAAATTGTCTTTACAAGAAGATGAAACCTTGCATGGGGAAGAAGTACCTTATCCTCAAGAGATCACACCTTCTCAATCACCTAAACAAGAACATCAAGACAATCACATTATGTCTAAAAATAATTGGTCTAGATATCATAATCATGACGACAATGAAGAATATATTCTTATTGCAGCCCTATCAAAGAAGATCCAATCCTTGCAGTCTCAAATCCAATACATGAAAGAAGAAAATAATACATCATCCAACAAGTCCTCATTAAGATTAATCTTTCCTTTTCTCTATGATTATGATTCATCCATATCTTCATCTTGTTCAAATAAAAAGGCTACTTCACAATCTCACATCAATTTCATATTTGATCAAGAAGAACACCATGACATTCATATATTTGATCAATAACATCTTAATAGAAACCCAATCTTTGATCATGAACCTATTTCACAATCTAAAGAGAGTCCAATCTTTGATCAATAAAATCAAGAGGAATTAGTCACATCTCAACAATCCTCATCACATGACAACAAAAAATCATATCATCATGATCTTGAATCTCAAAAATATTTGGTCAACACAAGAACATATAAATGTCCACTGGATAGATCATTTACTCCTTTGGGACAATCTTATTAATCAGCTTTGGAAAAAATCCTCAAAAACAATCTCATCACGTTGCCTCAAATCACTTCATGTGGTTTCATATTCTTGAGAAATAATTATGCATATCATAGACATAATGAACATGAAACTTCAGATTGCATGGAATTGAAGCATAAAATCCAAGATCTCATAGATGATGATATAATTGAAATTGAAAATCCTAATGAATCATCTAATAAAGAGAAAGGTACTACTCTCAAGAAAGATCTAACTCATGAACCTATGCCTAGAAATGGTTCTCTTGTATTCTCTACTTCCTCCACCATTCATTCACCTCTTAAAGAAGAAAAGTTAACCAAAACACATCCATCAAACAAATAACCTAATTCTTTTTAGGTTGACTATGTTTACCCTCAAGGGCTACCTCTAAAAGAGATCCAAGCTAACCTACATCATTTTTAAGTCTTTTTCATGCTTCAAAGATCCTAGGTCTTAAGCTATCATGTGCTTCATTTCCTATTATACCTATTCAAAAGGATCCCCCATTATTCCTCCAAGAATCCCCCATGCATATCCAAACTTATACCTTTTCCTTAGAAGTGGCTCCATGTCAAGAGTATAATCCAAAGTGTGAAGAATCAAGTATTAGTAAATATCAAGATCAAGATGCTATCCATTCCTATCCAATATTTGATGAAAGTCCCATATCCCTATAGTTATATGATGACCCCCTTGCACCCTTTCATTTATTCCAAGATGATATGCTTCTACCTCAAGAACAAAGTATGCCTCCAAACCGCATGTATTATCCACCTCCTAAGAAAGATCAAGATATTCCCTTCACCATTTATAATTAGCCTATTAAAAACCAAGAACAAAGTACTTTCTCCACCTCCATCTTCACCTTTCCTTCCACCAGTTCCATCTCCATTCCCATCCCTTCCAATAATAATCTTCTATTTCAAGATCAAAGTATCTCATCACCTCCTTGTCATGATCCTCCATGTCTACCTCAAAAATATCCCTTTCCTCCTAATCCATTTCATGATATAAAACCCCTCAAGCCTTAGTTTCTCCTACCAAAATTGATCCTATGAAAGCTACTCATGAGCCCATTAAGATAAAGAAAAATATTGAAGATGAGAGCCTCAACAATGCAGATTACTCCAAATATTTTTATATCCCTTACAAACCTTATATTCCTCCATTTAAGAATAAGCACCTACCTTCACCATCCTCCAAGTCTATTCTTGGTCCCTATATCCCAAAGCTAAGGCCTTGATACCTTCCATCCATATTGTGTCCTTATATCCCTCCATCCACCATGTCTACCATTCCTATCTCACCATCCACTTACCCTATCACATATTAAGATCAACAAATGTACACATACTTGAGAAACTTCAAAGCACCTATCCATATGAACCCTCCATATCAGTCTTATAATTCCATAATTCCAAAAATCTTTTGAAGCAAATTAGATGTTAAACAAGGAAATCCTAAATCCAAGAATACACATGTGTATATAGATCAACATGTCCAATCTAATCGACATGTGAATACAAATAAAAAGGAGATATTAAAGAGACCCCAAAGTTCCACCAAGCAAAAAGAAAAATAAAAGAAAATGTGAGTTCCTAAATCTCTCATTGAAGAAATGCATTTCAAAGAATCACAAAGGAAATAAAAATTAACAGTTATGTGGATTCCCAAGTTACTTTTGAAATACTTGCACATAAAATAAAAATCAAAGTTCACATTCAAGCTTCCAAAGGCTTCTACTCCACCTACTTCCAAAAATTTTCTACTTTCCAAGTCTATTTTGGGTCCTTGTATTCCAAGATCCACAATCTATCCTACATCAAAGCCTTAAGCTTTTCAATCCATTTTTCATCCATCATTCCACCACCCTTTGAGGTGTGTGCCAAATTTTATCTTGCCACCATTTCCCTCTATCCCTACAAAAACCTTCCAATATCCCATCCATTACCCAACACCTACTAGCCATCCTTCAATCCCCCTTATCCAATCACATGAATCCTTAGCTACCATCTTCCTTATCCTCCATATCATTCTCCTTACTATCACCCTATCAACATATTTTGACATACTCTAAACAATCATGTGCCATCATAGTGTACATTTTAAAGGAGTACTATCTAAAGGGAAAGATGCTTGATTCCCTTGAAAAATTTGAAAAAAATACAAAAAAGTGAAAAAGAAAAAAAAATCAAAAAGAGAACAAAATAAAAAAAATAAAGAGAAATAAATACGTCTTATGGTGAAAACCAGTTCTTGTGGTGCCTTGGGAAAGTACCATGATGAAAACTTGGCAAACAAGCGTCATGCGTAATTCACCTTCTTATACTCTACACTTGGGGGAAAGTTCCATTCATAGCCATTTTATCTTACATTATCCATCATATCCCTTCATCTTCCATATCATACCAATTATCTCAATTGCATCCATATTCCCTCTTTCACCTTTGATCTTGACACGGTTGAACATATCCATGAGCATCAAGTATCTTGACATCATTATCCTTTCCATCATCTTATTCACTTGTTGCATCCATGCCACCCTATCATGATCTTTCTTATACCAAATAAACCCTTGCTATCTCTAAGAATCCTGACAATAATCCTAAACCATCCAATCATGGCTTCTATCAACCCTTATCCCGATCTTTCTATCCTATCCAAATCACATCCAAAATGACCCTTTGTTCTTGATCAAAATCAAGGACGTAAAATGTAAAAAATATTCTCAGAAGACTCTTGACACGCCCACTCTTTTGGACTGCACATACCTTTTGTTACATCATGTCATTAACCTATATGCTATCTGAAACCACCACATTAACATACATTGTGATATCCCCTTTCCTTATCCCAGGTCATCTTAAGGAGATTTCCCTTGAGGGTCACACTATGCACACTTCCTCCATCATTTTCATGTTCAATTTGTTCTCTCATCCATCTGTCATACCCCACACCTTGCTAGACATGGGGAAAAGAAATGTGATCTTGATTGAGAATTAGCGATCAATTTTTAAAAATTTAAAAAATTCAAAAAATCTTAATTTTTTTTAAAAATAAACAGAAAATATTTAAAAATTCAAAAAATAAAAAATTCTTAAAAATAAAAAATCCAAAAATCTTTCATAAATTTTTAGAGTTGCATTTGCATTTACCAAGCTATCGTCATGGTTTGAAATTTTTCTAAGCCCAAAATCTTTGTTATATCCAACTGGAGGCACAATCCAAAATCAATGATCTCATCAAGACAGGCCCAATTGACACAAATCTTTGCATCATACCAAAATCATGAAACTTGAATCCTTTGATTCATATAAAATTTGAAATATTCCAATTTGATCAAGATTAAACATCACACCAATCTGCAACATCAAATTTGATCAAACCTTCACTAGGATTAACAACTTGAATAAAGATCAAAATGGATGAATTTCTTTTGAAATATGGATCCACCAACAAAAGAAAAATTATTTCAATGTGTTACTTGATTTTTGAATCATGTATTTTTACAAAATCAATGATATCTTTGACTAGATAAGCAATGATGGAGGCATGATATTTTCTTGATTTTTGTGTGTCTGCTTGTACTATTGATTAATAGAAATATGCAAATTGGTCTAACAACATGGTCATCAAAGAATCATCGAGGAAATTTTCATATGAAAGGGATCAAATCTCTATCTAACTATTTATGCAAACATATAATTTTTCCATTTAGATCTTCCATATCTTAATACCAAAATCCACTTGCAATATTGAAACTGATGAAAGTGGTATTCATACTCCCTTGGTCAAACCAGTGAGAGTTGTACCAACTTCATTATTGAAATCTGAAGGAAGGAGGTATTTAGATCATCATGGTTTGGAAATCTAACCAGTGAGGATTATACCAACTTCAGGCTCCAAAAATCTCAATGATGAAAAAAATAGCATAACCCAATGATAAGTGACAACCATAGTTGCATCTTGCATTCATTTTAGATTAGACTTGCATTTTAGTTTAAGTGATTTTCTTTAAGGAATTCATCTTAGTTATGGGGTTTCTCAAAAAGGGGGTGAAAGGTCAATCATGGTTATATCATCAAAGTCCATAACCAAAGTACACCATCAAATCTATGATCCATCAAATTATCAATGTTACATCAAGGATATCATCAATAAACATCTGATCAACTAAGGGAAACCTAACTCTATCCATCACCTGTATCTATATTTGCACTTGCACCAATGGATGACCCTTCTCTTCTACCAGTCCCTAATTTTGTATCATCGAAACATCTAACTAAGCCTATCAAATCAAATATCAATCAATCAAATCATCCAATTGATAATATAATGTCAATAATTTATCCTATCATCTATTTTATTGTCTTGAGCACATCAAATTTCCTAACTCTAGATCTTGAGAAAGTAAAATCAATCCATCAACCTACCTATCCTATCAGATTGACATCAATGCAACATCAACCAAGTGATTTTGACTGACATCAAGCGATATCAAAACATCATCAACCTAACCAGAGCATCAAAAAGAAATCTACATAGGCCTATCAAACCCAATATCAACTAGTCAATCATTTATCGATTATCTTAATCAGTCAAGCATCAAATATCATCCATCCTATCCGCTCAATTGAGGTTTCTATCAATCTCGATGATCACATCTATTTTTGATCCTCTATATCATGAGGTCTAAGCATCATATCCTATCATCTGACATTGAAATACACATCAAAAAATGTTGACTCATTCATGAAAAAGGCATGTAATTTATGTTGGAATTAATGGGAAGTGTGTACTGAGAGGGGAGAGGTGAATCAATACCTCTAAAACTTTTGTATCCTTTAATCAATTAACCTTTGTGTAATCAATTGTCTATCCATCCATCTGATCTATACTATATTGATGTGAGTTATATCAATTCATAAACTTAACATACATGTGAACATTCATGAAAGTAATTGACACATAACACAAGATATGATATCGTAGAAAACTCCTGTAAGGAAGTGAAAACTGCGGTGGGGATGGCACCCACAAAATCTTTACTATCTGTAGATTGGAAGGGGCCGATTAAGGATTACAATTTAATCACTTCAGATGATCTACCCGATTAAGTGTATTGGTGGAGACCTATTAAATTTTACTTTGTTAAGAGCTTTAGAAACATTGTTGAGTGTGCACTCGGTTAAGAGATTTATAGTTGGAATGTTAAATCCACCTTCCTTGAAAGGATTTTTACATTTTTATCCACTTGTTAGAATGATAGAAAATTACAATTTGACCTGGTAAAATTCAATATCCTATTTCTGATACAGATCCATTTAAGTTTACATGAATAATATTATCACCTAATGTGATTTAATAATACCTCTAATTCTCGGTAGCCTCTATTCTTGGTTCTGATAACCAAATTCACCTTTTGTTGTTCTGGTTCTTGAAAGTTTCAATCTGATCCATAGATGTGCTCATAGGTTTCATTCATCCTCTCTTCTATATTCACATCCTCATATAATGAATGATTGCATCATCTATTTATAAGATGGATTGACTTCATTAAGTTTTACGAAAAACAATGTTAACTCTAAGATCAGGTTTACAACTTTTACCTAGGTCTCCTAGTCTATGTGTTTTAAATCAGTTAGACTGATTAAAGAACTTGCATTCATGTTTCTTTTCCCTAAAGAAATGGTTTTAAAAAAAATCAAGATTCTATAAATAGAACAAGACTATTTTATCTGACATGGAAGTCATATCCACTTTTTGTGGGTTGCAACTGACCCTTGGTTTCTGACAGTCGGTTATGCTCTGAAATCAGTTGACTATCTCTCGGGTTTGTTCTCTCAATTTTCTCTTTAACCATCTCTCACTCTGCATTGTATCCTGCATGTCAGGTACCTCTGTCAGGTTCCTCTTTATCCTTCTGACTTTGCATTTTTGGTATACACACAAAGTTGTCTTGTCAGTTCTCTTTGTACTTAGTCATTTTCGGTGATCTCTTTGTATTTGATTTTTTAGTTTTCTCTTTTCCTTTCTTTCGGTGTATGCTTACCAAAAGTTTTTTTTTCATACTAATGGAAAATTAATGGCATCAATCTCCCCCTTTGACATTAGTATCAAAAACTAATATGTGCAAAATACTAACAAAATGTTAAGCATATACACCATATATAATCCTTAGTCATATCCTGACTCCCCCTATGTATATGCCGGTATATCTCCTTTTTTGGTAGTACTATATAGTTTTCTATCTGTACATATCATATATTTCCTTCTATACAATACATATCATTTTATTCATATGAATATACCATATACATATCATATACATATCATTTTCCATCTGTATACATATCATTTTCCCCCTTTTTTATTATAAGCGCAAAGGTCTATACCTTATAGCTTATCAAAAATGTGGGAGTGTGAAGACTTCATGTCTTCCATCATTTTCTCCCATTGTTCTTTTAATTTCTCTAGAGCCATGTGCTCGAGTGTGATCTTGGAGTGCATGTCATAGATGTTGTCTTCTATAGACATCTCGGGGGTTGCTATTAGTTGCCTTGCCAAACTGATGTGTTGTTGAAGTAGTGTAAGGTTCGGTAGAAGTTGAGATTGGAACTCGGTGACTTCTTCCCTGAAGTGTGTCTCTACTTCCCATAGTTCTTTCCTTAACCTCTTTATTTCAATGATTTTGTCATAATGTAGCTTTAGTGCATTGTCTCCATCAGTGGTTAAGCTTTGAGCACTATTTTCTAGATCTGTATCTAACTTTTCTATGTTGTCACTATTCTCTTTAGTGGAATTTTCCAATGTGCTTAGTTGTTGAATCGAGGAAATAGCTTCAATTATAATTGGATCTAATTCAGTAATGAATTTTGAAAGCTTTACTTTGTTGAGTGCCACTTCTGGGCTGATGTTCTCAATAAGTTTTTGTTGGTACTTCAGCTCTGCTCTCTCTTCTATTGCCTTCTCTGCATCAATGTTCTGAGTGGTAATTTCTTCAGTGAGAGTAGCAAGTTCATCAAGAATTGGCTTATTTTGATCAACATCAACATCAGGTACAATTTTTTGCAATATGTCCCTTGTTATTTCTAGTACCATGGAGTCTCGGTGTTGTTTCCTTAGATTCTCTTGTAATTCCTTCCTTTAGCATATTTCACCGTATTCTTTTAATGCTTCATAATCTAGTGTAGTTGGGTCACATTTTGGTATCTCAATGTTTTCATCCAAAGTGACTTCCAACTTATCTTTCTTTGATTTCTTCTTCTTCTTTTGAGTAGCACTATAATGCAGTACCATTGCCAATTTCTCGGCTTTGTCCATTGTTCTTGATGAAGTTACTTGTTGTGCTTCTTTTTGCTGATTTGTATCGGTTTTAGCTTCTTGGTTTTCTATAGATATCTCCACATTAACCTTCACATTGTTGGTAGAAACTTTTTCAGTATCCTCAGGAGTGCCATCTTTAGGTTTATCTCCTTCATGGGTGTCCTTATGCACTTCATCTATCTTTATTTCTGCATCCTTCTCTATTGTGTCTGCATCTTCTTCCTTTGTATCTACTCCCGTAACCTTGTCAGTATCAGTTACTATGTGAGTGTCTCTGATGTCCTTCTAATCATCGGTGTTGTCATTCTTTCCTTCTTCCCATTCATCCTTGGGAATATATTTTTCAATTGACTTGTCTATTTCTTGTAGAATATTGATAGCTTGTATCAATATTGGCATGTTTCTTGGTATGTTCACCCGTGCATTATCAACTGTTGTGTCCTGCTCATCGGTTGTGTCCTTGGTAACATTTACATTTTCATCTTTATTTACTTCTTTTGTTGGATCATCGGTAATGTCAATGATAGTGTTATCCACAATGTTTTCCTTTATGGTGTCAGGCCATGACTCATCTACAACATCCATATTTTTTTTGTCGGTTGTGTCTTCTTCTTCCTTTTTTAACTCAACTGATGTATCATCTTCTACATATTTGATTAATATATGTTCTTGAGTTGCCGTATCAACATATTTTTGTTGTACGTCTTTTTTGAGGTTATCTTCCTCAATAGGTCTATTCATAATTTTACACCATTTCTTTTGGCTCTCTTTTTCAAGCTATATAAGCTTCCCTGCAAGAAATTTGTATGCTCTCAACTTGGGTGAAAACTCCTTTTTGTGTTTCTCCATCATCTCATCAATTTCTTCCTTCTTGGATTCAGAAGGCATGAAAGTAAAAAGTACTATTTCTCTTATTTCCTCCTCATTCTTCAAGGAAAATGTCTATCTATCATACAGTCTGTCCAAGAGTTCCCTTGGTACATTATTGCCTTCAAATTGAATCGGTACATATTTGGTTTTATACATTTTTTCTATGATGGCATCTTCAATTTTGTTCTAATCTTCTAGATCTAGTTTAAACCATCTTCTAATTTTAGAATTTGTAATAGATCTTGAATTTGCAATATATTTGCATACCTCATCAATGCTTTTTGGAGCTTTGACCTTTTCCACCTCTACACCTTCATCTTGCTTAGTGTCATCAATGTCTTCTCGGGTTCTGATGAGTTTCCTTATTCTTTTGTTTTCCCCTCTTTTTCAGTGTGGCCGCTTTCCTCTTGTATGTTATTACTTCTCCTTTCTTCAAAGGTGAAGGAGTTGAGTCCTTAGATGTTTGGCTTCTTGTCCTAGAAAAAGTTGTGGTCCTTGGCTTCTTTGTTGCTGGAGGAGGTGGTGAATCTGACTCTGTAGCCTCAGAGTCATTCTTTTCTTCAGCTTCACTGATAGGTAGCCATCCTTCGGTTTCTTCCTCCTTTTCAGCTTCCTCTTCCTGCTCAGTTTCTTCCTCTATTGCCGAAAGTATCCTTTTGAGATTCTTTACCATTTTGTCCTTTTTCTTGACAATTTTCTTTACAACCAGGCCATATTTTATTCTTGTTTTGGCCTCTTCATATGTTTCAAACTTGGGTTTTTTCTTATCTAGTGGTTCATTCAACAAGGCATCAATTGCTTTAGATGCATGATCAATTTTTATCTCATATTCTAATGGTTGAAGCCATGTTATCCTCAGAATAACAGGCTTGATATAAGTATGGTCTGTATCAACCATAAAACATATTTCATATTTAAATTTCTCAATGAGTTTCTCGGGGATCCTTACCCTCTTTTTCATTCGGTCTTTAAATACATTAAAGTATTCATCCATGAATATCTCAAAATTATCTCCTAGTGAGGCTATATATTCGCAGATTTTCATGGTGACCGGTTTTGTGCTATCCCATTTGACATTTCCTACCGATGGGAATGTTTCTTGAAAGTAGAAGAAAATGCACATTATGAGTGAGCCAAACTTACATGTGTTTGTCTTTGCATTCCTTATGGTCTTTAGATTTTCTTCTAGCTGGTTTAGTATAAGTTCTGATAAGTCCAATTGAGTTCCCTTCTTCAAATTTTGTAAGCTGTGTCTACTACATCGGATGCAATTTTGTTCATCCTGCAAGCTTGGAATAATTTGTAGCCCAAAAAACATGCTCTGAGCTTCATCTCATCATCGGTAATGTTTGAAACCTTTAATCCTTTGCCGTCCAATTTGGCTTCTATGATCTTTTTGGTCTCAGCCTTGGGTGGGTGTTTTAGTTCTTTCACCTTCTCGGTTATAGGGTAACTGGTGACAACATGGATAACATCTCAGGTTATCATCTTCGGTTCATCTAGCCAAAGTTTATGATTGTACATTTGGCTCAGTACTAACCGAATCCACTTGGTTTTAAAGACCTTCAAGAACATTAGGGAATTGGTGAGCCCTTTCACCTGTATGTGTTTGTGTTCATCTTTTAAAGATCCATCTTCATTGCATAGATTTTTATAAGCTTGTTCTACTTCCAAATCACCTATCTCTGCAATCTTGCAGTGTATGAATGCTCAAATGTCCTCAACAAGCAAAATCCTAGCTGGTATTCATTAGAATGATCCAACATCATTGGGTTTTGAGGCAACCTCAGGGTGAATCTTGTAATTTGGTTCCTCACATGCCGAACTCTTGATGAGCTTGAACTCATCCTTCTTGGTGTTCTTCCATTTCACAGTTCTTGAATTCGTGGCCATTTTTCAAATTTAGGGATTTTTGTGAAATGCATGAAATAGAGTTGTCAGTTGTTGTAGAACTTAATATATACACTTGCAATGATTTCATATCTACTAGGAGTGCTCTGTTTCAAGTTGTAGTGGCTCTATGATCATGTTTCTTTCTGCTCAAAAATTGGTCTTTGTCACTCTGCTCTGGTCGTGGTGAACAATGAGTCCATTCTGTTGCCCTTTTATAGATATTTTCCCTAAAAATCATGTCATTAATGCTTACCAAATCCTCAGTGTGTGAAGATGGAGTTCGCTGGTTAAGACTTCAAATTTCCTTCGATGACAACATGATGTTTTGGGGTGGTTGTTCAACTCTTCGCTTTTACAGATAAGTTTTGGTGTTGCAAACAACTTGTTCACTTTGCTCGGTTACCAAGGAGGCTCGGTTTAAACATAGCAAATTTTCTTTCTTATGTTAATCGACGCTTCCCAGTAAGTGTAGGCAGTCTCATCTTTGAGTGTATACCGACAGGTTTCGGTATGTATACCTGATAGCATAGTTATCCCATATTTTAACAAGTAATACCATGATGCATCTTTACTTATGTTAATTCGGCATTTTATCAAAATATTATGGAGATGATGTAAAATAATACATAAAGTAATGAAGTTCCATACTTACTTGTTCTTCTTAGGTGGGGGTGGTGATGTCACTAGATCCATTGGATGGGGTGTCACCATTTGCATTGCTTGGTCCAACTTCATCATTGTTTGAAGCTTTTCTCCACATTTTGTCTCTTTCTCTCTGGATGTCTTCAATGGCATTTCTATTGGGATATGTATTGGTTTCTTTCATATGGTCTCTGAAGTCTTTCTTGAGATGACCAACTTTATGACAGTGTAAGCATGCAATTTCGAGGTTAGTCTAGCCTCTAGACTTTCTAGTCCATTATCTCATACAGTTTGCAGCAATGTGACCAAATCTTCCACATGCTGTACAATTTTTCCAAGTGTGGTAATCCCATACATACTAGTTACCAACTCTTTTCGGTTGATAGGGAGTTTCTTAACCTTTAGGCTTCCATGCTTGTCTTTTCTTTTTCCAGCATTCAAGAGTTGTGTGCCCATTCATTTTGCAATTAGGATACTATTTGTCCATGTAGGTTTCCTTCTTTGGTTGTTTCATCTTAGACTTACATTCATATGCTTTATGTCCTTTCTTGTTACATTTATAACAGAATCATATGAATGAAGATGTGGATTTAGGAACACCTTTCATTTTGCATCTGCATACATTTGATGTGTGGCCTTGCTTTCCACAGTGATTGCATGTCAGATTTCTTGGTCTTGGATTTGTATAGACATTCATTGGATCAAATTCATTTGATGATTCTCCATTCTTGGTAAAACCTAGATCGGCAATGTTGTGGACTCTTTTTTGTCCTTCAAGAAAATCATCAATTCTTTTATTGCTTTCTTCAGCTTTCTTGATAATTTAATTATGCTGCTGCTGAATTCTTATTTCATGTTTCAACTTTTCATTCTCATCCCTTAGCTCACCAACAGCTTCTATTCTTTCAATGAGTTCAACATTTTTTTTTTTTTTCCTCTTGAATCATAAGAATAATCTAGTTTTTGATCTCATGGTGATGCTCTCTAAGTCTTTGTATTTCAGACTCTTTCTCTTGTAGCTTTTTTGTAATCTTTCGTCTATCATCAATAGCTAGTGTTATTTCTTTCTTAGCTTGTCTAGCATTGTTTATGACATCAATCATCCTTACCATCTATGTCTCTTGACTGATTTGTAGAGATTTAACTTGTCTAGCTAGATGTAGATTGATTTCAGTTAGGCTTGTTATGCTTTCTTCTGATGTGTCTGATGCTTTGTTTGTAGTTGATCCTGAAGACTTAAAGAAATCTGGTATCTCTTCCTCATGATAATCTATCTCATTATAGTGAGATTCCATAATATTTATTTCATCTAACAGTTGTCTCATATTGATTCTAGATTTTTTGTACTGCTCATAGAACATCTGAATTTCTAGCTTCTTATTTTCAATATTCTAGTCGAGTCTGTACTTCTCCATTGTATGATCTTTTCTCTTAAGCCTTTAATCTTTTCCAAATAAGAGAATTAGCTCTGATACCAATTGTTGGAATTAAAGGGAAGTGTGTACTGAGAGGGGAGGGGTGAATCAATACCTCTAAAACTTTTGTATCCTTTAATCAATTAACCTTTGTGTAATCAATTGTCTATCCATCCATCTGATCTATACTATCTTGATGTGAGTTATGTCAATT
This sequence comes from Thuja plicata, assembly GCA_018584345.1. Lineage (NCBI taxonomy): Eukaryota > Viridiplantae > Streptophyta > Pinopsida > Cupressales > Cupressaceae > Thuja > Thuja plicata. The sequence continues at coordinate 2,084,583 of MU223426.1, forward strand.
CATAAACTTAACATACATGTGAACATTCATAGAAACATTCATGAAAGTAATTGACACATAACATAAGATATGATATCGTAGAAAACTCCTCATAGGAAGTAAAAACTGTGGTGGGGATGGCACCCACAAAATATTCACTATCTGGAAATTGGAAGGGGGCAATTAAGGCTTACAATTTGATCAATTATGATGATCTACCCAGTTAAGAGTATTGGTGGAGACATGTAAAGTCTACTCTATTAAGAGATTTAGCAACACTGTTGAGTGTGCACTCGGTTAAGAGATTTATAGTTGGACTGTTAAATCCACCTTCCTTGAAAGGATTTTTACACTTTGCTCCACTTGTTAGAATGATAAAAAAATACAATTTGACCTGGGAAAATATAATCTCCTATTACTGATATAGATCCATTTAAGTTTACATGAATAATATTATCACCTAATGTGATTGAATAATACCACTGATTCTTGGTAGCCTCTATTCTTGGCTCTGATAACTAAATTCACCTTTTTCTATTCTGGTTCTTGAAACTTTCAATCTAATCCACAGATGTGCTCGTAGGCTTCATTCATCCTCTCTTCTATATTCACATCCTCATATAATGAATTATTTCATCATCTATTTATAAGATGGATTGACTTCATTGAGTTTCACGAAAAAAAATGTTAACTCTAAGATCAGGTTTACAACTTTTACCTAGATCTCCTAGTCTATGTGTTTTAAATCAGTTAGACTGATTAAAGAACTTACATTCATGTTTCTTGTCCCTAAAGAAATGGTTTTAAAAAAAAATCAAGATTCTATAAATAGAACAAGACTGCTTTATCTGACGTGGAAGTAAGATCCACTTTTTGCGGGCTGCAACTGACTCTCGGTTTCTGACAGTCAGTTATGCTCTAAAATCAGTTGACTATCTCTTAGGTTTGTTCTCTTGGTTTGCTCTTTAACTGTCTCTCAATCTGCATTGTATCCTGCATGTTGGTTACCTCTGTTGGGTTCCTCTTTATCCTTCTGAATTTTCATTTTCGGTGTACACACGAAGTTGTGTCATCGGTTCTCTTTTTACTTAGTCATTTTCGGTGATCTCTTTGTATCTAATTTTCAGTTTTCTCTTGTCCTGTCTTTCAGTGTATGCTTACCGAAAGTGTTGTTTGCATACTAATGGAAAATTAATGTCATCAATTTAGTCTTTGAGACACATCAATAATCTAATTCAACTAGGGCATATTCTAAATTAATTTTTAATGGGAAACAAATCAAAATTGTAATCTAATTCAAAATTCCACAAATTATCCAAATTCTTGTATACAATTTCAATTCATTTCCAGAGGGGGCATTGTATCAACAAGTATTCAAATCAAGGATTCATATCAAAAAAAATTTCACCATCAGGGGAAACATCCTATCATTCAATTCAAATTGATCAAATCATCATTGGGGCATCAAAATCATCAGTGGGGCATATCAAATCAGTGGAATCTTTAATCAAGATAGTATAGCAAGGTTTTATCACCAATAGAAAATCAGAGTTAATCAAATCAAGTGCATCAAATTGAAATTAATCATCAAATCAAGAATCAATAATCAGATAATCGAATATTCTTTGAAACAACGTGTTTCATACATTGCTTCAAAGAGAGCCATTTGTATACACCTAAAATTGGTCAAATAAAATTCAACTAAAGTCAAGAAAGGAAAATCAATAAATTATTGATCAAAGCATAAATTAATTGAAAATCAAGCCAAATTGGATTAATTAAATCAAAAGGATGAAATAACTATGTGATTGATTAAATCAATTAATTACATAGTTCAATCAAATGTATTCCAACCCATTTCAATCCTACACATGGATAAATCAATTAATTGTTTAAATTTATAATTCTTATTTATTCCCACCCAACACAAAAGGAAAAAATCTCAATCAACCAATGAGGTGAGAGCATTTGAATCACATGGACAACTCAAGAGGATTTTCTATCTCTACCATCCAAATTGCCTTTGCTATCTTGAGCGTCCATCTTTTTCTCTTTGTCCAAATATTTGAAACCACTAACTCACTCACTTGGTTAACCATGAGTGAATCAACCCTCCTTTAACCCATGCTCCTAATTTTGGAAATCCTATAAATAGGAGGTATTTCTAGATAAAATCATCTATTGTCATCCACTCTCATTTTGCATCACCATTATTGTCAATTTGCATTCATCTTAGGAGTTCAATTTTCTTTTATTATCTCTAGAGGAAAATTTAATTTATTTTCACATCATGATCATGGAGAATTGAGAATTTAGATAGGCAAATTTGGCTTAGTATTGCATGTAGTTTGTATTTTAATCTTATTTTTTTATCATATTTTCACTCTCATTTTAGAGGTTCTCACTTTAGGAATGTTTTTAAGATTTGAGATAATTCGTATTGTCCTTCTAATTAGAGAGCCATGGGATGTTTATCAATTATTTTCAATTCAAAGTTATATTTATCTTAATCTTTCATGTTTTTGAGTTGAATTGATTGAACTAATCCTATGAAGGCATTTCACATACACAAAATGAAACCCACCGTGGCGCACCATTTTGTGTATGTCAAATAAATTCATAGGATTAGTTCAATCAATTCACCTAAAAAACATGAAATTAAGCTAAATATAACTTTGAATTAAAAAGAATTGATAAACATCCCGTGGTTCTCTAATTAGAAGGACAATATGAATTCTCTCAGATCTTAAAAACATTCCTAAAGTGACAACCTCTAAAATGAGAGTGCAAATATGATGAAACTTTAAGCTTAAAATGAAAATTCAATGAAATACTAAGCCAATTTTTCCTATCTAAATGCTCAATTCTCCATGATTATGATGTGAAACTAAATTCAAATTGCCTCTAGGGGTAATAGAAGAAAATTTAACTCTTAAGATGAATGCAAATTGACAATAATGGTGATGCAAAATGAGAGTGGATGACAATAGATGATTTTCCCTAGAAATGCCTCCTATTTAAAGGATTTCCAAAATGAGGAGTATGGGTTAGAGGAGGGTTGATTCAACTCATGGTTAACCAAGAGAGTGAGTTGGTGGTTTCAAATATTGGGATAAAAAGACAAAGTTGGACGATCAAGATAGAAAAGGCAATTTGGATGGTGGAGATAGCAAAGACTCTTGAGTGATCAATGTGATTAAAATGCTCTCACCTCATTGTTTGATTGATATTTTTTCCTTTTTTGGTGGGTGAGAATAAATAAGAATTATCAATTTAATCAAATAATTGATTTAGTCATGTGTAGGATTTGAATGGGTTGGAATCAATTTGATTGAATTATATAATTAATTGATTTAAGCAATCACATAGTTATTTGATCCTTCTGATTTAATTAATCTAATTTGGCTTTATTTTCAATTAATTCATGCTTTGATCAATAATTTATTGATTTTCCTTTCTTGACTTTAGTTGACTTTGTTTTGACCAATTTTAGGTGTATACACTTACTAGCTTTGAAAGATAGAAGTTCTTGTTCAAGCTTTAGGTTTTCATCGGTCTTGCTTTTAATTACATTGTTCAGAAGCTTCTTGGCTCGATCACTTTCTTCAAGATTGGATCTCAGATCGATGATAGTTTCATTCATTGTTTTGAGCTCATTTCTTACTTCCTTGTATCGAAATTTGAATTTTTGGATTTGTTCCTTAAATTTTTAGATAACTCATTTTTCATTTGAATATTTTCCGATAAGGCTTTTTTTTCATCTTTGACCGATTCCAGATCTTCATATATTGAAAGGAACTCACTTTCATCCATATCAGATGTCAGTGACAAGGGTTGAACTTCCTGGATCTCCTTCGAGTGGTTAGAATCTTCCAAAGGACCTTTCTCTGATACCAATAGTTGAACACTCGATAAACTAAGAGGGGAGGGGTGAATCAGTATATCCTTGAAAATTTTGAAACACTTAATTATTTTATCATTTAACGTATTTCAGTTTTGCAAGAAAGGAAAAACAAAAAAAAAACAAAAACTAGAACACATTGTAACGCCTCGCTAGGCAACCCGAGAGGACAAGACATAAAACCTCTTTAAGATGCAAGTAATAATTTTTTTTTTGTTTAACTAGAATAATATTCATCACTATACTTCATATCTCTAAAATAAAAAAAATACTTTTCTACACTTGAATGCAATATGTATTCAACTTAAGTCCTCACAGGTTCCCTAACGTCACTGCTAAAGCAACATTATCTAAACTCTTTACATGCATAAGATATCCATTTGTGTGCTAAAAATGTGTCACACTTCTATGAATCATTCCATCCAAGGTTTCTCAACAATGAGGCCTCAAATATCGACTCATAGCTCCCTAGTCATGGAGTGCAAAGGTATGTGATGAAGGCCCTCAGATTGACCTAATTGTGCCTATGCAAGTACACCATGAAATGAGAGATTCAGTGCATGAAAATGACAACTATTCTATATGATTGCAATGCATAAAAGGAAATTAATCTATATGATAACAGTGCATGATTATTCTGTGAAAGGAAATACAAATGCAAGATTAATCTATGAAAGGAAACATGAATTTAATCTTATATTAATCTAATCTACATGAATAGCCATTGATGCAAGAAGAAGACAAGAAGAGAGAAGTTGCAATATCCAAGCTTGAGTGCTCAAATTCTCCTCCAAAATTGCTCTCCAAACCTGCAGCATAACAATACCTAAAAATTTGATATGAGAATGAGAAGGAGATGTTTCCTTTTATAGGAAAGTGAACGGTTGAGATTAAGAAGCAAAAAGAAATAAGCAATGGTGGAGATTAAATCTTGATTGATCCATGTGCTCATTAAAGTAAAAAGCCCACCACTTAGAAAGATGTGATAAAAAAAGGATTTTTATTTAATTTTTATGTAATTTATTACCTTTTTCATCAAAAGAAGAGCTTTAATTGCGGATTTTTATTTATTTAATTAAAAGAGGGGTTTTCTTTTAATTAAATAAATTAGAAAATTTTTATTTAATTAAATGGGAAGAATTTAATTCAATTAAATAAGATGACTTTTATTTAATTAAAAGGAAGATTAAATCTTTTAATTAAATAAAAATGATCAAACCTTAGGAAATATTGAAATAATTGAATTAATACCTTAGGAAATATTGAAATAATTGAATTAATTATGATTTGATCAAGGAAATTGATTTGAATTAACATGTTGCAAAGCATTGATTCAGGAATTTGATAAATTGATAAATGGGGGGCCATAGTCTAGGCGACCATTTTAGGGTGCATACATTTGCCCCTCTTTGACTAATGTGTGATCATTCTGGGAACACATGTAGTTAAAGAATGCAGTTGAAGTGTGAGATCGATTTGGGATCACAAAAAAACATAGATTGGTGACATGTAACTGATTAAATGGTTGACTATATTAAGTTGAAGATGATGCAAGACATTAAATCAGTTAATGGTTTGTATTGTCATTGATGTCAACTTGATATCATCTATATGGTCATATACATAATGCCAAAGACTTCAGAGAATCAATGGAATAAAAGATATGCCTTCAACAATGCATAAAAGTCAAGTATTCACTAAGTGACAGACTACACCGACGGAGTGCACACCATCGGTAAAGACAGAGATAAAGTCACAATGATGCCTGACGAGTAGAAGACAGTGTTGCCCGACAAAGCAGAATCACGTGTTTCCCAACGAGCAAGATCCAATGATGCCTGACGGATAGAGATCCCGAAGCTAACTGAAGTTACACTGATAGAACTGGCAGTTGTCACCGGCGATGAACTGCAGAATTGACCGACAGAACAGAGAGTTCAGAAAATGACAAAATATCTACTTGGCAGAGCTAAAGGATAGACTTAACTAGTTGTTTTATTTGTTTTATTCAACCACAGTTAAGTAAATAATTTGTACAGTTGGAAAGAAGATAACTACGAGATAAATCAGGAGTTAAAGCCATAAATCAATTTGGCTGGAGTATTTTTCACGCCAAGAATCAAGAATCAAGAATCAAGAATCAAGAATCAAGAATCAAGAATAAAGAACCTAGAATTAAGGAAAATAATGTCTATTTAAGAGACAAACATAATTCATTCTTGTGTGGTCCTTAAGCAATCAGATACACAGGGGAGTGAACTAATAGAAGATACTAAATAAGAAACTGATGAAGGATTAACTTCATGCAGTCCTGATCAATCAAGCTAAGGGAGAGCTAAGGAATTTTGTAGACACCGAAGGACAGAAAAGCACAGCATCACAAAGTAGAAAGAGTTAAGTACAAAGGAACTGTATTGAAACATTGATCAGAAAGATATTGTAAGTAAATAGATTTGAAAATATACAATTCAATTGCACTAGAAACAAGTCATTTTGTTTTAGTTTAACCATTGAAGCATTAAGTCTCTTAAGAGAGTAGGACTTAACAGTCTTTTGTAACTGAGGTATATCCTAACAGATTACCAGAAGGTTGACTCATGATAGTAGCACCGGTCTTACCTAAAGCCTATTGACAGTCTAAGAAGGAGGTTGATTCAAG
>MU223426.1:2111163-2123192 GCA_018584345.1 Thuja plicata
TTTGCATTTTCATGTAGCTTGCATTGTTAGACTTCATGTTAATTTGCATTTTTAGGCTGCATTATGAGTTTGAGAGGGTTTCCTTCATCTTTCTTGTGGACTTTTAATCAACTATGATCACATTCTGATCTTCATTTCCTTATCTTCTTTCATTATCTCAATCGAAATTTTCTATCTTACACAGTTGATTGATTTTGGGGCATTCTCTTTCTTGCGGCAAATTCTCTTTCTTCTCTCTATTTATTTCCACCTCTTCCAAACTTCTATCTTCCATTCGCTTTCACCCCACCACTTCTTCTTCTTCTTCTTCTTCTTCTTCTTCTTCTAATTCAATCTTGGGGCATAATATTTTGTGCTTAATGATCTACCTTGGTTCTTTGAACCTTATATCTTTCATCTTACATCAAGAACCTTATCTTTAGTTCGATTTGATCAAATTTATCAATTTGCTATTTTTCCTCTATCTCATTTCAATTTTGATCACGAGGGGGCAGTACCTATCAAACTTCAATCTTTGATTCAACTTTATCAATTATATCAGTCTTGCTTGAGATTCTTATCTCTGACATGTCAATTACTTATGTCGGTGTTGACTTTGTCTTTTTCAATTGTGCTTATTTTTGTCATGATGTGTTCCTAAATCGACCACACATTTGGGTTGTTTTGTGATCCCAATTCGACCTCACACTTCAACTGCATTCTTTGAATACATGTTTTCCCAAGTCAACCACACATTTGTCAAAGAGGGGTAAATGTATGGACCCTAAAATGGTCACCTAGACTATGGGCCCCATTTATCATTTTATCAATTTATCAAATTTCTGAATCAATGCTTTGGAACATTTTCTATTCAAATCAATTTCCTTGATCAAATTGTAATTTATTCAATTATTCAATTATTTTAATATTTCCTAAGGTTTGATCATTTTTATTTAATTAAAAGATTTAATCTCCCTTTTAATTAAATTCATCTTATTTAATTAAATTAAATTCGTCCCATTTAACTAAATAAAATTCTTCTAATTTATTTAATTATAAAGAAAACCCCTCTTTTAATTAAATAAATAAAAATCCCCACTTAAATCACTTTATTTGTTGAAAAAGACAGTAAATTAAATTAAATTAAATAAAAATCCCTTTTCTTCACATCCTCCTAAGTGGTGGGTTTTTGCCTCTTAATCTCAACCATTGATCAATTATTTTTTCCTCTTAATCTCAATCGTCCATTGCTCTTTAAAAGGAAATCTCTCCTTCTCATTTAATAATCATCAATCATCAATCATCTTTTTCATAGTATTGTTATGTTGCAGATTTGGAGAGCAATTTTGGAGGAGGTTTTGAGCACTTGAGCTTAGATATTGCAACTTCTCTCTTCTTGTCTTCTTCTTCTTGCATCCATGGATATTCATGTAGATTAGATTCATGTTTATTTTCATAGATCAAACTTGTATTTGTATTTTCTTTCATAGATTAATCATGCATTGTTCTCATTTAGATTAATTTCTTTCCATGCATTGTTATCATATAGAGTAGATCTCATTGTTCATGCATTTGAATCTCTCGTTTCATGGTGTACTTGCATAGGCACTAACTAGGTCAATCTGAGGGCCTCCATTTCAAACCTTTGCACTCCATGACTAGAGAGCTATGGATCGATATTTGAGGCCTCATTCTTGAGCAACCTTGGATGGAATGATTTATAGAAGTGTGTCAACATTTTAGCACGCAACCGGAATATCAGAATCTCCCCAAAGGAGATTAGTGGAGGGGACCCAATCTTCACACATGTCTTATTGGTTTATCAAATTAGGAACATATTCTGGTTCATCATCGTTATCCGACTAATCAAAGAGAGGATTAGTGTGCTTGTTGTAATTCTCAAATCCTAGGCCAACTAGCTTCTTAGACTTGCGTCCAAAAAGAGAATGACCAAGGGGTTCAGCTCTAGCATCCAAATTGTTATTAAGAAGGCCATATCCAGGATAGCCCATCTATCTAAAAAAAGCATACCCTCTTCCATAAGACTTAGGAGAGGGAGAGAAGTTCTCATTGTGCATATATTTTTCTTCTCTATAGATCCAGTCTCTAGCAAATGTCTCCTCTTTCTCATCTTGGATAGGCACTAATGATTCTAAAAATGTGCCAAATAAAGTCATAGATGAAGAGGAAGGTTTCTTTTCTTGTGAAGGCTTGCCATAAGACCGAGGTGAAACTGGTAATGTTGTGAGGGAGTTGAGTTGATACCCCCCATGCCAAGGTCTATCATTTTAAGCTTGTCTTTGCATTCAGCTAAAGTTGCATCAAAATATTCTGCTTCTCTATTAAGGGGAACATGAGTTCCTTCTAAAATTGAATTGACCGATAAAGTGTTATCCCCAGGTATACAAATCTCTATTCCATTGTAGGGGAACTTAACACACTGATGGTAGGTAGACAAAACTGCTTGCATATCATGAATCCATGGTCTACCAAGTAAGATATTATATGCAAGGGGTCCAGCATCAACTATTTGAAATAAAATATCCTTTTGAACAGGGTCAATCCTAACAAGAAGGATGACCAACCCCTTGGAACTTCTTTCTACCTCATCATAGGCTTTGATATTAATCCTTTTTCTAGCATCTATGAATTTCTCAAAATAACCCAATTATTTCAAAAGACTAAAGGAATAAGTATTAATCCTAGCACCCCCATCTATCAACATGCACTTGACACAGGTTCGATGAATCATAACCTCAATATGAAGGGAAAGATTGTGTGGATGGCTCAAATATTTATCATCATCTTCTGAAAATGTAAGGTAATGAGGGCTAGCAATGTGATTAACCATGTTCTAGAATTGATCAACATCTAAGTTGTTGGGGACATTCGCCATGCGTAAAGCATCCTCAAGGATTTTATTATGTCTCAGGGACAACTCTAAGAGCTCAAAGATCAAAATCTAAGCTGGGGTTCTTTGTAATTGATCAACAAGACTATAATTCGACTTAGGATTGCCATCTGGTTTCAAAGTGACAGGCTTGGATGCTACTTGCTTAGGTTTACTAGATTGGCTTGAATTGGGTCCTCCAATGACAATGGGACCTTGACTTCGTGTGATAACATTAAGGGTTTAAGATGACCTTCTATAGTTGGGATCCCTTAGCACCACAACATGTTTTTCATCAAAAATAGGAGAGTTCTTGTCTAGATCATAACCATAGGGATCTCTACCCCTCATCATATTGACATTCTCTTCTACAAATTCAATCATATTGATAGTATTCTCCGCATCTGTGTAGGTATAATTGATCTCAGGTTTTCCATTCTTAGCTTTAGAGGTTTCTCCCTTTTTATATTTGGGCAAAGGTTCCTTGAAGGCCTTATTATCGATGTTGGTGTTCAATCCATCTATCATAAGTTTTCCATTCTCAATGAGATCTTGAATGATATGTCATAGTTTGTAGCAATGTTCGATGTCATATCCAATACCATTATGAAATATGAAAAAGGCCTTCTCATCCCACCAATGTGGTTTAAAATCCAGTATATAAAATTTTGCAGGATCTTGAGGATATGCAAGGTTGTTAGCAATAAGTGTTTTCAAAATATCTGCTTATGAGTCACCAAGCTTTGCAAACTGACATCTTTCTGTCTTAGGCTTATCTTGGTATCTTGACTCACTTTCTTGTTGATTGGATGTATTGAGCTTCATAGCTTGAATGACACTAGATAAATGGAGCACGGGTTGATCTTTTGGTTGGGAGGAATCCATAACTCCATCATTAACCACTTGTTTGATCCTATTCTAATGTGTGTTCTTCCATTTATCCTTGTTAGAGTTGTTATTGTTTTGACCATTGTTGTTGTTATTTCCATGTTTGGTCAAAATTTCTTGTTCTCTTAAAACATCTTCAATCCTACATGCGGTATCAACCATGGTGTCAAATGAATCAAAAACCATTTTCTTAACTTCATACCGCAGTTCAGGAACTAAATTGATAACAAGGATGTCAATCTTTTCATTGTCAGGAATGGTTCTAGAATAGAAAGAGCATTTTTCCTCCACCTTTGCAAGAAAGTGACAAAGGATTCCCCTTGGTTCTACTTTAAATTACATAAGTCCAGCAAGGTGATAGATCTTGACAGATTGTATGCAAAGTGTTGAACAAATCTTTGAACAAGCTCCTTGAAAGTCCTAATGGAGGGAGTTATTTTGGTGAACTATTCCATTTCCTGACCCTTAATACTCCTTGGGAACAATCTCATGAGATACGAGTCATCTTGATGGAATTAAAAACTTGTGGTATAAAACTGGCGCACATGATCATGCGGATCTCCACTCCCATCATATTTGTCATATTGAGGAATTTCAACCTTCCTAGGAAATTATGTCATGTCAACACTCTTATCAAAAGGATTAGGACAAATTAAGTCCAATGAGAAAGAATTCTTAGGTGCCAACATCTTTTCCATCATGTGCTTCATTTCTTTGATCACCTCATCCTGGGATGGACCTTGTTTCTTAATCTTTTTATCCACATCAAAGTTGTAAGGGACCCTAGCACCCTTGTTTATTAGGCTCTCTAGGAACTTATCCTTGTTTTTCTCTAAATATTTCTCCACATACTGTTGGAAAAGTGGTTCTTGTTACATTTTCATAAAGTCTTGGGCGGTGTGATCAAAATTTGAGCTACTACCCCCATATTGTGAACCATGATGAGCATGTTGGGAAGGTTGTATTGAGTTCCTAGGAGGTGTTTGTCTCCTATAATGATCATGTCTAGAAGCCCTTCTTCCTCTAGGGCTAGGAGATCATGATGGTGATCTTGAATATCTCCTACTTTGTGGAGTCTCATGAGGATTGGATGGAGGAGACTGTTTCCACCACTAACATGCATGTTATTGAATCGATCATTGATTTTTTGAGTCAAGAGACTATATTTATCTTCTTGAAAGGCTTTCTTTTCCATTTCTACCAAATTCTGTCTCTCCCATTCTAGGAGTCTAATTTGTTCTTCCTTACAAGCTTGTTCATCTAGGAAGGCTTTCTTTTCACGCTCAATCCTCTTAAACCTTTCATTCATGTAACCTGAAGAGGTCTTGAGTGGTGAACTTTGTCTTGAATTTCTAAACAAGTTGTTTCTATAAGTTGTATTGACATGGGTGTCATAACGTTCATCTTCTTCGCTTTCATGTTGTGACTGATTATCTTGAAAAGTATGTCTTTTACCTCTCTCTCTCTCAACCCTTTGGTGTGCATCTAGATATCTTGTTGAAATAAGAGGTGAAGTTGGTCTACTATTATGAGAGGAACCACCAGATGAAATAGCATCCCCATAGTTTGCAAACATGTCGTCAAGATTTTTATCCCTCTCTTCCCTCTCCCTCTAAGTCATTGTGTAACTCATATCCATAGAAGAGTGAAAAGGTACTAAGGGGGTACCCAAATCACTAAGGTGACTCTTGGAATCAAACCACACTTCCAAGTTTTTCCTAGGTGATTGATCAAATTTGGGTTATTTTCCCATATGTTTTTGGCGAGTTTGAACTAGGGGTAATTGGTTAAAGACAAATTGAGGTCAGTTTCCTTTATTTACTTGATATCTTGTTGTAACTGGCATGAAACAAAAGGTACTAGTTGATAGGATTACCCTAAGAAACATTGGTACCAAACTAGGATAGTAAAGGTATTAACTTGTCCAAAAAGAGAGGTGATAAGATAGAATTTGCAAGAGGCATAAGCCAACACTGCCATAGAGGTGCCCACGTTTCGGATAAGTATCCTAGCATATATGGATTAGGAGGATGGTCTTACCCAAGTTAATTGAATTTGAATATATGAAAGTGAATGGACAAGAGATTACCAAAACTCTCCAAGTGTGTTATTAAAGAATCCAAATGTTTATCTTTTTGACAAGGATGGTTTCTAGCTTACCAACTCCAAGCAAGGTCACTTGTGAAATCAAAGATTGCTAATCCAAGAGGTCAAAACGCAAGAATCCAAAGCATGAACAAGATTCTAACAGTGAGGTAAGTGGCCTAATCTAACCTGAATCGACCAAGGAAACTGGAAAATGATAGGATAGCAAGGTTAAGCAAGCTCAAAATTGACAGCAAACAACTTGTTGGTATAGAAACAAAGGACAGATTCATGCGACAAAATGCTTGCTCACATGAAGAATACCACAGGACCGTGCAAATTTTCACAATATGGAGTGAGGAGAACTCTGGGCTGGTATGACAGAATGAAAGAAAATTTGACAACAACAAGCAGGATATCGTGCGATGATTCTCACAGAGCTGTGCGAAGAAATGCAGTGAGTCGCGTAAAGAAACGTAGTGAGCCGCATGAGGAAATAGTTTTCTCGTGCGAGGGTTTTGACAAGAAGGAATTGGAACTCAATTTTCATTCATTTTAGATAACCAACTAGATGCATTAACATATTTTATCATGAATCAAGCATGTAGAACATCAATCAGTGAGTTTAAGAAAACATTTATCTTCAAACAATGAGCAAAGGACAAAGCAACCTTGCGTATGATCAAGAATAGTGACATAGTATTTCTACTCCCTAAAGATTATACTTGTGTATGTTCTCAAAATATTTTTCAATCATGCACATAGTCCTAGATAATAAAAAGTTGGTTGCACTATGGTCCTTAGTAATGGTTTGACTCTGCAACTTTTACAATCTCAAGTGGGTGAAATCCAATTCTAGCACACTGAATTTTTGACACAGTTCGAGAATTTAATCAATAAGGAGCTTCTAAGGAGATCTGAAAACCCAACAAGAAACCACACCCGTGGAGATTTATTCCATAGGGACATTTATATAGCAATTGTTGCTACCATGGAAAAAATGGCTATTACCTCTTGAGGTTCCATCCACATGGTTTACCCAATAAGGGGAGTGTCCACTATGGTTAACCCTCTCTAACAAGGAAGACTCACAATATGAACCACACGGGGACTTGGCTCAGATTCAAGGGTTCCAAGTTTTTGATTCTCCTAAAAGGGAAAAGACCATAATCCTCTAGCCTCTTCACCTCACTCAGACATAGAAAAAAAGATTAATTGACCCACTAATTTGATATCACCTTACCCAAGGTTTGTATATCAACAACAATGACCACCAATCTCAAGAGAGAAAGTACCAACCAAAGTTGAAGACTAAACCAAGTTTGAAGTAATGAAAAATCCTTCCCTACCCTATCGTCAAGAAGAGATTCACATGTAAGACAAGCGAATGAAGCCCACTCTCTCAAGATCACCACAAATAGTGTTCATTTGGCCTAATTACTCTGTGAAAAATATATGCAATAAAGCAAATCTAGGTCCATTTTTAGAGCACTGATTGGAAATGTGATCTATGAAAGCCAGAAACAATGAAGCTAAAAACATGAGAGGTTCATTTTTATTTCCAAAATCCAAATGTTCTAGAGATGCAACAAAATACCTCAAGTCCAAAGCAACACGAATGTTTTGTTGTTTATCCACGCAAGTCCAAATCAACAACAACAAAAGCAAGAACAAATCAGAAACCACCAAAAATAGTAAACATTAGTGGTTAGAGATCAAAGATATAAAATATAGCAATAAAATTCAGATCTCTGGTGCAAAATCTCGCATGAAGATTCTCAGAGTGCCGCGTGAAGATTCACAGATAGCCACACAAAGATTCACAGAATCTCACGTGAAGAAACACACAGACAACAAAAAAAATTGTAGAAAATAGTAAATAATGTCAGATCTGTGACTGGTGTCAAATGTCACACAAAATTTCACAGAGAGCCGCATGAAGAAACACAACAGATGACATAAAGAAATGCACAGATCAGAAAAAACTCGCCTGCAAACCTGCAAAATATCGCGCAAAAATTCCCTGCAGAAGTACGGAAAATATAAAAATACGAAAATCTGAAAATAAATTATGAAAAATAAATATAGTGATAGAAAACGAATCTTCTGCCCCATGGTGGGTGCCAAAAATGTGTGCTAAAAATGTGTCACACTTCTATGAATCATTCCATCCAAGGTTGCTCAAGAATGAGGCCTCAAATATCGACTCATAGCTCCCTAGTCATGGAATGCAAAGGTGTGTGATGAAGACCCTCAGATTGACCTAGTTGTGCCTATGTAAGTACACCATGAAATGAGAGATTCAATGCATGAAAATGAAAACTATTCTATATGATTGCAATGTATAAAAGAAAATTAATCTATATGATAACAATGCATGATTATTCTATGAAAGGAAATATAAATGCAAGATTAATCTATGAAAGGAAACATGAATTTAATCTAATATGAATCTAATCTACATGAATAGCCATGGATGCAAGAAGAAGACAAGAAGAGAGAAGTTGCAATATCCAAGCTTGAGTGCTCAAATTCTCCCCCAAAATTGCTCTCCAAACCTGCACCATAACAATACCTAAAAATTCTATATGAGAATGAGAAGGAGAGGTTTCCTTTTATAGGAAAGTGAACGGTTGAGATTAAGAGGCAAAAAGAAATGAGCAATGGTGGAGATTAAATCTTGATTGATCCATGTTCTCATTAAAGTAAAAATCCCACCACTTAGAAAGATATGATAAAAAAAGGATTTTTATTTAATTTATTTCCTTTTTCATCAAAAGAAGAGCTTTAAGTGGGTATTTATATTGATTTAATTGAAAGAGGGGTTTTCTTTTAATTAAATAAATTAGAAGAATTTTATTTAACTAAATGAGAGGAATTTATTTTAATTAAAAGGAAGATTAAATCTTTTAATTAAATAAAAATGATCAAACCTTAGGAAATATTGAAATAATTTAATTAATTATGATTTGATCAAGGAAATTGATTTGGATTAACATGTTGCAAAGCATTGATTCAGGAATTTGAAAAATTGATAAATGGGGGCCCATAGTCTAGGCGACCATTTTAGGGTGCATACACCATTGAATTATGAGCTTAAAAGATCTATATTAATTTTAATGCACCAAGGTAAATTTTCCTAACTCGTTTCTTTCATAAAACATAAGTTAATCATCTAACATCATTATTCCTTTTATCAACTAATGTCATTCGTTCATATCGATTTTATAAATATCCACTATCTTTTGTACCACTTTCCTCTAATAATTTAGGTAAGAGATTTATATTCATTAAGGAAATCATTATCCTAGGTACTTCATTAACCCATAAACATGAACCAACCATTAACATTGCAATCAAGTTACTATCTTGTTTCATTGTTTCATAACTATTCATTGTTAATAATTACAATCACTAATCTATCATTTCTCAACAATTTCCTTTGATCCTTTCATCAAGAGATAATACATTATTGTTGAAATACATCATTATTTGTAACTATATCTAAGATTATTTCCTTTATATATGGACAACATAAGAGAATATGAGAAATAACATAAACACTTTCTTTTAACGCTGATAACATGTTCAATATACCACATATTCTTTTCCCCTTCTTTTACCTAGGACTACCCATCCCCTTATACGCTGCTTTAAATTTAGATTACATCAATACTGCAAGATTCCTTATAGGAGATTACAATTACATAAATACAAATACATAAGTACATCTCAACATAATAAAATATACAATAAGAAGCCTTCAAATGCCGATCTGGAAAGGAACATTTGCTAGGCTCATCCAAAGGATCACAAACAATACCTTGATATAAATATTAACCACCCAACCATGTGGGACCATTAGGATGGCTCCCCTAAGCTAGGAGATAGAACCGAAGGCCTGTGCAAGAGGTAACAACTAGGACATTCCTAAGGTGGTGATAACTTTTCCCCAAATTCACAATACAAAAAGGAAAGACAAGAAGACCACAAGGACCACCAGAGACATGATCAAAATTGGTAGGGACTCTAAGCTAAAATCGAGGTGAGTGTCATGACATATCCATCACCCCTTGGGTTATCCTGGTAGTAGCCCCTCTGGGCCCCGACCCCCAAGTAGGCACATGTGGAACCAAACACCATTCTTGAGGACAAGGTTGTTTGATCATGCCATCACAAAGGCACCTTCTCCCACTCCCATCCCTAGTTTGTACTAGCACTAGAGGCATGGGTGAGGCACAAATTAATCTTTATTAGTGTATATTTTTCCCATTCCCAGTTCATTTATTTAGGTTATCACTTGATTAAATAATTCATCAGTAGGTTATCCTGGTACTAGCCACTTAGAGCCTCGACCCCTCACTAAGAGCCACTCACCTAGTGTACTTAGGTTACCTAACCTACATACAAGCATCATAAGAACATAATGGATCCATTATTTATTATACAAGATTTCATATCAGTATCATAACAACATTTGATTGAGTTTAGGAAAACATATGTTGTCCCTAGTCCACTAGACAACCCTAAACCCTGATATGACTTTTAGAATGTTCCAAACACATAAGAAGAAATCAGAATGATATAATAAAAATATTCAAAATACACATAGATCCAACCCAATAAATACATATCCTAATAGCCTCTGGTAACCATAAAAAACCCTAAACTTGGTAAAATTATTAAATTGATATATTTCAATCAAGGATTAAATGCAAGGAATAGTAATCATAGAACAGTCAACCATATCCTCCACAAAAACAATAATAAATCCAACCTCTTTGGTGGAGATTTAGATAAAATCACTATATACTCTCAATTTTTTTTTGGTTAAGATCCAACAATGGGAAAGAAAATTATGGCTTCTGGTGTGAAATAGAAAATCCTAGTAAGGGTTCAGGCCTGCCTTCACTAAAACGGTTGTAACTTTCACAAAACATAATAAACATGATCCAAACAAATTGGAAATGAAAGATAAGACATAGTAACATCTCTAATATCAAATTTATATTTTTAAATCATCATAACAGTCTGTATCATATGAATACTTTTGACAGAAAAATCAGAACCTAGAATGGACAGGTATAGTCTGCCAAAATGTCTAAAATAGGGAATTAATTAGACCCTAAAAATGAAATCTAAGAGATAACCATTTGAGATCTATGATTTTTCCTTTCAGAAAACTAACCATGAAAAAACTCTAGACTCAATTTATATTATTCACATAACAGATCTCCAAAAATAGGCTGTTAAAAGCCCTAAGGAAACACATGGCAATTCTCCCAAATAAAACTCTCAAGACTTTTAAATAATTATAGAAATAAAAATTAAAGATATAATACATCATGATAATATATAAATAGATCCATATTTTATCAGATACATAAAGAAACAAAGCAATTCAATCCATAACTCAAGTCCTACAAAGCTTCAACCGAAGGAGGAAGGACACAAAGGAGGAAGACAAATCCAAACTTGAGATGCATCATTCAAACCCTATCCACTTTTAGAAATCTCCATGAAATAAATCACAATTCGATAGAAATGAATCCCTCTCTCTCATCTACTAAAGCTCTCACCAAAAATGTCCCTCTCCCAAAATAAAAGATAACATTCTTAAATAAATATGCTTAAAAACTCTCCCTCACACCTCCTAAGTTTCTGTCCAAAATCTCCATGAAAAGTAAGGCCATCCTCTCCTCAATGATTCAGCCCCCAAATTCCCCCCTCTCTAAATGAAAATCATTTCATATAAATATATTTCCAAAGGTTGAGAGGAAAGGTAACCAACTCCCAACTAACTCTTAACTAAAGGGCATTATTAAATAACTTAATATAAGAGTAAGCTCACAACTATATATTACTCAAATATACTATAATAAATGCTTTATATTCATTCATATATATATATATATATATATATATATATATATATATATTATTATTTAACATGTTTGCATAAGACAATTACATCAATAATATCTATATATGACATATCTACATTATTAATAATTAACAATTGAGAATAATATACTTCAGCTTATTTACTATTTCATTATTAATAATACTATACTTTACATTAATCTCCAAAATATAAACCATAAACAATATCTACAATAATGAAAATATAATTACATATAACCTATATATATATACACATACATATATTTGTGCACCCATATATATA
>MU223426.1:2137888-2152102 GCA_018584345.1 Thuja plicata
TATATATATATATATATATAAAGATTATGTGGATGTAAACTAGACTCAAAACAAGATCACTAATTTTTTTACTATGAGGAAGAATCTAGGTGAACCAAAGACTATTGCAGATTTTAAAGATGAGGATATTGAGTTTAGCAAATTGGGGAATGAAGAGAATCCCTCTGAAGCATATACTGATAGTGATAATGATAGTGATAGGGAGATACCCTTAGGTCCCACTCCAACAACTATTGTAGACTCTGTAAAAAAATTCTATTTTGAGTGAGCCTGTGAAAAAAAGAAATACTAAAGGGGAAACCATACTGGAAAAAATAGGTTATGAAGGTGGTGGTTTGGGGCCCTTAGACAAGGCACTTGGACACCACTATTAGTAAAAGTTCCAAGAAAACCTAGTGATAAACTAGCAATTAGAGTTGAATCAACAGGAAAAGGTATTACTTATACACCTATACCTCATTTTGTTAGAGCTTTATATCTATATTACCTAGAAACTTAGATTCAATCACAATGAGAACATGGTGGCGAATCAAGTTCTACTGCCACTAGTGGTATGGGTACTAGTACTAGTTATGGTGAATAAGTGCAACAACAAGAAATCTCTCACAAGAGGCCAATAGAAGAAGTTACTATACAAGATCCTAGTGATCAAGGCATTGTGAAGAAGCAAAAGGTTATAACAATAATGATGAGTACAACTCCAAATCCATAAATTTAAACTAAAAATTTATTATTTTATGATTTAGAACAAAACCCTCAAAAGAGTCCAATAACTTGATCTATAAGTGACAATGAGACAAGATTATGAATCAGTATTGCTAATCCCAGAAAAATATACTAGTTACAACAACATGGATAAGTGGAGGTGCCTACATCATTGCAAGTGTTATTTCATCATTTAATCATTCAATTGCGTCAACAAACCCAAATTTTGGCAACAATGCTTTCCTTGACCAATTTAAAGAGATCAAATAAGAATAATAAAATAAAGAAGCTGATTAGGAGGGTTGCATCTAATACAACTTTAAAGAAACAACCTGCATCAAACATGGTATTTCCTACATATGACCCAAACAAAGAAATGATGGAGTACATGGTTTTTATGCCCCCAGTTTAAAATCAAAATCAATCACAAAGTAAGATGAATCCTTATGAATTTCACATTACCACAATCCAAATGGATTTTTTTGAAGTTAAAAATGTGGACAAGATTAATGTTTCAAAAAATACCAATGAAGTGGTGCACACATCATTTGGAGAGAGAGAGAGAGAGAGAGAGAGAGAGAGAGTAGTGAATTAAAGAAAAGGATAATTTTTTTTGCCTCTTTATTTACAATTATAGAGAATTAATAGATAGAGGTGGAGCTGAATGAATTGAAACAAAGATTGGATAAAAGCGTAAAAAAATTGAAAAACAAAAGAACCTCTTTAGCACAATTATACAATAATATATAGAATGAAACTGCCTCAACAAAAAAATTACAGAACCAATTGGACTATCAGAAGAAAGGAGAAAATCAGTGGAAATAAAAAATAGAGGATTAAATAAAAGACATTGAAAGATTGACAAAAGAGTTGCAAAAGGAAAAAAATATAATTAAATCTTCCCAAAAGAGATTGCACAAAACTACGAAGAAAACAATGACTTATATAAAACAAAAAAATTTAGGGGAAAATAATGCAGAGGAATGACTAGTTGTGTTAGTGGTTTGAATTGATTGAAATTTAGAGAGTACATTATGGGAATCTCAATGAATACATTTCTCAGAACAAAAATGTTTATTCAAGAGAGAAAATTGCAAAACAAATTTTGCAAACAGTTTACAAAGCCAACTAAACCTATTTGGCATCCAAGGGAATCCAAAATTGCATTGATGCCTTAGTAAAGGCATCATCTATCATTCAAAAATGTGAGAAAATATGGGAAGCACATGAATGTTTGGATAAGGCTACAAAAAAGATGAGAAAGATGCATGGAAAGGTACAAAGATTGATAGATCCTAGTTTTCCAAAGAGTGTTGACACAACAAATCAATAATACATTGGAAATGATTCTTTCAAAAATAAGATGGAGGAGAAATTGAATTATGATTTAAACTTTTTCCTAAGGACACAAGTGAGGTGAAATTTTCGGATTACATCAAACCATTGATAACCTCGAATGCAACATTGAATGAAATAGTGGTGTCAAGTTCCTCTTCCAAATATGAATTGCTGAGAAATTTGAAAGTAACTTACTATACGTTACAATGAAATGGAATTCCATTAGATGGAGAGTAGAGCACCCTAAAAAAACTGACATAATGATTTCTTAATGTGTATTATATAGTTTGTATTCCCAAATTCTTTCAGGTTTTCTCTCTTTGTTTATTTTTAATTTCAAGCATATTATAATTTTTCATGTCTTTAATTAACTCTATTTTATGAATAGGCAAAATGAAACATTTACTAATCTAGCCTATGACGCACACCTTTAGGCTTGTATAATTTTAATGAGTTTCTATAGAAAGACAAGTGATGAGGTGGATAGATTTTGATGAGCCAATATATTTTATTCCTTGCTAATTCATTTTGAAGTTGACATGTTGTAAATTGACCTAAAGTTGTTGTTGCTTCCTTATTCCTATAAAAGGGAATTCAATGTCATTTGCAAAGGGTTTTGAAATTTTGTATTGACTCTTGAGCAGGTAGATGAAATAGATATACTTTTGCATACTAAATCACACAGAGTTGTGTATTGAATGAATTTTATGATTATATTTTAAAATAATTAATGAAAATCTCACCATGTATTAATAGACATTACTCTATCAATAAAAATATTATGTTGTTTTTTAATTTCATGTTTAATGATTTTATGTATGCTATGTTATTCTTCTATTTTCTATTTGTAAATAGAAATTAAAAAAATGCAATTGCATATCAATATTAAATGTCATTGACAAAAACATAAAATAACATCAAGTTATCAACCACATTTAGGATTTTGTAATATGAATGATGCAATATGGTAATATGTTTAATAAATACCTAGTAACTAGTAGTGCAAAATCTTGTAAAATTTCCAAATCATCTCATCATCTGCATCATCAAATTGAGATCTTGCTTGATTCTTGTCTTTATTTTATTCACTTTGCATACCTGCGCTTAAATACATCTTAAATCTACAAGTACATGTGTCATTTCCATTCATTCTATCTTTTTCAATTGTTCCACTTTGGTTTGAAGTGTTTCCCAACCCTCTTCTTTCACATTTGGACTTCCTTATTGCCAGTGCCCTTCCATAAGGAACACTTTTGACATCATACCTAGATGCTAGCAAGAATCACTTTATGATGCATCATATGTTGTCATTGATGGAAACTACTATAATTACTACTATCATTACTCTTTGCCTTGTTTTAGACAAGATAGTTTACTAGAGGATTTGATGCTTGTATTTGTCTAAGTACCAGATCCAGGATAGAGACTAATCAAATAGATCTGTATGGTTCTAACAAGTTTTTGATATTTGGAGTATGCGATTGCAGGATATGAATGTAGACATAAGATTATGTCTAAACCGATCATCGTATATTTTGAGTTTATCATATGTATGAGATATCCATTGAGGAATATCACATTGACAGAGCTTTGGGAGGAACAAGATAATTTGGAAAAATCAAGTTGGTACACCTTGTAAATCAACCTTGGTTAATGGTTTGGTGATTGTTTAAGTTAGAGCCAACATCAAAGGATAATTTATTTGATTAGAAATATTTTATCTTATGTTTTGATCTTGTTTTGGTAGAAACTTCTACATGTTTCATTACTCTTATTTGGGCTGACAGAGCTTGATTTTTGAGCTTGTGATCTTATATTTAAGATCAAGTTTTGATTATGAGGATAAAAAGATTATGATTGTATATAGAATAAGACAATGACGTGAATATAGTAAATAGAGATCAAGTGTAGTGCTTCATCAGAGCTTTATAGGCATTTTTAATGCTACCAGTTAGTTAGGTATAGGATTGTAAGTCCATTTGGTTATGTAATTGGTTGTAAGCCTTGATGTTTTATAGTTGTGTAAATGAGTAGTGAGCTCTAGGTTGTAAGCCTAAATGCAAGTGCATTCCCCTCATTATAATTATGCCTTTAACATGGTGCTCATTACTACGGTAGTGAGATATTTGTGGGTATCATTTCCACTGGTTTTTTTTTTCCCTTAACAAGCTTTTTCTTGATAAAAAATTGTGGTGTTATGGTGTTCATGTTGTGTATCTTGATTGGTTTACTTGCATTTAATTTTTGTATTAAGTTGTAGTTTCAGAGGAATAATTCTAAGTATACTGCTGCACCGATTCACCCCTCTCTTGGTGCTGCCTAATCCTAACAATTGGTATCAGAGCCTAGGTCCTTGGAAGAAGCTTAACAACTTAAGGAAGATCCTAATGGAAACACCTAGCAGTATTCAGATTCAGCTTTTGAATTCACTTGAAAACCTAGACAAATTCAACGCTCGCATTATTGGTAAGGAAGAAAAATTGAAAGAAGCTAATGGGCTCATTGAAAAATTGAAAGAGCAATTAAGGCAATCCAAAGATAGGAGAAAAGGGCATGTAGATAAACCATCAAAAAAGGAAGTAAGTCTAAACCTAACAATGATCAATCTAAAGAATAGGAATAAATTGTAAGAGAAAGAACCAATTTAAAAAATGAAATGGAATCTATGGCAATCATGATCACTGAAGAAATTGAAGCCAGGAAGACTCTTGAAGAAACCTTAACAAACAAAATTGAAGAATGCTACAAGTTGAACAGTGAAGTTGGACAATTGCAAGTCATTCTTGAGGAATCTAAACATAATAAGAAAGAATTGGAAATAGTGAATGATATATTTAGAAGAGATCTAGCCGATGCTAGAAAAATTCAAGAAAAACTAAGAAATAGCTCTGTGAAGCTTGATGAACAGATTGCATGTCAAAGACCTCAAGGAGATAAGAATGTCTTAGGGCACAAACAAGGAGAATGTTATAAAATTATGAAGAAAAGGTAGATCACAGCGAGAAACCTAAGGATAAACCTTTACATAGATTCAATGGTAGATGTTATTCATGCAATAAGCTTGGACATAGGGAAAAGAAATGTCGGAGCAATTCAACTACTACACCATTTTATGGATATTGTTTCAAATGTTGGCAATATGGAAACAAATCTAATGAATGCATATCTAGATCTGGATCTAATGCAACTGGAGGCAACCCTAAATGCTACAGATGCAACAACTCTGGTTATATTGAGAGAAATTATAGATTGAGGACTAATCAAACAAATCAAAGGTATTTTAATCAGATGTCATTTGTTACAAATGAAATAATTATGGACATATAGCTAAGAATTGCACATATAATAATGATGAAATGAGAATGAATGGTTTGGTAGAAAGAACAGTGCAAGAAATAACAATAAAGGCAAATAAATTGATGTAAATGAAGTGAGTGATGACATGTAATTGATTGAATGTTTGACGATGTTAAGTTGATGATCATGCAAGGTATTAAATCAGTTAATGTATTGTATTGTCATTGATGTCAACTGGATATAATTTGTATGGTCATGGAAATATTGCCAAAGACTTCAAAGAACCAATGAATCAAAGGCTATTCTATCAGTAATGCATATAAGTCAAGTATTCACTAAGTGACTATATACACCGACGAAGTGCACACTGATGGTCAGATTAAAAGAGTAGAGTCACAGTGTTACCCAACGAGATAATGCACAATATTATCAATGAGAAAAGTTACAGTGTTGCCCGATGAGAAAAACATAGAGTAACCTGACGGAAATAATTTTAGTGTTGCCCGACGAGAAAAACACAGAGTAACCCGATGGAAACAATTTCAGTGTTGCCTGAAAGAAAAGACAAGGATGGATATCCTGATGAAAATTGAAGTCACACGGATGGATCAGTCAGTTATCACCAATGACTAACTGAAGTATTGACCGATAGAACAGAGAGTTCAGAAATGAAAAAATGCTTAGCTGTCAAGATCTATAAATAGACTTAACGGATACTTATCATTGTTTGAATCATCCAGATAAATCCAAAGATAACTAATTGATTTAAAGCTAATTTTTCCAGTTGGAAAGAAGATCTCTTTGAGATAAAATAAGAGTTTTCTTTAAATCTATTGGTGAGAATTGTGGATCACGCCACGAATCAAGAAAGCCAAGAAAAGGTAAATCATGTCTATATAGAGACAAACCCAATTCATTACGAATTGGTGTGTGGGGTGAACAAGAAAAGAGGAAAGATGCTAAAGAAAATATGAAGGAGAAGAAAGTTTTCATTCAGTCCTGATCAACAAGCTGAGGAAAGAGATAGATTTTGTAGACATCGACGAACAGTGAGACAACATCATAGAGAAGAATAGTGTGGAGAAAAGGTATAGAATTGATTATATTGATCAGAGAGGTATTGAAATTACAATAAATCTAAAAATCTGCAATAATTTGTATGTATGAACATATCATTAGTGTTTCAATTTAACCATTGAAGCATCAAGTCTCTTAACCGAGCAGGACTTAAAATTCTTTTACAATTGAGATACATCCCAAGGAGTATCACAAATTTTGATCATAAAAGTAGCATTGGATATTGATAGGCTAAGTGAGTGTTTGATCAAGGATGGTAGCATTAGATGCCAAATACTAGGTTATAAACTATCTTTTAAATCCTCTAACAAGGTCACACCTAACAGTGTGTTTGTAACCTTTAACAGGGTTGGCTCCTAACAGAGCTCACTTCAGAAGAGTGAAAATTTGGGGTACCAGTCCCAATAGTTTTTCCCCTAACATGGTTTTCACAATAAAAATCCATGTGTTATGTGTTTATGTTTCATTACTTTACTATTTTACATTTCACATATGCAATTCTAGATTTATCGGTATACTCTGCATATTTATTGTGTTTCGGTAAATAGTCAACTGCTTATCGATAATCATATAGAAGAGACATTTAAAAAGAAATCCGACAAGTATAAAATTGATATAAGTATTTCAAGGCATTCATCTTGTAGGACATAAGATAACTTGAGACATAATTTGTGGTTATGAGTTTTAAGGGTTGATTTAAGGATTAAGTTTTGAGCCCACTGATTCACCCTCCTCAGTTATTACTAACAATTAGTATCATAGCTTGTGTTCCTAGAAGGAAGGTTTCAAGACCTAAGCTAAAGATCACAAGATGAACAAATGAGATGTGACCAAGCTGAACAAAGATAATTTTGCTTCATGGCAGAGCAGAATAAGACTCCATTTATCAGGTATTGGAAATGATGTTACTCAATACTTAGATACTGAATATGTGTTTCCAATAGGAGCACCAACAGTTGAAAAATGAGAGAGAAGCATGAGAAAAATTGCATGATGATAGAGCTTTCTTCCTTGCTCTCCGATGCTGAATTTGAAGATGTCAAAACCTACAAGACTGCAAAGAAGATGTGGGACAAATTGATGCTTGTATATGGTGGCGAAAAGAATGTTTTGAGAGCCAACGCATAAATCCTTAGAGGAAAGTTTGATGATCTCAAAATGAAATAAGGTGAAAACATCACTCAGTATAGCACAAGAATCAAAGAGGTCGTCAATGCTATCCAAGGAGTTGGAGGTGTACTAGAAGAAGATACAGTGGTAAGTAAAATTCTAAGAACCTTACTGCCTACTTAAGCTATTAGAGTATCTTCCATTCAAGAAATGAGAGCAGTAGAAAATAGCAATGTTACTCTAGACAGGTTGATTGGAAGACTGATTTCATTTGAGATGAATAAATTTGATAATAGTGTCTTACCAAACATAGAGTTTGCATTCAAAACATCTATGAGAATAAGTAAATCAAGTCATAAATACACTATGAGAAAAGATAGTGATAGTGAAAGTGAAGAAGAAGATCTTGATGAAATTGAAGAACTTATGGATAGAAGAATGCAAAGAGGCAAAGGTAAATACAAAGTTAAATTACCACTTGTTTTTTTTAATTGTAAAGAGATTGGACACTTTGTTGCAAGATGTCCTAATAGAAGAAAAGATGACAAAAGTAATGAAAGATCATTTGAAAAGAAGTCTGACAGAGATGACTATAGAAGCTACCAACAATTAGAAAGAAGAGATTCTTGAGACTACAAGGACAAATGAAAGAAGACCAATTACCTCAAAAAATGCAAAGATGATGATACTGACACCGAATCTAAGGAAGACATCGAGATTGTGTTTGTGGCAGTAAAGGATGATTCAGATGATGATGAAGAAAGGTATGTAGAAACTGCACTCATATCTAAAGTTAGTAAAAATGATGTCTAGATCATAGATAGTGGCTGCACTCACCATATGACCGGTGCTTAACAAAATTTTGAGACTTTTGAATACTATAAAGGTGGTTCAGTAAGAATGGGTAATGACACACCTTGTATAGTTGAAGGTAGATGAACCATAATGTTGAATAACCAGATAAAATGTGAAAATTCTTATTGGGTAAATGGATTGAATTATAATCTATTGAGTGTTTCTTAGTTGAATAATTCAGGTCACAGAGTAGCATTTGAAAATAAGAAGGCAAAGATCTTCAATAAATCAAGAAATTTGATTGGTACCGGTGAGAAGACAAGAGGTAACTTATTCTATTTGAATGATATTGACACCACTTGTTTGATTTCTATAAATGAAGAAATATGGTTGTGGCACAAAATATTGTGTCATGTGAACTTTGACAACATGATAAAGATTAGCAAAAAGAGAAATGTCAGAGGCTTACCGATAATGACCAAGCCTGACAACATCATGTGTAAGAATTGTCAAAAAGGTAAGATGACAAAGTCTAGTTTCAAAATAAAAATCCATACAGATGAAGCCATTATAGAATTAGTCCATACTGATTTATGTGGACCTATGAGGACAAAGAGTTATTATGGAGATAGATATTTTATTCTCTTTGTTGATGATTACTCTAGAATGATGACAGTCATGTTTCTAAAAGATAAATCAGAAGAATTTAAGATGTTTAAATGGTATAAGGCAGTGGTTGAGAAACAAAGTGGTAAATAATTAAAATGCTCAAGGTTAGATAGAGGAGGGGAATTTATTTCAGATGAATTCACTAACTTTTGTAATGAGCATGGAATCAGAAGACAGGTCTCTGCACCAAGAACACCATAGAAAAATGGAATTTCTAAAAGAAGGAATAGATCCATAGTGGATTGTGCAAGAACACTAATGATAGAGAAAGGCATCACCCAAATCTTCTGGAGAGAATCTGTCAGTACTGTTGTTTACACATTGAACATAGTACAATTGAAGGACACCAAAAAGACACCTTATGAGCTTTGGTATGGATACACACCCAATGTAAGTTATTTCAAATTTTTTGGCAGTTAGTGTTATATCCTAAAAGATGATAGAAATAGAAAAATTGACTCCAAGAGTGATGAAGGAGTCTTTCTATGGTATTCTACCAAGAGCAAGGATTATAAATGTCTAAATAAAGTCTCTAACAAAATTGTTGAAAGTGCAAATGTAAAGATAAATGAATTTGCAGAGAAGAATGAAAAGGAAAGCACTAAAGAACTAGAGGACTACAATAGGTTTGCTTACAATGAGGAACCTGATACTCTACCAAACCAACCATTTAGAGATCCTGAGCAATGGATCATTGCACCCGAGCATCAGGCTACAAATACCGATGATCAAAAAATTGCTCAAGATGATGCACAAAGTGATGGAGAATAGAATGAAGAAAAAAATGATGATCAAGTTGATAGAAAAAGAGTTGAACTTGTAATTGCAATATATGTTAGAAGGAACCATCCACAGAACCATATCATAGGAGATAAAAAGGCTGGTATGAGAACCAGAAGTAAGTCTCTAAATACAAGATGTCTTATTTTTAATTATGAGCCCAAATCTATCAATGCTGCACTAAATAATGATGAATGGATAAGTGCTATGAACGAAGAGATTGAGAAGATAGAGAAAAACAAGACATGGACACTTGTACCAAGGCCAGATGAAAATAATGTCATCGGTACAAAATGAATATTCACGAATAAGCTAAATGAGAATGGAGAAGTCACCAGAAATAAAGCAAGACTAGTATACAAAGGGTATGCACAAGAAGAAGGAATTGACTATGGAGAGACCTTTGCACCCATTTCTAGGATAGGAGTGAGAATATTACTTCCTTATGCTGCATGTAAAGGATTCAAGATATATCAAATGGATGTCAAGTTTGCATTCCTAAATGGAATAATTGAAGAAGAGGTATACATTGAACAACCAGAAGGGTTTGTTGATCTAGACAAGAGGGACATGGTATGTAGACTACACAAAGCCCTGTATGGATTGAAACAAGCACCCCGAGCTTGGTATGAAAGACTTCATTCCTATATTATAAGTATTCAATTTGTAAGGACTAGTGGTAACATTAATCTTTATTTGAAGGAAGATACTGATGCTAACATTTTGATTGCTGAGATATTTGTTGATGACATGATATTTGGAGGCAATGATATGCTATGCAAATCATTTGCAAATGAAATGAGAAAAGAGTTTGAGATGTCTATGTTTGGAGAGATCAATTTCTTTCTTGCTCTGCAGATCATGCAACAAGATGAAGGTATTTTCATTACACAATCCAAATACATCAAAGAAGTACTGAAAATATTCAAGATGGAAGAATCCAAACTAGTTGGAACACCAATGGCAACTAGATGTAAGCTGACAAAGGAAGACATGTCATTAGAGGTAAATCAAACTTTGTAGAGATCAATGATTGGAAAACTCATGTATGTTGTACATACTAGACCAGATATTGCACATGCAATAGGAATAGTTGCAAGATTTTATGTTAATCCCAGGGAATCACATATGAATTGTGAAAAGAATTCTAACATATCTGAAGAATACTGAAGAATATGGCTTATGGTATAGAACAAAAGACAAATTTGAACTAAAGGTCTTTGGGCTGGAAATATTGATGGCCGGAAGAGAACAACTAGAGGAGCATTCTTTATGGGTGAAAGACCCTTCACATGGATAAACAAGAAACAATGATGCATCTCTCAGTCTACTGCAGAAGCAGAGTATGTTGCTGCTGCTCCAAATTGATCAAATATTGCATGGATAAAACAATTACTGGAAGGTATGCATATGAAAATTTTAGAACTAGTAATTATCTATTGTGATAATACAAGTGCAATAAACATTTCCAAGAATCCAGTCATGCATGCTAAAATAAAGCACATTGCCATCAAGTATCATTATTTGAGAGAACAAGTTCAGGCAAAGGAGGTGATACTTGAGTATGTGAAATCAAAGGAACAATTGGCCAATATCTTTACCAAACCACTACCCAAGGATGTATTTGAGTACTTGAGAAAGAGACTAGAAGTCAGACCCTTGTCTATTGGTCAGTAAGATGACTAGAAGGCTGCATCAACCTACATATTATCAGAATATCATTCATGTTGATGCAAGCAGAGAGATGGAATTCAAAGATACATCTATACACAACAAGGTATTTATCTACTCTAAGCACCACAGTTATTACCGATGGATTGGGAAATTCAAGGAACATATTATGGATAGAAAAGATCCGTTTGGCATCACTGTCAAAAACTAGTTTAAAAAGATGTTTGTTTGGCATTGCTGTCAAAGGGAGAGAGATATCTCATTATCATATCGATAAAGAGAGAGATTATATACATTATCATCTAAGGGAGAGATGTAACAAGAAAGGGAGACTACACACAAAGGAAGAGAATTGCTAATAAGAGACATCACAACAAAAAGAGAACAGTCAAAGGGAGAGAGTTTGACATAGAAAGAGAACAAATCACATCAGAGAAAGAAAGATTCTACATCTATCTAGTGAAGGGATTGAAGATAGAAAGGAAGTTGCAAGAATAAAATCAAAGCTATTTGAGCTTACCGAAAGACACACATTTGTAATAGTTACATTAGGAAAGCTTGATGAAAATATATATTTCATATTGTATTAGTAATAGTATAGTATGATAATGTAGTATGTTGCCATCAATGCCAAGGGAGAGATTCATGACATGTAACTGATTGAATTTTTGAAGATGTTAAGTTGATGATCATGCAAGGCATTAAATCCGTTAATGTATTGTATTGTCATTGATGTCAACTTGATATAATTTGTATGTTCATGGAAATACTGCCAAAGACTTCAAAGAACCAATGAATCAAAGGCTATGCTATCAGTAATGCATATAAGTCAAGTATTCACTAAGTGATTGTATACACCGATGGAGTGTGTTAGCACTGTATCAAATTTTTTTTTTGAATCCCTTGGTCTTATCATTTTCCCAGGCTTTCTTGTTTTCAAAGTCTTGTGTTTTACCGCTCAAAATGAGTCAATCTGCATTTAACCGTCCTTAGTCAGAGCCACTGATTGGTGATATTTCTGATTTGGCATTTTTCTTGGTTCCTGATCCTGCTCTCTGAGTTCTGGTGCATCCATTTCAGTCATCTTGTTCTTTTTAGTCTATCCTCTGTCATATTTTCAGGTTTTCATGCTTGTTCCTTGCTCAATTTGTCAAAACCCTGAAAACCCTAGCAATCAAGTGTTAAACAATATATCTTGAAACCCTAGGCCATGTCTTCTATTTCATCGTTACCTTTTTCCAAGTCACTTAAGACATGTGCTCTAAGTCAGGTCGCTTGATCGCTTTACCAGAAACGAATATGCTGAATCATCTTCCAACTTTGCTTTTGCCTTATGTCGCGTAGTCTTGGTAAAAAATGGAATATTCCCTCAGTGTCTCGAGACTTGGCGATCTTTCTTCAGTCGGGTTGTCGCTTGATATCATGTTATGAGCTTTTAAAAGGAACGGGACCCTCCTCAGTCGGGTGATCGCGAGAAGAAATGGCAAGTCAAAGAAATGTCTCCCGACCTTGTGCCTACTTCATGTCGCATGATCGCTTGACCTGCCCGATCAAACAGTTAAGGCTTTTCCTCAGTCGCATGGTCTCATTAAAATTGGCGGTTAATGGATAAACAGTCGTGACCCAGCGACTAATGGTTTCATGCTAGGAGATTTTACTCAGTCGGGATGTTTCCGGATAGGGGCGATGACTCAGTTGATCAAAAAGTATTACATGGACAAAAGAGAAGATGACATCTGTCACAGAGCTAGTGGTTGTCGGGTGATCGCTTGATGGAGGAAATGGATCACGTGATAACAAGACTAAGGTATGTCCTCCTTCAGTCACGAAGTCTCCTGATAACTTAAGGGTATATGAATTTCTGAGGCGATTATGCGACAGCCGTCCGATGAAGGAGTAAAAGGATCTGACGGTGGTCACGAAGTTTGGTGATAAAACTGCCCCAGGGAAAAAGTCCTTTCGACTAAGCGATTAAGGTATGTCACAAGGTCACTGTGAACAGAAAAAGGGCACGTGCTTCAAGTTAAGAGTAAAGACACAGGATCACCCGACTCAGCAACTGAAGGTTGTCGTGAAGTCTTGAAAAGAGGCATGAGCATCTGGCGACTTGGCGATAACTATGAAATGTTAAAAGGTAAACGGTTTGTCATGAAGTCTGGAGAAAGGATACTGAGTTAAGGTTAAACCTATGCTACTTAGATTTTCACGGTCGCCTTGTCGCTGGATCTGAGCTCGGGTTAAACAGAGGACTTCAAATTTGAAATTTTGGCGGCAGATTTGGCACTGGAGCGTTCGTCCACCATGATTTCTCTGTGCTCGTATTCCAGGATTAATCAGAGAGGTTTCAATTGTAGAAGGCCATGCACAGAGAGTCTGTTGATCCCAGAAATAGTTTTGTTTCAATATTGGTAATGAGAAATAGATTCAGGTACTGTAGGTGAGCAGAGTTATGGCTGAGATTTCACAAGTACAAGAGCAAATATTGATATAGAC
Organism: Thuja plicata; assembly: GCA_018584345.1. Lineage (NCBI taxonomy): Eukaryota > Viridiplantae > Streptophyta > Pinopsida > Cupressales > Cupressaceae > Thuja > Thuja plicata. The sequence goes on from MU223426.1 coordinate 2,151,824, forward strand.
AGATGGGTGGAAGCTGTTGCCAAGCTGGAAGAAGAGAAAGCTTTTGAATGGCCCACCGTCAAAGAAGTTAACAGATGGGAGGCAAAGCTTAAAGGATGATTCAATTGCAGTTGAGCCACAAAAGACAAATTTGGTTCAGGCTTTGTAAATAATTGCCACCCGTGTTCGGTTGCAAAACTTTGTTTCTAACTCGTTGCAAAGTTGTTGCAAGATTTTTGTAATCTTTCCCAGTATGTCGGTAGCTTGTTGCATCCTTATGCTATAAAAGGATTCCAAGAC
>MU223426.1:2165039-2175717 GCA_018584345.1 Thuja plicata
GGCTTTCTTGTTTTCAAAGTCTTGTGTTTTACCGCTCAAAATGAGTCAATCTGCATTTAACCGTCCTTAGTCAGAGCCACTGATTGGTGATATTTCTGATTTGGCATTTTTCTTGGTTCCTGATCCTTCTCTCTGAGTTCTGGTGCATCCATTTCAGTCGTCTTGTTCCTTTTAGTCTATCCTCTGTCATATTTTCAAGTTTTCATGCTTGTTCCTTGCTCAATTTGTCAAAACCCTAAAAACCCTAGCAATCAAGTGTTAAATGATATATCTTGAAACCCTAGGCCATGTCTTCTATTTCATCGTTACCTTTTTCCAAGTCACTTAAGACATGTGCTCTAAGTCAGGTCGCTTGATCGCTTTACCAGAAATGAATATGCTGAATCATCTCCCGACTTTGCTTTTGCCTTATGTCACATAGTCTTGGTAAAAAATGGAATATTCCCTCAGTGTCTCGAGACTTGGCGATCTTTCTTTAGTCGGGTTGTCGCTTGATATCATGTTATGAGCTTTTAAAAGGAACGGGACCCGCCTCAGTCGGGTGATCGCGAGAAGAAATGGCAAGTCAAAGAAATGTCTCCCGACCTTGCGCCTACTTCATGTCGCATGATTGCTTAACCTGCCTGATCAAATAGTTAAGGCTTTTCTTTAGTCGCGTGGTCTCGTGAAAATTGGCAGTTAATGGATAAACAGTCCCGACCCAGCGACTAACGGTTTCATGCTAGGAGATTTTACTCAGTCGGGATGTCGCCGGATAGGGGCGATAACTCAGTTGATCAAAAAGTATTACATGGACAAAAGAGAAGATGACATCTGTCACAGAGCTAGTGGTTGTCGGGTGATCGCTTGATGGAGAAAATGGATCACGCGATAACAAGACTAAGGTATGTCCTCCTTCAGTCACGAAGTCTCCTGATAACTTAAGGGTATATGAATTTCTGAGGCGATTATGCAACAGCCGTCCGATGAAGGAGTAAAAGGATCTGACGGTGGTTGCGAAGTCTGGTGATAAAAGTGCCCCAGGGAAAAAGTCCTTCCGACTAAGCGATTAAGGTATGTCACAAGGTCGCTATGAACAGAAAAAGGGCACGTGCTTCAAGTTAAGAGTAAAGACACAGGATCACCCAACTCAGCGACTGAAGGTTGTCGTGAAGTCTTGAAAAGAGGCATGAGCATCTGGCGACTTGGCGATAACTATGAAATGTTAAAAGGTAAACAGTTTGTCGTGAAGTCTGGAGAAAGGATACTGAGTTAAGGTTAACCCTGTGCTACTTAGATTTTCACGATCGCCTTATCGCTGGATCTGAGCTCAGGTTAAACAGAGGACTTTGAATTTGAAATTTTGGCGGCAGATTTGGCACTGGAGTGTTCATCCGCCATGATTTCTCTGTGCTCATGTTCCAGGATTAATCAGAGAGGTTTCAATTGTAGAAGGCCGTGCACAGAGAGTTTGTTGATCCCAGAAATAGTTTTGTTTCAATATTGGTAATGAGAAATAGATTCAGGTACTCTAGGTGAGCAGAGTTATGGCTGAGATTTCACAAGTACAAGAGCAAATATTGATATAGACAGATGGGTGGAAGATGTTGCCAAGCTGGAAGAAGAGAAAGCTTTTGACTGGCCCACCTTCAAAGAAGTTAACAGATGGGAGGCAAAGCTTAAAGGATGAGTCAATTGCAGTTGAGCCACAAAAGACAAATTTGGTTCAGGATTTGTAAATAATTGCCACCCGTGTTCGGTTGCAAAACTTTATTTCTAACTCATTGCAAAGTTGTTGCAAGATTTTTGTAATCTTTCCCAGTATGTCGGTAGCTTGTTGCATCCTTATGCTATAAAAGGATTCCAAGACTACTGGGAAAGGGATGGTCATTTTTAGGTAAAAAAATACTACCAAGTCAATTGAAATTTTGGTCTAGAGAACCAATATATCTGGTCTTTTGAGAATTTTCTCTGTGGAATGTACTGATTGATGACAATTTTGAATAAAATCCAGTTCACATTTTCTGAAGCATTTAATGGATTCTCTGTCTTCATTGTAGCATTCTGAGTTTTGTTTAAATTGAATATTCTAGGAATATTTTCAGTTTATATGTCTGTCAGGCAGATTATGAAATACTTCTAGGGTTCTTTCAAGGAGAGAATACACTTTAGGGATATTTCAACAAAGTTCAGGATAGTGAATGAATTTTATGGATTAATTTGGTTAAGTGTGCTAAGGTAGATATATAAGGTATATCTATGTTTGTGTCAAATCTTGTAATTGCTCTCAGTTGTTGTCCTTAATCATGATGTTTTAAAACCAGTTATATATGACTCCATGCCCTAGGATTGAGCACTGGTCTATTTTTGTTCAGTGAGATGACTATCATCATTTAAATCAAAAGCTTTACTTTCAGTTTGGTCTGTTTCAGTAAAAGTTACAGTGAACATTTCTTGTAATTCCACCAAAAGAAAGGTTTAATAATTTAGTGATTTCATTATTCAAATTTGTTAAGGGTATTCCCGCCCGAGTTTGTGGAGCTCAAAGTGCAGAAGGTTTCAAAACCTTGTTTATGTTATTCTACTCTATGCTGAGTTAGTGTTAGGGATAAATAGAGTGAACCCTCAGAGGGTATTTTCATATCAGCAAGAAAAGGGAACAACAAAGTGCACGCCGATGATCAGAGTAAAAGACCAGAGTCACACTATTACCAGACGAGCTAATGCACAGCATTACCGGCAAGCAAAGTTACAATGTTTCCTAATGAGCACAACAAAAAGTAACCCGACGAAAACAATTTTAGTGTTGCCCAATGGAAAAGACAAGGATGGAGATCCTGATGACAACTGAAGTCAAAATGACAGATCAATCAGTTATCACCGATGACTAACTAAAGTACTGACTGACATAATAGAGATTTAAAAAATGACAAAATGCTTAGCTATCAAGAGCTATAAATAGACTTAATGGATACTTATCATTATTTTTATCATCCAGATAAATACAGAGATAACTAATTTATTTAAAGCTGATTTTTCTAGTTGGCAAGAAGATCTCTTTGAGATAAAACATGAGTTTGTTTTAAATCTATTGGTGAGAATTATGGATCATGCAAAGAATCAAGAAATACAAGGAAAGGTAAATCATGTCTATATAGAGTCAAACCCAATTCATTATGAATTGGTGTGTGGGGTGAACAAGAAAAGAGGAAAGATGCTAAAGAAAATTTGAAGGAGAAGAAAGTCTTCATTCAGTCCTGATCAATAAGCCGAGGAAAGAGCTAGATTCTGCAGACACCAACGAATAGTGAGACAACATCATAGAGAAGAACACTATGGAGAAAAGGTATGGAATTGATTATATTGATCAGAGAGGTAATGGACTTACAATAGATCTAAAAATCTGCAATTAAGTTGTATGTATGAACAAATCATTAGTTTTTCAGTTTAACCATTGAAGCATCAAGTCTCTTAACTGAGCAGGACTTAAAAGTCTTTTACAATCGAGATACATCCCAAGGAGTATCAAAAAGTTTGATCATTAAAGTAGCATTGGATATGCCCGATACCTATTGATAGGCCAAGTGAGTGTTTGATCAAGGATGGTAGCATTAGATGCCAGATACTAGGTGACAAACTATCTTTTAAATCCTCTAAGAAGGTCACACCTAACACTGTGTTTGTAACCTTTAACAGGGTTGGATCCTCATAAGAGTGAAAATTTGGGGTACCAATCTGAGTGTTTTTTCCCCAATAAGGTTTCCAAGTTAAAAATCCATGTGTTATGTGTTTATGTTTCATTACTTTATTGTTTTACATTTCACGTATGTAATTCTGGATTTATCGGTATCCTCTACATATTTACTGTGTTTTGGTAAATAGTTAACTGCTTATCGATAATCATACAGAAGAGAGATTTACAAAGAAATCTGACAAGTAGATATAAGTATTTCAAGGCATTCATGTTGTAGGACATAAGATAACTTGAGACATAATTTGTGGTTATAAGTTTTAAGGGTTCATTTAAGGATTAATTTTTGAGGCCACTAATTCACCCCCCCTCTCAATTATTACTAACAGTGAGAAAGGAAATGAACAGGGTTTAGGTAAGAAAGGACATATTGATGCTTCTGGAAAGATCTCGCCAACTTCTGGTGTAGATCTCTCTTCATCAGCAAATTAGGTTATACATGACCTAGAAGGGAGTTTTATCAAAAAATATTATGAAACCCCAAGAATCAAATTAGTTTGAATGTGATTGAAGATATAGTTATAAATATGATTTTGGAGGCTGTGTTTGAAATCATAGAAGTTTTCATGATCATTTGAGGATCGTAAATATATTTAAAGCTTACTGGGTACAACAACTTTTTAGAGAGTTAGGGTACAAATGAAATTTATTAAAAATCAAACCGAATCACTCAATTTAAAATCAATTGGAGGCTTCATTTGACACTTTTCTATCCTGAGATCTAGTGTGAACTTGAGCTGAAAGAAATTGAGAAGCGTTCTGAACCATCCACCAAATTTTATGACAAACCCTAGTTCTAAGTAAAATGTATTTATCTTATAAAAATATCACCAATTTCATCGGTATAATCATGTGAACTCCACAAATTGTTAATATTCTTGAGAAGCCATGTTATGAATTCAAATTACATCTGTATAAATCCATGGAAGATGATCCCGAAGGCACATTTTCTCATGTGCCCGAAGTAGTATCACACATTGAGGATGTGCATGCGTATATACATTACAATTTGGAATAACTTGGTGATTTTGAAATATTTGAACAGTATAGTTCTTTGTATACAAATTGAGTTTTGAAGGATGAGTTTCAAAAGATTAATCAGATTAACCAGCGCACTACACAGATGTTGTCACTTTTAATGACCTAGAATGGATAAAAATAGTTCTAAGTAGGATTCATGATCACTTCTTTTGGTTGGGTGATCAACTGGTGAAGATTACTAAGGAATTGATTCATAAGGTAACCAAATTTAGTGCTACTGGAGAAGTACTAATGCTAAGGTAACAAAGCTATAGAGAACAATGAGTCCAGACAAAATTTAATTAAGGCATCTCTATCAGACATTTTGTATTGAATTTTGTTGTAATAAGAGAAGTAAAAATCACATATGTGGGTAGGTCCTAATAGGTATTTATATTTTGTAAATCCTTTAACCAGGTACATCTCTTATATTAGAGATTGTAAAATCCTTTAACAAGGTAGACTGAATAAGTATTTTTTACTCTTAACTGAGTATATTACTCCTAATAGGGAAAGCTACCAGAAGTAGCTAACACTGTAGTTCTAATCAAGCAACCTTTATACTCCAGTAGTGAAGGATTGTGGGTGTCATACCCACCATATTTTTTTCCTCTAAAAAAGGATTTATACATGACCAAAATATTTGTGTAATGTGTTGCAGATTTCATGATGTGAGTTATTTACTTTATGTTCATTTTATACATTGTATTCAACTCGATAATTGATCAGTGTGAATGGTTAAAAATTTAAGGGTACTAATTCAACCCTCCCCTCTTAGTACATAACTTTCCTAATTTATTCCAACAATCCCAACAATTGGTATCAGAGCTAGTCTCTCGAGAAAAGGGTGTAACCACCTAAGAGGAAAGATCATGGCTATGGAAAGTTACAAGCAATCTAAGAAGATTCATAGTCTTGAGTTTGAAATAGAAAATGCACAAGAGGTGATTGAAGATCTGAAAAGAAAGTTAGAAAAGTCCTTGAGGTTGAGAAAGCAGTTGTGTAGTGAACTTAAATCCACACAAGAACATGTTGATACTCTAGAGACAATATATGAAGGTTATCTGAGTGATGAAGCTGAATCGGCCATTGTAGAACTATTGGAAAAGAACAAGACACTCACCGAACAACTGAAGTCAACAAAGAAATATCAAGAAGCATAGAAATTAAGAATCACTGAGATACTTTACTCTAAAGAAGAAGTTGAAGAAACATTGAAATTAGTTGAAGAAGATAAAAGAAAGTATGAAACTAAAATACCTGAGAAATAATATGAGAATCAAGTATTGTAGTGTGAAGTTGATAGACTAGCTAGTGAACTGAAATCTGAAAGAAAAGCTAATGATGTACTAAAGAGAATTGATGAAGCACTAAGATCATTGGATGCATAGATCAAAAGTCAAAAACAACCTAGAGACAAAACTGGACTTGGACTCAATAGTGAGAGCATTACTAAGAAATGAGAATAATCTAAGAAAGTTGACAATCAAGACACTTTTTCCCCACCGAAGTCAAATAATCCTATTTGTTACTACTATAGGAAATATGGACATATTGCAAATGTTTATAGAAGTAAAAGGGGTAAGTCCCTGAGCTCACCTAAGCTTGATGGATATTGCTATAACTGCAATAAGTATGGGCTTCGAGCATTTGAATGCAGATCAAGAAATGTAAAAAACAAATGGAAGCCAAATTTTGATGGATACTGTAGTACTTGAAAAAAGTATGGTCACAAGTCTGAACAATGCAGATCACCAAGGAGAAATGACAAGTGGGTACTCAACTCATAGAACATGCAGAGTAACCAATAGAGTACATCTATATTATGGGAATATAATACAAGAATATCATGTTTAGTCAGTGGAAGGTATGGATACATTACTACAAATTTTATGTTACTACATGGAAGAAACAATAGGAGTTCTTGGAGAAACCATGGAATGACATGTTTCCATTGTCATAAGCTAGGTCACCTTGTCAAACACTATAGATACCAAGATAAAATTCCAATTGAGGAAGAGACATATGAGAAACTGAAAGAAATGTTGAAGAGATGAGAGAGCAGATGAATAGGAAAAGGAAAATAAAGACTATCGAAGATGGAACATCATTCAAAAAAGTTGAGGGCACTACATCCTCCGGATCAGGTGCAACTGAATTTTCCTAATCAATTAAGAGGTATGTATATGAACTACAAAGAAAATCTTTTTAATCTTAAATCGCTTCCTAGTATATGTGCAAAGATTCATATTAGCATACTATGATGCATTCAGATGTATATTGTTGAATTTATGTTTTAAATCATTCGGTAAGAGAAATAGTAAATGAAATCGGTAAAGGGTGTTAGTAAAGCATTTATTTTTACTTTATGACCATTGGAAACCCTAAAACCTAGAGAAATATATAAATAGAACCTATCGCCTATCATTGTCACTTATCATTTTCGAGAGCATCATGAACAAAGTTGTAGAACTCAATCTTCAAGCGAATTCAAGCGACCGACAAGGTATTCCTAAACTATTTCAATCTATTAATATAAGATTATTTGAACACATTTTGATATCATTTGATTCTTCATATTCTAAAGGTATTTGAAAGATAATGGGTAAAAATGGTTCTTATTCAAGTTCATGACCAATTCATGTGGATTGACCAACTAGTGAAGATAACAAAAGATGTTTTACACATTGTAATTGGTTACCCGATTGGAGATAAACCAAAGACTATAAGGAAAATTGAAAAGAACAAATTGAGTGAATTGAACAAGGAATAATGGGATGGGAGAGGTATGAATAATTCTACTATTGAAGACCTCGAACCAAAATTTGCATGTATTTTCATATCCGACTGAGTGTTTCAATCTTCAAGAGTTAACAGTGTACCATGTGGAGCTATAGATTTGGCATACAAGATTGTGAAGAAAATGCAGATTGACATCTATGAGATTTTTATGAAGCAATTGGAGGATAACATGAATACCGCAAGGAAAGAAAAGATAAACACTTTGAAGTTTGGGTCATTACTGGTATGCATATATTTCTATTTTATGAATTTATTCCCATCTATCGGTAATGTTACATGGAGCACTGAGAAGCCTATTATATATCAAATAAATGATTACAAAGTGAGTCTAGGTGAAGATATTGATATGATAATTAATGATATCTTCCTTAAGTTTTGTAATGCCCAAAACTTACACCAAAGAAAAACGCAACAATTTTTTTTTTTTTTTTTTTAAATAGAAGGAATGTAACATACTATCTTTACTAAATCAGCAATTCATGATCCTACTGATTATAATATTTACCAATAACACAAGGGGGAAATGGAGCAACTTAAACAATATCCTCTCATATTATTCAAATAAAAATTCACAAGGAGATGTTGCATACCTGAGTTTTATCTTCCTTGCATGTGTATCTCGTTCTCCTTGTCTCCCCGTTTCCTGCATCTTTCTATATTGCTAGACAACTAGATACATGATGTTAAATTCTTTATGCTTACATTCATGATCGTAAGATGAGTCACATCAACGAATTAGTTAAATATACTATGAGATATTTAAAACTAGATTCATAAAGAGATGCAAACTATGCAAACATTGGGAAGGGCACAAATTAAAGGAATAAATCATAAGCACAAGACCTAAGGGCCAGACCTAATGCCTCGGGGGCTCATCGTAGATGGCCTTGCCTACGTAACTCACAGAGACATCGTAGTTTGGGTTAGACTTTAAGACCACACCTTTAAGGAATGGTAGAAGTGGGTATACAACCATCTCTAGGGACAAGTTACCTAGGGTTTTGCACAATAAGCATTAGATAGCTCTCTAAAACAAAAGTTACATGAGATCTCTAACGTTCATTGGTTAAAATATATACTTGAGCAAGTGATTTATCTATAGAACTTCTAAAAATTGAGCAAGGCATAAGTATCCCATCAAAAATCTCAAATAAAAGTATTTATAATCCAAAATACAATCAAGTTCTCAAACCCCTCCGTTACTAATATATTTAATAACAATAATATTACATTGTGGTATTGACCAATTTATGATTAAAATAAATATAAACATCAACTAGTAAATATAATCTAGTTAAGATAATTTACTAAAAGGAAAAAGAATATGTCTCCAATAACTCCAACTACCCACATCAAACTATTAATCTTATAAGTGTTAAACCATGTGATTATTCATCCACGATACAAGATCTGTTAGTTTTAAATAAAGTATCCCTCTGATCTTTATATCATGATTAACAATATGATGATGAAAAGTATTCTCGATGTGTAGGTGAAACTGATGATAAGAATTACTCCAATTTAGTTGACCAAAGGTCTAAAGATTTTAATAATTACTAATCCAAAGCTCTAATAAACTCCTAAATTGTTTCATTCCACCAAACAATGAATCCTTCAAAATTATTCAATAGAAAACAAAATATAAGACTGTTTGACAAAGTGCCATGAGTTTTCTATACATGTCAGTAGATGTATTTTGCAAATCATAAAAATGATATACAGGGGATACCCATGAACTGTTTGACAAAATGTCACCTATAAAATAATGTTCATATACATGGGATACCCATGAACTATTTGACATAATGTCACATATAAAATAATGTTCATTGACGGATATGAATGTGAAGTGCGGACACACAGGCAACTAGTTAGAATTATTACAAAATGATTGACACATGTAAAGAGCGAAAGAAATAACAATACAATGAAAATGTCTTAATGTCTCAGTATAACAGTACGCAAGAAATGCAAAGCAGTTGAACAAGGGTCATACAAAGAAAAAAATAGATACTTGTAAAGAAACTATAGTACCTATGAAATTTTCGATCTAATGCCCTAGAGCACATACATGAAAACTGTGACAAGCATTCAAAGGGTTTGATATAATGCCCTAACAAAATGAGGATCTTAGACAAAGTATATAAGAAGACTATTGATGACAGACGGTGTGTGAGGCACTTATAATACACACGACTTGTTTGACTTAATGCCTCACAATATGGGGGCTTACCAAAGATAATGATTGTAGATCAAAAATGTATGAAGAGCGTGAATTTTCAATAGGGATGTAAAAAGTGTTTGACAAAATACTAACAAAGAGGTGATTGTCTTTCATGAAAACAAAAATGTTGATTATTTCCAAGATTAAGTGATCTAATGAAATCATGAAAATAAAGTAGCAGTAGTATGGTGTAACTTTAACTACATTTGCTGGAACTTTAACTACAATAACACCAAAATCTGATAACTCTTCTACAATAACACAAGTTAAAAAACAGAAAAAAAGAGACCAAAATCTGGTAACTCAACATGCCTGGAATAGTGAGTTCAGCCTGCAGAAACCTTCCAAAAGATAAGATAGTGGCTGCCTTCTTTGTTGCGTTTAAATGAGATTTTACTTCTTTCCTTGGCTGCTTTTTCTTATATGCAATGCGATTTACCCTTCATTTCCACATAGAGGGATTGGTCCTGGAATGACATACGAGTGCGCAATAGTTGAATCTGGATGAAACTATGGCGTCTGTGTAATAGCTAGGAGGAGCCATATTAACCCATCCCCCTTCTCAGAATGCCCCTTGTGGGTAGTGAGTAGATGGAGTAGAACAACCCATTCCAGACCCTCCTCCCCCCAAACACTAATGGCGATCAGAGTTTTCTACTCACCTCACCGTCCTATCCTACCTGCTCCCATCGCTGTCCTACTATCTCCCTCCCACTTATATTAATTGTTTTGCAGGTTATTACAGCTGTTAACTTCTACCATCGACCCATATCATATCAAACCCTTTTATATTTAATTTAATTTGTTTATCTTATTTAATTTTCTATATTTATATATTTCACCGTTAGTAGGTTAAAATGAATTGAACCAAATACAAGCAGAAGTTGAAGTTTGCGTCAATT
>MU223426.1:2187833-2202261 GCA_018584345.1 Thuja plicata
TTGAAATGTGTGTGTGATCACAAGATGGCTTGAATGCTAGAACCAAACTGACATAGTAATGGCGCACAAGAGCTTGAAATCTTGGATCCTTCAAATGGTTATGAAGGGTTTATTATATAGGAATTGGAGATGAAATGAACAGTTGAGATCAATCCCAGAGATAGGGAGATAAACGGTCAAGATCAAAAGGAACTAGAGAAGCCATCCGTAAACTCCACCTCTTCAATTTGTAAAGAGGAGACCGAGTTTGGTTGACTGAAGAGCTAATTGTGAGTTACCTTTTTGAACTGAAGAGGTGGGTGAAGTTACTCATGTGGACTGGAGAGATGGGTGGAGCAACCCATGTGATCTGATTGGAGTTATCTCTTTGAAGATAAATAAATATTTAATTCATTTATTTAATTAAAGTTTTCAACATGTGAGATAATTGAATTCTTTTTGATTTAGAATTACTTTATTGAATGAAATTAAATTAAATTAATTGGAAGAATTTAATTAGTAAGTTTAAATATTTGAATTTAAACTATAGGAAATTAGTTTAGTTAATTAATTAATGGTAATTAATCAATTAAGGTTAAATAATTAAATAAAATTAATTATTTAATTAATTTTGGGAATTTGATTAGATGATTTGGGGAATGAATTTAGAGGAAAATAGATGATTAATTAATGATTAAAAACCATTAATTAATAGATGAAAGTTAGTGTTTTTAATGTAAAGTCGCAAGCCTATCCATTTTAGGGTGTCTACATTTGCCCCTCTTTGATGCAATGTGACTTGTTGTAGTGGTGTCAAAGAATTTTCAGATTTGATCTTGCCCCAGTTTGCCCTAGTGATAGCAAGTGGACTATATGCCCCCTCAACAATTTAAGCATAGAAAATGCGTCAGAAGAGCATTAATTTGTTGAAAATGTGAATCACTATATGATTATGATGAATGCATTCCTATGTTAGTTATGATGTTATTGATGATGGATGCACTGATTATATGATCTACTATGCACATGTTTTAGATTTTTCTTATGCAATAAATTAATGCAATCTACCATGCACAAAATTTTTGAGTAATGCATGTGTTAGTTAGAAGGAAGTTAGTTTGGAATGTGATCTCTGGGATTGATTGTTATATATGGAATGATAGAAAGGAATTTTTTCCTTTTTTGATATATATGATTTGATAGAAAGGATGAGTGTCCCAAGTCGTTGCCCCAGTTTCCAATATTTGTCATCATTGCATCTTTTTTTTTGAAATTCTGAAGAGTGTCCAATGCATCCAAATCACATACCACCTAGATACCACCACGACCTCTTGATAAGCAGAAGGAGTAAAGAGATTGAATAGAAAGAGAACCTAGTGCACCCAAATACTAACCATCTGGGTTTAGCTATGTTCCCTGCTTGAAAAGAAAGAGAGCCAAAAGCACCCAGATATTGACCATCTGGATACTGCTTTGTCCTCTAAATTTAACTAAAAAAAGGAAACCAAGATAGAAATCCTATGCACCCAGAGTCCATCTGGATAACACTGCAAGATCTTGATTTCATAAAGAAAATCCAAAGAAAACAAGATAGAACTCCTACGCCCCTAGAGTCCATCTAGATAGCATCACGAGCTCTTGATTGCAAAACAAAATAAAAGACCATAGAAACCAAGATAGAGCTCCAACGCACTCAAAGTCCATCTGAATAGAGCTGCGAGCTCTTGATTCTATCAACTAAACAAGAAAATAAAAGAGAATGAATGTCCAATTCTTTCCTAGGGTTAAGCTGAGATCGTGGAACTGCATGGCTGCCAGATAAGTGACAGCGCCTACCACATTTATCTTAAATCATCATGGCCCTGAAATCAAAGTGAACATTCAACAAAAAGAAATCAAAGAAAATATGTCATGATCTATCACAGCTACTCTCCTCACATGGTGGATCCTGGAGTAGCGTAAGAACATAACCGCAAAATATAGACTGACATCTGACCGACTGACTGACTTAGTCGACATTTTTAGATGGTTCCTCGATGTAGTTGGATTCTCTTGATTGGCTCAACTCTTTGATAGGCTTGATTGGTTTGATTGCTTGAGTGTGTCTGGTTTCAATAATAGATTACTCATATGAGACTGACCTATTTGGTTTGAGCATATTCATCACTGTGTAAGATGATTGATATGATTTGATTGATTGATTGTGATCATGTTGGAAGTTGGTCAAGCTATGTCAGATGGGCCCCATGCTGGTTCGCAAAGCTCATGATTGTGATAATTGATAGATTGGCTTGATCACGAGTTGCTTGCTGATTGATTTGATAGATTGATAAAGCTGTGTCAGATGAGCCCAATGTTGATTCACAAAGCTCATGATTGTGACATTGATTGACTGGGCATGATCGCCCTTTTCTTTCTTGATAACCGAGTTGGTTTTACTGTTTGGGATTTTGCAATTTTTTGATGAAGATTGATTTTCTCAGAACATTTTGATCTTTTTAGGATTTTGATGCATTTTCTAGTTCTTTTGGATTTTTTTAAGGACATTAGAATCGCCCCCCAGTCTGGTGGACCAGTATTAACCATGGGTAAGTGCTTGGTTCTTAGAGGGGAATGTGCTTCTATATATAGCTTGGGTAGTCAGTCTTGCATTTGAACTGTGCTCAAGCTTTTAATCTTGGAGTTCATTAATGGTGAAGCTAGATTTGAACACTTGGCACCTGTTTGCCAGGTTTTCACCAAGGTACCTACTCAATAGCACCTTTTTTCTAGGTTTTCACTGAGAGAGAAATTTTGTTTCTCTTTAATTTTTTGCTTTGTAGATTTTTTTTTTGTCACCAAGGCGCCTGATTTCCAGGTTTTCACCAAGGTAACTTTTGTATTTTATGATTTTTTTTGGTATTTTTGGGATATGTAGATAGGTGCCTTAACCATAGAGTCTTCAAGGGTAAAACCTCTTGAGGTGCATGTTGTTGATGTATCCTGGGAAATGATCTCTTTCTGTTGTTGTCAGTATGAATGCCCCACTGTGAGTAGAGCTGACAATGACAAATGGTCCTAGCTAGTTAGGCTCAAACTTTCTGGGTTTCACTCTTTCTGCTTGGTTATTTTGATTTTCTGTGAGGACAAGGTCTCCTACCTAAAATGTTTGTGGCTTGACCTTCTTGTGATAGTATCTTCTAAGGTGATTCTGATAGCCTTGTAAGTGTTTGAAGGCATGATGCCTTCTTTCATCTAGTAACTCCAATTCACTGAGCCTTGCTACTTTGTAGTCTTCATATGTAATCAGGTTCTTCAAAGATATTATTAGGGATGAGATTTCCACTTCGAGGGGTAATACCGCCTCTGATCCATAGACTAGGGAGAAAGGAGTGGCTCCTGTAGGTGTTCTCACACTAGTTTTGTATGCCCATAATGTAGGACTAAGCTGTAAATGCCAGTCTCGCCTTGATTCATTCACTATTTTCTTCAAGATTTTCAAGATTGTGTTTTTTGTAGCTTTGGCTTGGCCATTCCCTTGAGGATAATAAAATGAGGATAACCCTTGCTTGATATGGAATTGTTTGCATAGCTCTTCAACATCCTTATTTTGGAAAGGTGTACCATGATCTGTCAGGATAGTTTGAGGGATCCCGTATTGAGACATAATGTTGTTAAGTATGAACGTTGCTATTTTATTTTCAGTTATGTAAGTGAGAGGAATTGCTTCCACCCACTTGTTGAAGTACTATTTTGCTGCTATGATGTATTTGTGTCCATTTGCTGAAGAAGGTGTAATTTTGCCCACTAGGTCAAATCCCCACATGGAAAATGGCAATGGTGATGCGATAGGATTTAGTTCCTAGGCTGGTTCATGGATGAGGTATCCATGAATTTGACACTATCTACACCTTTGTACATGTTTGTGTGCATCTATCTCTATTGTGGTCCAATAGTATTCCATGTGGATGATCTTCTTAGCTAAGTTTTTTCCACCTTCATGGGTTCCACAAATTCCTTCATCTACCTCATACAGAGCTCTCTGGGATTCTATGGAACTGAGACATCATAGTAGCATTCCATCTAAACTTCATCTATATAAAGTAGTTGAGAGGATGGTATACATAGAGGCTTGGTGGATGAGGGCCTTTCTCTGGTTCCTAGACAAGTTGGGAGGTAAGAAACTATTTTGGAGGTATTTATAGACATCTTGGTACCATGGGTTTTTAGGACCAACAAGGACACATGCTGATTCTATGATGGATTCTTGATGTGATGGCATCAAGAGTTGCTCTACTAGAAAATAGAATCTTGTTTTGTTTCCTGGTGTATCAATCAATGATGCTATGGTAGTCATCACATCTGCAGCTTTGTTCTATGCTCGTGGGACTTGCTAGAAGAATATGTAATGGACCTTGGTGCGTAGTGTTTCCATTTGTGCTTTGTATGGTATGAGCTTCTCATCTTTGGTCATATAATCATTATTGACTTGACTGATGACCAACTGTGAGTCTCCAATGACCTTAAGGTTCTTTATTATCCATTGAATTTCTATCTTTAGACCGATGACCAATGCTTCATATTTGGCTATGTTGTTTGTGCATGGGAATTTGAGTCTGAAAGACTTTGGAATTGTATCATGATCTAGAGTGATAAGCACTATCCCTGCCCCATGCCATGGTTCGTGCACAACCCATCAAAATATAGTTGTCATACCTTGATTGTTGTTTGTAGTGACAATATATTCATCAGGAAAGTCAGAAATAATAGGTTGATGGTCCTAAATGGGTGCCTCAGCTAGTTGATCTATGATCACTTTCCCTTTGATGACCTTTCTGTCTATGTACTCAATGTCAAAATCACTTAAGATCATTACCCACTTCACAAGTAGTCTGGTGAGCACTGCTTTACTTAGAATGTATTTTAAAGGATCAACATGTGTGATCAACTTTGTTTGGTGACTCAACATATAATGTCTCAGCTTCTGGGAAGCGAAGACAATTGCAAGGCATGAATTTTCAATTGGTGTATAGTTGAGCTCATATCATACCAATGTTCTTCTTAGATAGTAGATGGCCCTTTCTTTACCTGCATTATCTTGTTGTGCCAAGAGTATACCTAATGCTAACTCTGTTGCTGAGATATACAGAAGTAATGGTCTACCTTGGACTGGTGGCACCAATATAGGAGATTTGAAGAGGTAGTCCTTGAATGTTTGGAATGCTTGTTCGCATTGCTTGGTCCATATGAATTTGACATCTTTGTGTAGTAGATGTTGGAATGGGTGGCACTTGTCTACTAACTGATCTATGAAGCGCCTGATTGATTTGAGCCTTCCTTGTAACCCTCTTAGTTGCCTCAGGTTTGATGGTGGAGGCATGTCCAATATTTCTTTGACTTTATCTGGGTCTACTTTGATGCCTCTATGTGACATGATGAACCCTAGTAGCTTTCCTGTTGTGACACCGAATGCACATTTCTTTGGGTTTAGACGGACCTTGAATTCTTGCATTCTGTCAGAGTTTGGTCTCAATACTTGTAGATGATCCTTGCGAAGCATTGAATTGGCTAGTATGTCGTCCACATAGTCTTCCATTGTTTTGTGGATGAGATCATGAAATATAGTTTTCATAGCCCTTTGATATGTCGCACCATCATTTTTGAGACCAAACGACATGACGTTCCAATAGTAAGTGCCCCAAGGACATGTGAAAGTTGTTTTATGTTGGTCTTCTGGCGTGATCCTTATCTGATTATACCCTAAAAAATCCATCCATGAGTGATAGCATTTGATGTCCAGTGGTTAGATCTACTATCATATCAATGTTGGTTAAGGGAAATTCATCCTTGGGACAAGCTATGTTGAGATCTCTGAAGTCTGTGAAAATCTGTATCTAACCACTATGCTTTGTAACTGGCACCAAGTTAGATATCCAGTCTGCGTATGGTATTGGTCTTATGAACTTGGCATCTAGGAGATTTTTCAACTCTGCCTTGACTAGAAATGCAACATGGGGATGCATCTTTCTCAGCTTCTACTTGATAGGTTTGGCACTGGGTAGCAATGGGAGATGGTGTAGTACTAGCTCTAGATCTAACCCTAGCATATCTGAGTAGGACCATGCGAAATTGATCATCCTTGCTTTAAAGTAGCTGATAAATAGTTCTCTCTCCTCAGGGGTGAGTGATTTTGCCAAGTATATGTTCTTTGGGTTCTTGTCATCTCCCAAATTGACTTCCTTTATTTCTTCTGCTAGTAATGCCAGTTTTTCCTCTGTCAAGGGGAGGAGTTCCTTCTTTCCATCTTCTAGCGCCTCAGTGAGGTTTTTGCTAGAAGATACATCTTGTTTTAGCTTTTTATCATTTTTTTGTTCTTTTTTCTCTTGTGGACTGGAAAGAGGAGCTGCCTCCCCAAAATATGTCACTCTATCAAGGTCAATGGTGAAGCCTACCTTATGGTCTCCTGATGGCATGCCTTCCCTAAGTCCCATGAAATCAGCAATAGCCTCATCTTTCTTGAAGACATCTAAATCAGGCGGTCCTTTTTTATCCCACTCTATTAGCTCTGGGTGTATAAGACAGATACTTTTTGTGGTTGTTTGAGTCTAGTTGATTGAAAGGGACTACATATATGGTTCCTACAAAACTGGACTATGATGTGGATGCACCATTAGAGGAATGATAAATGACATACTTATCTATGTAGGGTTGTTCAGCAATGGATAGTTGGTCAAATAAGTCTTCTAGGTTTGTGATAGTGTCTGACCGAGGGGAATAATCTAGGATTGATGGTTCAGAGTCATGAAGGGACCTCCACTCATACTCGTGGGAGTCAGTCTTGATAGAATGCTCATCAGATGTCTCACTTCCTTTGTTATCATCGATTTCTATGTGGAGGTCTATTTGGGTTTGTGTGGTTCCCTCTTCGGTGGGCAACAAGTGTGCTAGTATGTTGCTTATCAAGACATGTTCTATATTGTGCCCCCGGTGCATCTCTTCTATTTGTTCCTGATCAACTCGGATGGCTTGGATTATAGGACCAGCTCTTTTTTTCCCATAGCCTAACCCTCTCTTATTTCTCTAGGTTGGCAGGAGAGACAATTCCATTATGCCTTGTTGTCTTGCCTGCAGGCCGGTTGTACCATCATACTTGAATCTTTGTAACATTGTATAACCATTACCATAGTTTGACAGGGTTAGGGTTTGTCTGATTATCTCTTGTGGGTCTTGGTATAACCATGTACTGATATCTTGTTCAAATGGATTTTCTTCTGCTATGTCTCCCCATCTGATGAAGGTTGTGGGCGGACATCTAAATAGAATAGGCTGCGGAGTTTCTATTATAATAATAGGTTGTGGCATACCATAACTTCTCAGGCTCTAAGGCATGTGCATGATGGTGAAAGCCTCTTCATATCTTTACTCACCACAACCTTTGTCGGTGATGGATATTTTGCCTGCTTTCCATGTGACATCCTTAGGATTTGAATCTAAAAAGGAGGGAATACTCATGTCTTTATTAATGGCTATCTTTCCTATTATCCATGTGACATCCTTATGCTTTGAATCTGAAGAGGATGGGATGCTGGCATCTTGGTTTGAGGGTACCTGGTTATCAGTGTTGATTTGGACCGCATTATAGTATTGGAAAGGATTGGGATCTCCCTCTATGATGATTTTCTCTCCCTGGTGTGGGAACTTGATGCATTGATGGTATGTTAAAGGTACGGCATGCATTTTATGTATCTAGGGTCTCGCTAGTAGCATGGTGTATCCCAAATCAAGATCTAGGATCTAGAACGGAGTGTTTTTTACCACTGGACTGATACAGATAGGTAGAATGATAATACCTTTAGAGGACCTTTCCTCTTCATCATAAGATCTGATATTTATCCTCCTTGTGACATCAATGCTTGATTCTGAATAGTCTAGTTTCTTGATTAACTTTAAAGTACAGATGTTTAAGCAAGCTCCACCATCAACAAGGACCCTACGGATAACACTTTTGTGGACCTGGACCAGTAAGTGTAAATGATCATTATGCAGGGGTTTATGCGGTGGCACATCATGGTCTGTGAATGTGGCATGTTTGTTAGCAGCTATATGGTGAACCATCATTTGGAAGCTCTCAGGTGTTATGTCCCTTGGGACAGCTACATTCTGAAAGGCTTGGTCAAGTGCCAATTTATGCTGTGGAGATATGCGTAATAGGTCAAACATGGAGACTTGGGAAGGTGTGCACTTTAGTTGATCCACTATGCTTGGCTGTGGATCTAAGTTTGCTTTAGGATTGGAAGATACAATAGATGAGGATGGTACTCCTTGCAAGACGACTCTGGTGCAATGCGTTGTTACAACACATTTGTTACCTTGGTCTTTGATAGTGATTGTAGCCACATGGCTATCTGAAGGATTGAGGCAATTAATAACATTATCACTATTGGCATATGTATAGTTGACTTGTTTTTTCTATCCACCAGACCTGGAGGCTTTTCCCTTATTGTGATCATGAAAGGTATTGTTGAAGATAGTGTGATCAGTTATGCCTTTGGTTTGGGTATTTTTCACATTGATGGCCCCTGTGTCAATCAGATCTTGGATAGCATGTTTCAAACAGAAATAGTTAGACATTTTGTACCCTTTCACCTGATGAAACTCGTAGAAGTCTGTATCAATTTGCGTAAAGATGATTCTATCGGCTCTCCTAATGGTGTGAAATCTCATTGCTGGAATTGAAACTGTGGTCTGCGTTGATTTTGTTATTGACTATTTGACACAACGGCCGCTTGTACAGGGGGAGGTTGGTTTTGTTTGTATGCTTGTTGAGTGGGCCTTGTGGGTTGTTAGTTGGCCACAGGTGCACCTTGCAATGACACCTTAGGTTGTGCATAGTTGACTGTCTTCACAATAATGACACCATATCTAGTGACATTTTTGTTTTTGTTCCACCACTTATCTTTGTTCGTTGCATTTTTGTTTGTATTTTTTTGTGTTATATTTTCAAGGATTCCTCGTTTGAATAAGTTCTGCTCACAACGAAATCCTCGTTTGATGAGTTGTGTGAAGTTCAGAGCTAATTGTAATTCTGTTGTGAATGATATGTCTAGAATTAGATTGTCAATAAACATGACAGTTAGGTCTTGTTCGGGCACATCATATATTATGCGGTTTGCCATGTTCCTCCATCTCTATAGGAACTTCACAAAAGACTCTCCATCCTTCTGTTTGATATCACAAAGGTCCTTGATGTTGACCTTGTGCTTGATGTTATGATGGAAGTGAGCTATGAACTTTTCAGCCAGTTCACCCCAAGACTGAATGCCATGAGGTAAATGTGAGAACCATTCCATTTCTAGTCCGGCCAAACTTTGTGGAGACAATCCCATTAAATATGTCTCATCATGGGCAAATTCAATGTAACTAGCAAAAAACTCTCGGATATGTTCAATAGGGTTAGTATCGCCCCTATATTTGTCGAATTTTGGTACCGAGAAGTGAATTGGGAACGTAGACATGTGGAGAGAATGGTCAAAGGGGTATGGGTATAAATCCTCTACGGTGTAGGATTTAGTTTGCCCTTGATTTTGCATATCCATCATTTGGGTTTGAAGGGTTTGCATTTGTTGCATTAACATGTCCGTTTGATATTGAGGTTGATGTGTGAGGATGTTCCTCTGTGCTGTAGTGGGTATGAGGCTGCGCCTCTGTGTCCCTTGAGTAGGAACATAGGATTTCATCTTGGGCACTTGATATTGATTTCCCACCAAGTGATTTGGAAATGGGGGCACATGAGTAGCCCATGGTGGGCTTTGATGCATTTGTTGTTGTGATTGAAACTGGGGTTGATACTATTGGGGTTGATATTGCTGGTGCTGAGGTTGGAATTGAGGAAACTGAAGCTAGGGTTGCTATTGTGGGGGTTGGTTTTGAGGCAACTGAAGCTGGGTTTGCTATTGTTGGGGTTGGATTTGAGGCAACTGAAGCTAGGTTTGTTGTTGTGGAGGTTGGATTTGAGGCAACTGAAGCTAAGGTTACTATTACAGAGGTTGGATTAATGTCAGAATGGGAAAAGGTGTAGCCTTGGATGGGCATTGACTATAAGTCATACCTGTAGGGATGGATCCCTATGGGCATGAGGTGTTGTTCCCAAGACTAGTATGAGTTGACTGTAGCAACAACATAGTTTTAGAATAGTTGGTGTTTGGTGTGATGGAAGGCATAGCTTGAGAGATTGATTGCCTTGACCATGTGACCGAAGGTGGGAGCATACTAGTAACCATAGGTGCACTCAGTTGCAAGCCTATCATGCTTTGAGTGGAAGATGTGTTGGCCTAGTTCATGCCATTGGTATGACTGGGTATCATTTGTGTCAATGTGGGTAATACCAATGATAGGAAGATTTGAGAGACAAAAGGCAGTATCTGAGAAGGAGTAGTGTTTTGACCTGCGAAAGGGTTTTCAGGCCATATGGTTGATACACTGTATTCAGCGGGGAGTTTGAATCCCTTCTTTATCAGCATGGCTAAGAAGAATTTGGGATTCCTCTCTACAACAGTGTCAACTACTTGTGTGGAATAAGAATCTTTCTCTATATCCTCTAGTTCCTCTTCTGTGACATTTTGGAAAATATTTGCCCCACAAGTTTGTTCAATGAACAGAGTAGAACTGGTATTTACAAAGGGTTCATCTTCTCTCTCTATTTCCCAAGTGGGGAATCTGTTGATATATGACTCGTCAGGTTGCATTCTATCCTTTGACCTTGTGTAAGGCCCTCCATGAGGTGTTTGAGACATAGTGTGGTCCAGATTTTGTAACTAAAACAAGTGATATAAAGCAAACAAAGAAGAATATCATTTCTAAGGAAGTCCAAGTTATGTGTTGGACAAGGGTAATTCTAAGGACAGATTTTGATAAATCTTGATCTCAAAGTGGTTATGATGTAAAAAGATAAGATTTCTCAACCTTGCCCTTGGAAAAAGTCACTTTGATAAAGATGATGATGTTTGATATGATGAGATCAAGGTATTTTGAGTTTGAGCTTTTGAACTAACAATGTGTTTGATAATAATCATGCTTTTCAGAGAAGGGATGATCTTTAATGTTTAGAGATTCGCACAATGTTCTTCATGTTTTCCTAGGATAGACACTAGTTTTGGACACCAAATGAAGATTTTTCTCAAGGTTTTTAGCTTTAAAACTGGTGTAAAATATCTCTGGTCAAGTGTGGCAAAACTCCACCAATTGTGGTAAAGTGTATAGTCGATTGCAGTACGTTATCACCGATTGTAGTAATAAACAAGTCGATTGCAACAATAAATAGTTAAACTGCGGCCGACTTCCTTCAATTACGGCACAACGCGGGCAATTGCGGTAAAAGAGGAACAGTCTCAAAAAAATACTAAAAGATGGGTATCACTGCTTGACAATTTTGATATTTTGGAACAGTGCTTCTGATTTGCAAGATAGTTGACGTTGACAACCCTAGACTTTAACACATTTGACTCGTTTTGACAGTTTGGATGTTTTGTTTTACATTTTTAGAAACTGATCAAGGAAACAAGCATGACAGACACTATGTTTTTGAAGAATGAAGACTGATAATGTGTATGTTCTACAACTTTTTCAAGTTGTAAGGTTATCACGAGGTCTCAACAATGAACAGTCAGATTAATCAAGGTCAATGGCTTCAGAATACAATGTTATAGGCCCAATGCTTGAATGTCTATTAGCTCACACAACAATTGTCACACTACTAGGACACGAAGGTCCATGATGTAGGTGCCCATTTTTTTATTGTTTCCAGGTATTGTTGTTGTGGATTGAAGATCTCTTTCATTACACAAATACCGTGGGACACATATGTTGGAAATTTTTGGGGGAGAATTTTGCAACCCCTTGCACTATAATAAGGTATTTGTTTAGAGGTAAAATAGGTTGGCCTTTAATTATCAAGGTTGTAGTAAGGGTCTGTGGAGTCTATCCAATCAATTTTTACGTGTGTGACTCACTTAAGAGCCTAGTTGACCACGCTGGCTCCTTAAGGATATTCACCCAATCTAGACTATCATCAACACACCTCACCCGAGCTTGGCTAGATAAGATGGAACTTTGGTTCGTGCCTTGTTTATATACCAATCGGAAGGATTACTAGTTTAAGGTCATTCTACGAGGAAGAAGCGCATTCCCCAGACAGGCCTTTCTAAAAGTATAAAGGTTTTTAATCTAACAGATTGTGCAAGTGCACCCAAAACTCAAGAAACAAGGTAAATCGATTAAGCTCTGAAAATTTGAAATGTGAACTAAGCTACACCACCACACAAGCACAAGTGTTTAGTTTTAAGCCCAAAAGTAGGCGTTGATTTCTTGTTCAATTTTAAGGCACCAAATCGATAAATTCTTTGCCTTGTTCAATTTTAGTCCCCATGTCAATTTTAAGCCCAATTTTGAAATGTGAGATGTGAGATGTGTGACATACACTATTCTTTTTAAATCCAAATCGACAAGTCAATGAATTTTAAGTTGTATTGTTATCTTGCCTCCTCGATTTGTACTTGTCAAAGAAATTTTTTAGTATCTTCAGAAATGAAAGCTTTCAATCCAAAACACCAGAATATCTGGAAACTCCGGGATTGTTGAGATTTCTGAAATTAATGGTGACTTTATACTTACCTACGAATCTCTTAATTGAACCAATGTACCTCGTGTATGCTTCACTTTGATCTTTAGCTATGATTGTGAGAATAGCCCTTTGTTGTGATTGATAGTTGATGGTTCTCCTTCTGGCAGCTCTTAATGCTCTAGCACTTGGTATGCGTCTGATTATCCTCTTGGCCATTAGTCATTTTCTCAATCCCCAAGAAATCAAGAAAGAACACACAAAAAGAAAACTATTTCAAAGATCTTTCTATTTTTGAAAATATTTCTCAGAAAAAATAAAATAACAGAGAATAAATTCCCTTTATAATTTCAAGACCTTTCCAAAATTGTAACTTTTTTTATAAGAAATGTTGATTTGTGTCCAAAATTAAATTTTTTTGAAATATCATAATTTTTTTTTATTAAAAATCATAAAAAATTCAAAAAAATCTGAATTTTGGACTGTAGCTTTCTTATGCCAAATAATACCTGCAAAACAAATTTTAGATCATAATTCCTTAATTTGTGCCCTAGGGACCCATTTTATCATAAAAGACCAGTTTGAAAAGATTTGTTATTTTTGCAAAATAATTTCACAGAAATTAAAACACAGAGAATAGAACCCCTCTATAATTTCAATACCTTTCCAAAAATGTAACTTTTTTGATAAGAAATGTTGATTTGTGTTCAAAATTAAATTTTTATGAAATATCATAAAAAAATTATAAAAAATCGTAAAAAATTTAGAAAAATTTGAATTTCGAACTGTAGCTTTCTTATGTCAAATGATACCTACAAAAAGTAATTTAGATCATAATTCCTTAATTTGTGCCCTAGGGACCCATTTTATCATAAATGACCAGTTTGAAAAGGTCTATTATTTTTGCAAAATAATTTCACAGAAATTAAAATCACAGAGAATAAACCCCCTCTATAATTTCAATACCTTTCCAAAAATGTAATTTTCTTGAAAAGAAACTCTGTTTTGTGTCTAGAAATGATTTTTTATGAAATATCACAGAAAATTTATAAAAATAAATTAAAAAATTCAGAAAAATCTGATTTTTTTATTTGGGGCCTCCTTAGATCAGCATCAACCTGCAAAAAAAAATTCATAAAATAATTCCATGCAGTTTGAAAGATATGACCAAATTTCACGCGAGCTGTAAGTTCACGTCGGGTTCACCAAAATGTACGCCTCTTTTCATGATTCGTGGTTCCCAAGCTTTCCAAAGGCAAGGGTTAGTAACAAAGGTTTTACAAATGATATAAATCCAATACACAAATACTACTAAAATGAATAACTTGAAGCATAACCAATAAAATGTACAAGCAAAGAAAGGAAAACAAATGAATGCAAACCCCAAAGTGCTTGAAGTTTCTATTGTCTCTCTCTACCCCTTCCAAAACATGGTTTTTGATGCTCAGTATTGATGTGGGCAACGTCTATGACTTGAGAAGCGTCGAGAATTTGCTAATTGAAATGTCTGTGTGATCGCAAGATGGCTTGAATGCTAGAACCAAACTGACATAATAATGGCGCACGAGAGCTTGAAATCCTGGATCCTTCAAATGGTTATGAAGGGTTTATTATATAGGAATTGGGGATGAAATGAATGGTTGAGATCAATCCTAGAGATAGAGAGATGAACAGTTGAGATCAAAGGGAACTGGAGAAGCCATCAGTAAACTCCACCTCTTCAATTTGTAAAGAGGAGACAGAGTTTGGTTGACTGAAGAGGTAATTGTGAGTTACCTTTTTGAACTGAAGAGGTGGGTGAAGTTACCCATGTGGACTGGAGAGGTGGGTGAAGTTACCCATGTGGACTGGAGA
>MU223426.1:2202311-2238956 GCA_018584345.1 Thuja plicata
CTGGAGAGGTGGGTGAAGTTACCCATGTGGACTGGAGAGATGGGTGGAGTAACCCATGTGATCTGATTGGAGTTATCTCTTTGAAGATAAATGAATATTTAATTCATTTATTTAATTAAAGTTTTTAGTATGTGAGATAATTGAATTCTTTTTGATTTAGAATTGCTTTATTGAATGAAATTAAATTAATTTAATTGGAAGAATTTAAATAGTAAGTTTAAATATTTGAATTTAAACTATAAGAAATTGATTTTAATTAATTAATTAATGGTAATTAATCAATTAAGGTTAATTAAATAAATAAAATTAATTATTTAATTAATTTTGGGAATTTGATTAGATGATTTAGGGAATGAATTTAGAGGAAAATAGATGATTAATTAATGATTAAAAACCATTAATTAATAGATGAAAATTTGTGTTTTTAATGTAAAGTCATAAGCCTGCCCATTTTCGGGTGTCTACAGTACGTACTAAACCATAATATAAAATGATGCTTCTTGTAGCGCATAGAAATGATTTGAGCCACGCGTACTAGGGAAATGAGCATGTACAACTTTTTTTAACACCTATGATTTAAGTAGTAACACGTACTATGAGATAAATGATGTGTACACCTTTCCACACTTATAATAGGATAAAATAATGCATAAGCTGCTTTGGTGAATTCCCCCCTAATTAAGCATGTCATTTGATTCATTGGTAAGTATGATCGGTTGATTGATTGTGTGTCTTGATGTTCTGATGAAAACAAGTGTTTTGATAATAGTTTGATCATTTTGATGAATTTTGTATGATGTCAATCCCAAAAGGTTGATAGGATAACTGATATTTTTATGTCTTCATGATATAGAGTTAAGAAATATTTTGATGTTGTCTAAATGAGTGATATGATGATATGATAGCTTGATTGACTTGTGATGACCCACCTAGATGATTTTACTAATTTTATTTCAATTGATTCCAAAATAGGTTTGATTTTGGAGATTATACATTCATGGTTTACCTCCATGGCCTCTTGACATGGCTGATATGTTATATCCACAGGATTGGCGGATTATTGATCGATGTGGGTTATTTTATTTGTTGGATATGCCTTGGTTTTGGGTGAACTGTGGCTTACTGACCATTATGGCTGAGCATTGGCACTCACATCATAATACTTTTTATTTACCGATGGGTGAGATGATGATCACCCCTAAGGATGTGTACATATTTCTCAAGATTCCCACCTGAGGTGATCTAGTTTATTATGATCAGGTGTATGATGGAGCAACATGAAAACACGTATTTGGTGATATTACCATTTGTGATCAGAGCATCTTGTGGGCTCAGTTTTTATCATTCCCTCTACTTATAGCAGTATTAGGATCATTGATTAGGGGATTCCTTCTTCCTGATCACCAAGGTCATGGTTTTGCACTTGGTTGGGGTAGGATACTAGACAATATGATTGTGCAACCTCAGAGATTTGATTGGGGATCTTGCATTCTTTCCAAGTTGTATCATGAGTTACACCATGTTTTCTATTGACAGGGTGCTGCACTTTATGCTGGTGTAGTTTTACTACAGTTGTGGACATGGGATCATATTCCTATTACTAGACCCATTTCTACCAAAGACAGAGATCTAGGATGACCTTATGCATATTTATATGAGGGAGTGATTGTCGAGCCTCATCTGGGAAAGATAGATTATTCACAACATATGTTGGATGATATGGATGAGGTACACTGGCAACCTTATCTTGGATGTGTGGCATCATGAGAGGATGAATTAGAGTTACCTTATATGTTTATTCATCGATGGATGATAGGCTAGACTCCACTTATGATTGAGAGATTTTATTTATCAGAGTTATGCGATAGTTTGGTTGTGTTCAGGATATACCACAGGGTTTGGAAATATACACATGCATATAGGATGAGAGATCTTTATGGGGACCACAGGTAGAGTACCATTTTTCTTGTGATGAGATCTATGGTATGCCCTATCTTCCCTTCAGATATGAGGGATCATATTATAGATGATGGTATGAGAGTCGATTATGCATAGTGGTTTATCCCTCATCAATTCCCTAGATACACAGATCTTACTGAGCCTATTTCTGATATTGATGAGTGGTTAGATGATGATGATGATGATGACGGTAATGGTGGTGGACATCATAGACAAATAGTTCAGAGGAGAGATGGACCTGCAAGCAGACGTGGGTCTATAATTGGTGCTCCTAGGGGTGGTGGTGGTAGAGTTAGGATGAGAGGTGGAGTACATATGAGAGGTGGAAAAATGGGTGGGAGAGGTCCTTAGGATATGTTTATAGATTGGGGTTGATGGGTATAGAGAGAAGATAGATAGATGAACACACCTCATGGGAAATAGATTCATCAGATTCCAATTGTTTCATAGGTTCTATTTATTTTAGATGCATCATCAACACATTCTGAGGAGATTAGGACTTTACAGGATAGTGTGGAAGCTATTAGTAGGTAGATGGATCATTTTTCTAGCATGATGGAGAGTTTTATGGCTTCTATGGCACAAAGAACTATTGTAGCCACTTCTAGTTAGGTACCACAGTCAGATCTAGGTAGTTCGGCTAGGAGAGACACATATGGGACATGTTGTATAGATAGCACAAGTGGAATAGGTGGCATAAATGGTACAGATGGTGCCCCTAGTTAAGATTTTTTATGATTCCATCTTTATTTGATTCATGTATGACTATGTATCTCATTTGATTAGCCTTTTGATAGACCTATATTATTGAGACATTTTATGATCATGCAATTCTCTTGTGATATATTCTCCCCTTTGATTTTATATTCTCTTTATGATGATATCATATGTTGGAATTTTTATGTGATTATTTATGATGAGATATATATTGGATGTAGTTTTAGATAGTTTATAGTGATATTAATGCTTTTATTTTATGTGCTTTAGATGAATGTGTTATATATAACATAGTTTAAATGAATGAATAATGTATGTTGTAATTTATTAATGGTTTAATGTTTTTGATGATGACTTTATGCAATGATACTTAATGGTTCTCATGATAAATGCACTTGGATGAATGATCTTAAATGAGTTGGATGTTTAATGACTAATGAACTTTCAATATTTTAATCATTAATGATATGCATATTTTTATTAAAGTCCAACATAGTTGTTTTGAAAAGATAATTTTGTTAATGTAAACATTGATAAAATCACCTACTAATTACGAAAATCTCTTATGAAAATTAATCTATATGAATGCAGCTAAACTGTCACCTTTTTTAAAAGAATGCCTTCATTTTCATCAATGAACATTTTTTTTGGGTCATTAGCAATTATAACCATCACTGCTTAGATTTCCAAACCATGATGATATGAATATTTTCATCCGCAAATGTTCATCATGAAGCTGGTAAAACCCTTCACTAGTTAGATTTCCAAACCATGAGACTATGAATTTCATTTTCATCAGATTCAATGTTGCAAGTGGATTTTGACATTAAGATATGATCGATCTAAATGGCCAAGTTATTCATTTGCATAAACAAACAAAGATAGAATCCCTTACATATAAAAATTTCCTCGATGATTCTTTGATGATAATGTCTTTATACAAGTTTGCATACTTTAATGAATCAACCTTAAAAACAATCACTCAGAAATCAAGAAAAATGTTATCATGTGTTTTATCATTGTGAATCTAGTCGAAACATCATTGATTAGCTAAAAATACATGAATAAAAAATCTAGAAACATATCAAAACCATAGTACGATTGTTTTTGTACCCATATTTCCAATAGAACTTCATCCATTTTGATCGCGTAGGTTTCAAGATGAAATATGAATCAAATAATGATATAAATCAAAGGTCCAAGTGTATATTTTTTTTGGTTTGGTGCATTGATTTGTTCCAACTGATATCTTCTTGATGAACTCCTTCATTTTTGGTTTAGTGCCCCCAGTTTGATGTATCAATGATGTTGGATTTAGACCACTTTCAAAAACTATGATGCAACGTGCGATATGCAAATGCAAATTTGAGATTTTATTATGAATATGTACAAAAGATGGATGAAAGGATATATACAATGATGGCAGAAAATATGTAAATGGATAAATGCAACTAGGCATGACTTAAGGGTCAACTGACGCTTGTTTAACAAGTTTTCACCACTTGAATTTATTTCTCTTTTTCTCTTCTTTTTTCGCTACCAAGGCGCTTATTTCTAGGTTTTCACCAAGGCACCGCTCTCTCTCTCTCTCTCTCTATATATATATATATATATATATATATATATATATATTTTTTTTTTTTTTTTATNCCAAGGCACCGCTCTCTCTCTCTCTCTCTCTATATATATATATATATATATATATATATATATATATTTTTTTTTTTCTATTATGAAGGTGCCTGTTTTGCAGGTTTTCACTAATATAACAATTTGTTTTAGGATCCATATGTGCATGTTTTATGCTTTCTTCATGCTCAATTTTCCACTTTTTTTCACCTTTTTTGCTTTATACAATTTTTGGATTTTTCTCAAGATCTTTTCCACTATACAAAAAATTGATGCTCTCTCATCTGATATGCTCATCTAATACTCTTTCATCCTATACACTTTCATCTGATTCAGGTATAAAACCTCTTTAGATGGATTCTATTGATAGGTTCTTGCAATTTTCCTCCATCACAATTAGCCAATGTGTATGTCCCTGTTCCAAAGGAAGATGTGATAATGAAAGGTCCTAGCCAAT
Organism: Thuja plicata; assembly: GCA_018584345.1. Taxonomy (NCBI): domain Eukaryota; kingdom Viridiplantae; phylum Streptophyta; class Pinopsida; order Cupressales; family Cupressaceae; genus Thuja; species Thuja plicata. The sequence continues at coordinate 2,207,074 of MU223426.1, forward strand.
TTTCTTCTCATTTTCCCATCTTTTCTCTCTCTACTTGATTCTTAGGGTTCTCTATTAACACTAAGTCACATGTTTGAAAGGTTCAAGGTTTTATCTTCTTTTTGTAGCTTTTAAAAATTCTATTTTGGTACACTTTCAAATGTTCATAGGCTTTTGTTTGGTGTTCTTCCAGCAACTCAAGTTGTTGAAGTATAGCAACTCTGTAATCTTCATCTATCACTAATCCATGCAAGGAGACTCTTAAGGAAGAAATATCAACTTGTAAAGGTAACACACCTTCTACTCCATAAACCAACAAAAAAGGAGTTTCACCTGTAGTTGTTCTTATACTTGTTTTGTATGCCCATAATGTTGGATTCAATTATATGTGCCAATCCCTTCCAATTTTATCAATTGTTCTCTTTAAAATATTAAGGATATTCTTGTTTGTTGCTTCCACTTGACCATTCCCTTGAGGATAGTAAATTGAAGAAGAGTGATGGGTGATGTTAAATTTGGCACATAGTGTTGGATCATATCATATTTGGGTACTATTTATGTTGTTGATATTCATGTTTTGTCACTAATGTCAACATATATTTTTGTGAAGAGAACAAACTGGTTATTTGACTGGAAGAAGTGTACGAAAACTATATAGATGATACAGAATGATCGAAGACAAAGATATGAAGAAGGATGTGTGATGACCTTATTCCTAAGGTCTCTTAACTGAAGGTTACATATTGGTTATGTTACAAATGATTTAGTGAAGATTGGTTTCTAGACTGTGACGGTAATGCTTGCTAGAGCATGTCTCTGTATTTTGCGTATATCTTACAGATGAAGATTTTTCAATGTATGAGAGCTTATGGGATGATAGAGGACACACTGAGGAATGTTTTTTGTTGATCGATAGTTGTAAGAGTATTGGTGACGTCATTTTTGGCGTGTACTCTGGAGGAGACCTATTTGGTGCCCAACTTTAGACATGTAACTTGTATTATAAATTGTGAGCGTGGATTGTGGATCTTGGAGTATAACTGATGTATTTTATTTTATTTTTACTTTTTATAGGTACCATCTCTATCTTAGCAAGGGGTTAAAAAATTATTTATATATTGGGAAAGCCTAATTGGCTGACCTAATTAATTATTTGTGTATTGGGAAAGCTTAATTGGCTGACCTAATGAACTATTGTAATAGGGTATATGTGAGCGATATTTTATTTTGGAAAGATGTGGTAGAGATTGTAAAGGCAGAGAAGTGTGAAAGTTTTGAGGCTTGTTTGTATGTTGGATGTAGAGTAGAGTTTGTGGTAAGAATACTTCATTGGAACTGACCAAGCAAAGATAGTTGCTATCAAATAGTTCATTGGATTTTATATTCCTTATATAAACTTGTTCGGATTGTAAATCATTAAGGGTGTCATTAACCTTCATTGGGAAATGTGCCTAGGAAGTGAGCCCACTATTAATCTCGACTCCTAACAGGGTATGTCCTTTAACAAAGACTATGTACTGTAATGTTGTAATAAGCTCCTAATAGGGCTAAATATTTTAACAGGGATCTATACTCTCAGTACATCATTTATGGGTGCTAATTCCCATGGGGTTTTTACCTTTAATAGGGTTTCCATGACAATAAGTATTGTGTTATTGTGTTGGCATTTACTATGTTATCATTTTCATTGAAGTTTTGGTTTATAAAGACTAAAGTTTAATATTATGTATAACAATTGATTCACTCCCCCTCTCAGTTGTGTGTGGACCATTATTCCTAAAAATTGGTATCAGAGCTACAAATCCTTAGAAAGAAAGCTTAACAGCTTGAGGTGATCTTTAAGATGACTTACTACATGAACGATAGTCTAAAATTTGATACTGAAAAACTTTGACAGTTGGAAGAACAAGATGAGAACACATTTTCTATATTTGGGAATTGACTACTGGATGATCACAAAAAAGAAGAAAAAGATAGCGACTGAGGATGAATTGGAGAAGGATACTGAAGATGATAAGAATCTATTTTCATGTAATATGGTCACAAGGGAATCATTGATTAGCAAACTTTCTAAAGGTGAATTCATAGAGGTAAAAGACTTGGATTTGCACATGAGATTTGGACAAGATTGGAAGCATTGTATATTGGAGATAAGTTTACTAAAAAAGAAAAGCTACAAAATTGGAAGACAAAGATGGAATCAATGAAGATGAGAGATGATGAAAACATTAGAGCATATGCGTAGAGAATTACTGAGGTGGTTATTGACATCATAAACTCTAGAGGTACTTACAGTGAGGAAGAAGTGATTGAAAAGATACTTAGATCTTTGAAACCTATATACAAAACTAAAGTACAAGATATAGAGGAGATTATAGCTTTGATACCTAACTTCACTAGAGAGATGTTGATTGGTAAGCTAACTACTTTTGAGGCCACAAAATTGGGAGATTCTTTACCTAAAGTAGAGTCAACATTCAAGGTGACTATCCATATAAGAAACAAAAAGACTTAATCTGGAGTTGCGAACACTTGCAATGGTGACTTGAGAGAAGAGCTTGGAGACTATGCTGATGAATGGGAACAGATATAGGAGGAAGAAATAAATCTAAATGAAGTGGTAGCCCTGATCTATAGAATAGAAAAGAGAGGTTAGGGTAAATTTTAAGGAAAATTAAATTTGAAATGTTTTTCATGTAACACGATTGGTTTTTTTGCATCTCGATGTCCTACAAGGGTTCCAAAGCATAAACCTAAGTTTTAAAAATCTAAGTATTCAAAAGACAAGGAATGTTATTATGCTAGTGAAGGAGTATATGATGATGATGATGGTGACTATGATGAAATTGGATTTATTTCTATTAAGAATTATGAGCCTATACATGAAGAAAAAGCCTTAGTGTCTTGTGTTGAAAATAAATTTGAATGGGTTATAGATAGTGGTTGTTCACATCATATGGCTGGAGATAAAACTAAGTTTGTGAGTCTGAAAAGATACGATGGTGGTGTTGCTAGATTTTGTGACAATACTCCTAAGCTTATCATCGGAGTTGGATCTATTTCTCTAGATGGAAAGACTAATACTGACAATGTATTACTTGTTGATGGACTTAAACATAATCTATTGAGTGTTGGCCAGTTAGTGGACATAGGTTATCAATTGAAATTCATTGATGGGAAATGTTCTATCAGAAGTAAATCAGGAGACTTGATCGCATCTGGTACTAAATCTAGAGGTAATGTATTTTAATTGGATACATCTAAAGCTTCTTGTTTTATTGTGAAGGTTGATGACAGTTGGCTCTGGCATAGAATATTTTGTCATGTTAACTTTGATAACATTGTGAAGGAAAGTATGACTAATGTTGTAAGAGATCAACCTAAGATTATGAAGCCAACTAGCACTATGTATAGAGAGTGTGTTATGGGGAAGAAGACTAGAAGAATTTTTAAAACAAAATCTTATTCAATAAAAGGGAAGTTGGATCTGGTGCATACAGATCCATGTGGTCCTACAAGAACAAGATCTTATTATGGAGAATTGTACTTTATACTTTTTGTTGATGACTTTTATAGAATGATGTGGGTCACATATTTGAGAGAGAAATCTGAAGCATTTGAAAAATTCAAGTTATTCAAAGAAAAACTTGAAAATGAATCTATTTTGAAGATAAAATGTTTGAGATCAGACAAAGGTGGTGAGTTTACATCAGATTTATTTAATACCTACTGTAAAGATCATGAAACATACATACATACATTTGTACCTAGGACACCACAAAAAAATAGGATAGAAGAGTGAGGAAACAAAACAATATTAGATGCTGCAAGAACTATGCTACTGGAAGGAAATTTATCACATGTTCATTGGAGAGAAGTTGTTGGTACTGCTGTGTACACCTTGAACAAAGTTCATTTGAGAGAAGGTACAAGTAATACTCCTTATGAATTATGGTTTTATCATACACCTATTGTAAAATATTTCAGAATAATTAGAAGTAAATGTTATAACAAAAGAGATGATGAGATAGGAAAGTTTGATGCTAGAAGTGATGAAGGTATTTTTCTTGGTTATTCTACTAAGAGAAAATCATATAAATGTTTCAATCTGAGATTGAGAATGGTTGTTGAAAGTTCCAATGTGAGGATAGATGAAAATTTTTAGATTCAGGAAAGAATATATGACTGTGGTCAAATTGTAGAGATGAAAGAGGTCAATGCTAAACCTGAAGAACCTTTAATGGTTAATAATGATATTAAAGAGGAATTGATTGAGCTTAATGAGACTCCTAAGACTCTGATGTATGTTAATAAGAACCATCCTAAAGATCAAATTATTGGTGATGCAAGTAAAGGTATGATAACTAGATCTAGAGTTAGAGATGAAATTTGTTTGATTTCTCAAGTTGAACCAAAAACTACTGATGAAGCATGTAGAGATGAATCTTGGACTAAAGCTATGGAAGAAGAACCTGAATAGATAAATAAAAACAATACTTGGGAATTGGTTCCAAGACCTAAGAAAAAAAATGTGATAGGAACTAAATGGGTTTTCAGAAACGAGATGGATGAGGAAGGAATAATGGTAAGAAATAAGGCTAGATGGGTTTGTAAAGGCTACTTGCAACAAGAACGCATAGCCTTTGAAGAAACATTTTCTCTTGTTGCTAGGCTAGAAGTTGTGAGACTATTTCTTGCTTATGCTGCACATAAAGACTTTAAAGTACATCAGATGGATGTGAAATCAAAATTCTTGAATGGATATTTGGAAGAAGAAGTATACAATGAGAAACCTAATGGATTTCCTTTGACAGAAGATGAAGACATGGCTTGTAAATTGAATAAAGCATTGTATGGAATGAAACAAGCACCGAGAGTATGGTATGCAAGGATGGACAAGTACTTCATCTTGGTTTTAGAAAACGTAATGCAGATGGTAATTTATATTTAAGAACTAATGAAGATGGAATCTTAATCATAGAAGTTTTTTTTGATGATATCATTTTTGGAGGCAATGATAAGATGAGTAAGAAGTTCTCTAAAGAAATGGAAAATGAATTTGAAATCTCAATGATTGGTGAAATGGAAATTTTTCTTGGTTTGTAAATTAATCAGAGTAAGAATGGTAATTTTATATCTTAGACCAAGTATCTTAAGAAAATGTTGAAAAAGTTTGGAATGGAAGATTGTAAACCTGTTGGGACACCCATGGTGACTGGATACAAGCTGACTACTAGTAATGATGAGACTCAAAGTGTTTTTTAGATAAAGTACAAATTGATGATTTGTGGTCTACAATATCTAACTCACACTAGACCAGATATTTCCAATGCAATTGGAATTGTGGCAAGATATCAAGAAGATCCTAAAGAGACACACCTTGCTATTGTGAAAATAATTTTCAGATACTTGAAAGGAACAATAGAATATGGATTGTGGTATGAAAAATCATATAACTTTATTTTGCAGGCTTATACTGATGCTGATTGGGAAGGTAATGTGAATGAAAGAAAGAGTACATATGGTGGAGAATTTTTCCTTGGGAAAAGGCTGGTTTCTTGGTTAAGTAAGAAGCGGGACTATATTGCTCAGTCGACTGCTGAATCAGAGTATGTTGTTGCTGCAATAAATTGTACACAATTTGTTTGGTTAAAACAAATGTTGAAGGACATTGGAATAAGTTTTGAAGAACTAGTGGTTATCCATTGTGATAACACTAGAACAGTGAATATGTCAAAGAATCCTGTAATACATTCAAAGACTAAACATATTTCTATTAAGTAATTTATTGAGGGAGAAGGTAGCAGAGAAAGATATTAGACTGGAATATATTAGCACAAAGGAACATATAGCAGATATATTTACAAAAACATTTCCAAAAGTTGCTTTTGAATATCTCAAAAGCATGCTTGGGGTGAGAGCCCCTCTCAGTGGTAATTAATTGATGTAGACATGCATCAGTCCAGTGGCTTTTAGAGCTATATCATTGTCTGGACTTGATGTATGGATCTACTCCTTAGGGGGGTGATCACAGGAACACTATGGAGCACATTTGAGTGATTTTGTACCTGGCTGTTGGACATGAAGATTTGAAAAATCTATACCTTAAAGAAGATTACAGTTGAGTTATGGCACTCTTTTTGATTACTACCAAAGGGGGAAAGATTCTATGTGGAAATCCCAAATTTTTTGGTGAGATTTGTTTTGAGGATGTTAAGAAGATTGTATTGAGAGAGAGTACTTTTTGGGTTGATGCATTTTCCCATATGTTTCCATCAATGAAAAAGGGGGAGATTATTAGATGATATCATATTTGGGTACTATTTATGCTGTTGATATTCATGTTTTGTCACTGATGTCAACATATGTTTCTGTGAAGAGAACAGACTGGTTATTTGACTAGAATAAGTGTACAAACATTGTATGGATGATTCAAAATGATCAAAGACAAAGATATGAAGAAGGATGTTTAATGACCTTATTCCTAAGGTCGCTTGACTTAAGGTTACATATTGGTTATGTTATAGATGATTTAGTGAAGACTGGTTTCTGGACTGTGACAGTAATGCTTGACAGAGCAGGTCTCTATATTTTTCATATATCTTATAGATGAAGATGTTTTAGCGTATGTGAGATTATGGGATGATAGAGGAAATAGTGAGGAATATTTTTTTGATCGATAGTTGTGAGAGTATTTTTGACGTCAATTGTGGTGTATATTCTGGAGGAGACCTATTTGGTGGTCGACTTCAGACATGTAACATGTATTATGAATTATGAGTGTGGATTGCAGATCTTAGAGTATAACTGATGTATTGTATTTTATGTTTGCTTGTTATAGGTACCGTCTGTATCTTAGCAAGGGGTTAAACAATTATTTGCATATTAGGAAGCCTAATTGGCCGACCTAATTAATTATTTGTATATTGTGAAAGCTTAATTGATCGACCTAATTAATTATTGTAATAGGTTATATATGAGAGATCTTTTATTTTTGAAAGATGTGGTAGAGATTGTAAAGGAAGAGAGGTGTGAAAGTTGTGAGGTTTGTTTGGTTGCTGGATGTAGAGAAAAATATATGATAAGAATACTTCATATGAACTGATGAAGTGAAGATAGTTTCTATTAGACAGTTCACTAGATTGTATATTCCTTATATACACTTGTTCAAATTTTAAATCCTTAAGGGTGGCATTAACCTTCTTTGAGAAGTGTGCTTAGGCAGTGAGCCCACTATTACTCTTGACTCATAACAGGGTCTATCCTTTAACAGGGACTATGTGTGAGGCCTCACCCCGAACCCCATCGTAGTTTTCCTTATTTTTTCTTATGATAGACTTAGCACATGATACATTATCTTTTGATGCACTATGGACTTTATGGATTTTATATTTTATGTCTTGGATTGATCATTTTGGATGTTGGATACATGATACCCTATGATGCACCTTAAGGACTATGTCATGTTTCTATTATGGAATTTTTATTTTGAGACATTTGATTCAAAAAATATTATGGTTATGCTATGGATTATTGATGATATGATAATTGTTAGAAATGGATATTGATTCAAAATATCATGCAATGCGAATCTTATCCTATGTTATATGCTTAAATGAAATTATCATTGCTTGTAATGAATTTAGTATGTTGATGTTTCCTTAAGGTTTTTAATATTGGTTATTGTCTTTATGAAGAATATTTTATCTCCTTGGACTACTAATATTTGAATTGAGTGTGCAGGTATGAGACCATGGTATTTAATCTGGGGAACCAAACATATGTATATGTGAACTCAGTTTGAGCCAAGGTTGTGTCTAATGAGAGACAAGACTTCATTGTATCATGATTTAATTTGTAAACGTAAATGGTTGATTGTTGTAAATTATTCCTTAAATGTATTTCCATGTTTATTTTCCTTGTGGTTATGCCAAGTGGATATGACATGTGTCTAGTGATGTGGAAATGTTGGTGTGTCACTTGACACTTGTGAATGTACTTAAGACCATGACATGTCAACTTGGGAATGGTTGTCCACCCACCTAGATAAGTACATTAGTGAATCCCCATATGCATACCTTGGTTTGGGATATGGAGGTGTGGTCATTTCATTTGAATTTCGTAAGTACCCTTGTAGTGGATTTTTGGAGGGGTGAAAAAGTGCCTAGGGGTGTGTTGGGGTCATTTTTAGGTAGCCCATTTGTTATAGCAATAGGTAAGGGCCATTTTAACCCTAGGATAGCCTCTGGTTGGCCAAGAGACCCTTCCAAAAATTGGTTTCCCAAGTTGGACGAAAATCAACTCTTGTGAAGCTTGATCTTGGAAAGACCACTCTTCCATTTTGATGCAAAAGACCTTACTCACCTTTTTGGAGTTCCTTTCTAGGATCTATTTTTAGAAATATGTAAGAGTTTAGGGAAGGGAGACCAATTAGAGGACTTTCCTTCTCCCCATGAGTTTTCTAGTGGCCTTTTAGTGGGGACTCTCCATGTTAGAGAGTTTGAACACCCACTCTCTAACTTAGAGACTTAGCTAGAGTTGGTGACATTGGAAAGAGGACTTAGCCTAAAAAGGAGCTCTTCTACATCTTTCTTGCAATAATCTTGGATCTAGGTTGGTGGAAATTTTGCATCTCATTCCTTGTTGTTTTATTTTGTGTTGCAAGAAAGATGAATGTAGTGAGTTTTGTGTTGAGCAATGAAATTATGTTCTTGTAGTCAAGTTCTATGTTTTGTGAAATATGTGTATTGCTTATTTTCTTGTTGATGTTGTTAATGGGAGTCTCAAGACTCACTAACCCTTAGGAGAGAAGATCAACCTTGGAGGTGAAGGATTTTGACAACCCTTGGTGTAGAGTCTCTCCTCAAGGAGGAGAGGGAAAAATCATGGAGTATGGGCTCCATGAAGCTATCCTTAGTTTTTTTTTTCTTGGGGGTTATAAGGACATTTTTGATGGATTATGGGTTTTACATTGAGATAGAATTTATCTTCTTTGTAAGCCATGAGAGGGCTTGGTTATAGTTTGTTTTGGGATTGGCCTTATCCCTTGGGTATTTGGTCTACTTCACCCCATTTTAGGGTCCTTGTGTGACCCATTGTGATAGCCTTTGGATTGGGAGTAAAATGTGAGTTTTATTGTCTCCTTGTTTTGTTAATTGCTAGTTTGATTGTCATCCACATTTTTTTGGTTCCCCAAGCTTGGGGGTGGCCTCATAAGAGGCCTAGGTTGGGTGGTGAGCAGCCCATGGTCCCTTGTGTTTTCCCTTGTTTGTTTTGTAGATTTGTAAAAGTTTGGAGCTACTTGAAGTGATATAGTTGAACTTGGAAGAAATAGTATTGTTATTTATGTACATCTCTATATGTTCATGTAAAGGCCCTTGAGGAAATGATAGGAAATAGGCACTTTAGAGAAAAAATATGAAGAGCCTTGTGGTTGCAAATTTGTACTCTTGAGACATTTGGAAGAACAATTTGTTATAGGTTTTCAGATTTGGTGTTAATGCTCTTGTATATGTAAAGTTCATTACTCATATCTAGAGTTGTGATGTAGATGTCTTGTTAAATTTTCCTTTAAAATAGAAGAGATATTCTAAAGTAAATGCTATTGTTTTTTTTCCAAGTTGGAATGGTGTTAGTTTAACTTGCTTCAATGCTGAAAATCATATAGAAAGGAGAACTAATTTGGAAATAAATAAATAAATAACAAGGTATCTAGTAGGTTACAAGAAACTTATCAAAGAAATATAAATGTACATGCATTTACTCTTAGAAATATATCCATTCTCTAAAGCTACCTACTTTCTTTACAAATTTTGGAAATCTGTAATTTATTTTCTTATTACTTTTACCCCTGCATCTTATGAAAAAAAATAAAATAATACATGTATATGGATATACCTAAATCTGATGTACAAGTGTAAAGGAAATATATTTAAATTTGTTATTCTGATTTTTTTTTTAAAGAAAGGGTTTCTGATGTGTATATCTATCATGTATATATACATATACATATATATATATATATATGTGTGTGTGTGTGTGTGTGTGTGTATTATTTATATTTTAAAAATAAATAAAAAACTATAAAATAAAATAAAATAAAACACGAGGGGGCGCGTCGAAGCTCACCCCACCTGCGCGTTCCTTTAAGGAACGGCGTGGGGAGGCACAACCCCCCCCACCTGTGGTGGCCGTGGGGGTTCAACCACCACAGAGGTGGTGGATGCCCCCCCCCACCACTCTCTCTCCCCTTTTTAAAATAAAAACCGCCGCTGCCAATAAAATTTTGGCCACCATGTAAACTTCAAACCCTGCAAAAAAAATATATAATGAGCAAAATATATGTATATATATTTAAGTATATATATATATACTTACAACTATGTAAGTATATACATATATTTAGATGTATATACACTTTGAAAATAAACTCCATCCTTAGCCTCCATGCACACCTGCAACACATCAAAAAAAGGAAGAGAAAGAAAAAGAATAAGGAGGAGAATTTTTTTCTTAGGGTTTGGAGAAGAGGAGAGTAGGAAAGGAAGATAAGTTTTTATTGTTTTAGCCTTCTTCTTTTTTTCCCTAACCCTAATTTTGAATTAGGGTTATAGGATGCAAAAAGGGAGTTGACTTTTCATTTAGAGGTGAAATGTTTATTTTTGTGTGAATGTTTTAAATTCAGTTTTGGAGAAAATTTCATTTCCCTTTTTGGGGGTAGACTTTAGGCTAGAATTTAAATTTTATTTTGAGAATTTAAAAATTAATTAATGGGTTTTCTTTTAGGATGACTTAGGAAAGATAATTTTAATAAGTTAAATGAACTAGATTTTTTTTAGGGCTATCAATTAACATGGAATTATTTCTTGGGATTAATAACGATATAATACAGTAGAATTAATATGTGGAGTTAATAATCAAATTAATTAAGTTATTGAATAACGTTCTCGTGAAGATATTTAAAGGTCAGTTATTTCCTCTAAGTTAAAAATTAAAAAGATTATTATAGTCGACATGTGAAATTTAATTAATTTAAGGATTAATGAAATAGTGATTAATAGTATTTTTTAAATCAGTCAATTTTATCACCATAAGGTTGGACTAAATTCCACTACCTTGGTAGGAGGGATAGATTTAGCTTAAATGAATAAACTAATTTTTTTTAAAAGAAAATTTTTAAGTAAATTTTCTAATTCAGTGAAATTTAATATGAATAGTTAAAAGTTTAGGGTGATACCCAACTCGTTAATGTTATTTTTATGTGGCCAGTATAATGGCTATTGTAAAAATAATATTACGGTTCAACTTTTTAGTGTAATTCCCTTAGTGAGATGTATGAAGATTTACGTAATTAGTAACTTGTTAAAGTATTTAATTAATTTGTTTTAAGCAATCGTAGGGAGGGTTTTCTCTCACATCATTAAACTCTATTAAGATTTCAGTTAACTTTAACAAGTACCCTCGAGCAACTTAACTAAGTAGATTGGCATTGAGTTGAGGTCTGTTGACATGCAGTCATGATTCCCCTTAACCCTACACATGATTCTTGTTAACGCCACCCTATTTCTCTAACTGAGTAATCTTTATCTTAGCTTAACAAGCTTAGTAAATATCTTAACTGCATTCTTAAGACTTTAATTAACCATTCAAAAAAAAAATTTGTTGCATTTTTGGGCATGACACTATGTACTGTAATGTTGTAATCAGCTCCTAACAGGGCTAAATCTCTTAACATGGATACTATACTCTCAGTACATCATTTGTGGGTGCTAATTCTCACCAAGATTTTACCTTTAACAGGGTTTTGTCGACAACAAGTATTGTGTTATTGTGTTGGAATTTACTGTGTTATCATTTGGATGGAAGTTTTGGTTTATAAAGATTAAAGTTTAATAATTTGTGTCACAACTGATTCACCTCCCCCTCTCAATTGTGCTTGTGGACTGTTATTCCTAACACATAGTTCATCAATATCCTTGTTTTTGAACTGTCTTCCATTGTCGGTAGTTATAGCATGATGAATCTCATATCTACAAATTATATGATTCAATATGGACATTGGAATTTTTTTCCTATCGCTATTGTTAAAGGAGCAACTTGTACCCATTTAGTGAAATATTTTATCACAGTTATGATGTACTTATGACCATTAGATGAAGGTGAATAAATCATCCCAATTAAATCAAACCCCCATTGATAGAAGGGCCAAGGTGTAGTCATTGGGTGTAGCTCTTGAACTGGTACATGAATCATATTTCCATAATATTGGCATTTTTGACATACCTTTACAAACTAGCAAGCATATTTCTCTAGAGTTGACCAATAATACCCCATTCAAAGGATCTTCTTAGCTAATTTTAAACCACTTGAATGAGATCCATAGATTCCCTTGTGAACATCTTGTAAAACATTTTTTGATTCCTCATTCTCTAGACACCTAAGAAGCATTCTGTTAAGACCCTTATAATACAATGTGTCTGAAATGATGGTAAAATGGGAAGCTTGGTGTATAAAATTCCTTTTTTGGTTTTAGGATTGGTCCAAAGGTAAAGTTTTTTCTTTTAAATAGGAATAAATTGGTCCATACCATGGGGAGTTATGTCCAACTAGTAAGCAAATTAATTGAGTATTAGGAAGGTCAAATGCGGGTTTTACCAACTCTTCCAACAAAAAATTATATCTTGTATTTTTCTCTAGTATTTGTAAAAGAGAAGTTAAAGTCTCCATGGAATTTTCTTCTCTATTATTTTCTCTTGGTATTTGTTCAAAATATATTAAAACAAAATATTTCTTCCACTCATCTATCATTCTTTTATAAGGAATCAACTTGTCATCCTTTTTCTGGTATTCATCATTGATTTGATTTATCAAAAGTTGAGAGTCACCATAGACTTGGAGTTCTGTTAATTTCCATTCTAGAGCCATTTTAATACCTATAACCAAAGATTCATACATTTTAATGTTATTTGTACAAGGAAAGGTAAGTTTTTATGACTTTGGAATAGTATATCCTCACGGTGTAATCAATAGAATTCTTGCCCCTGAAGCATATTTTTTGTAAGATCTATCAAAGTAAACCTTCCATGTTTTAGTCTCAACATGTACTTTGTATTCATTAGGGAATTCTACTTGGATAGGTTGATCATCAAGTAGAGGAGCTTCTACTAACTGATCATCTATGAATTGGCCTTTGACTACTTTTCTATCCATATATTCGATGTCAAATTCACTAAACACCATGACCCATTTTTCCAATCTCCCTGTTAAAGTTATCTTGCTCAATAAGTATTTTAAAGGATCAATCTTAGCTATGAGCTTAACCTTATGTGCCATCATGTAATGACATATTTTTTGTGAAGCAAAAACTACTGCAAGGCATGCCCTTTCAATAAAACTTTGATTGAGCTCATACTTAACCAACTTCCTACTAAAATAATAAATTACCCTTTTTTTCCACTTTCATCTTCTTGAGCCAACATCACACCTAAGGAATGCTCTATTGTTAAAATGTATAAAAGTTATTCCTTGTCTTTAATGGGTGGTATCAATATTGGTGGATTTATTAGATATTTCTTCAAGAGTGCAAAGGCTTCATCACATTGAGAATCCCAGTTGAAAATTGTATCTTTATGAAGGAGTCGAGTGAATGAATGAATTTTTTTTGCTAATTGATAAATGATTCTTTTTATAGATTGTAGCCTCCCTTGAAGTGATCTCATTTTCTTTATGTTCCTTGGTGCTTCCATTTCCATTATTGCTTTCACTTTCTCAGGGTCTACCTCTATTCCTTTGGCAGATACTATATATCCCAGTAATGTTCCAAATTGTATACCAAATGCACAGTTTTTAGGATTTAACCTTACTTTGAATTGTTCTAACCTTATAAAGATTTTTTTCCAAAATCAATAAGTGTTATTTCCTTGTATGATATTTTTCCAAGAAGTCATCAACATAGTCTTCTAAGGACTTGTGTATCATATCATGAAAAATGGTATTCATGGACCTTTGATAAGTCGCTCTGGCAATTTTGAGACTGAAGGGCATCACGTTCCAACAAAAAGTACCCCAAGGGCATGTAAAAGTTTTTTTATCCTAATCCTCAGGAGTTATCCTTATTTGTTTTTACCCACTGAATCCATCCGTGAGGGAGAACATAGAATACATAATATTTTCAAATCCACTATAATATCAATACTTGGTAATGGAAAGACATCTTTAGGGCATGCTAGGTTAACATCTCTGAAGTATGTGCATATCCTAATTGATTTGCCATGTTCTTAAACTGGAACAATATTGGAAATCCATTCAACAATTTCTCCAATTTATCTTTCACTAGTAAGGAAATGTGAGGATGCATCTTCCTTAATTTTTGTTTGACTGGCATGGCTTTATATTTAAATGATGCATGATAAAATTTGGATCTATCCCTAGAATATCTGCATAGGACCATGCAAAATTTACTTGTCTTTCCTTAAATAATTTGATAAATTCTTTTCTTTCTTGTGGAGTCAATGATGCTGCAAGGTTTATGATTTTGGTCTCTAATTTTGTGTCAATGTTCACCTTTTCTCTGATTTCAATCAATATAGAACACCTGTCTTCACAATGCTATGGAAAAATGTCTAATCTCTCTTCCTTAGGTGCCATAGTTGGGTTTTCACCTTTGAAAACATCTTTTATTTTTATTTTTTCTCAGTCCAGCACTGCCATGTTGTTATTTTCACCACTAGACCATTTACTTTTTTTCTTTTTTTTGATAGAATTCATTGATGGAAGAGGGTTCAACCACATTTAGGTACAAGGCAACTGAATTTTCATATGGGAAGGAAAGTATGTCACTTGGATTGGTTAAATCCCACTCAATTAATTTAGGATGCATAAGGGATAAGGGTTAATTAAATAATCTCAAATCAACAAGATTTAAGGACATGAATTCATTATAAGGTTTGTACATTGTATCATTAGGTTCTATCACATGTTCTTGTTCAAGGTGTTCCATAGAACTTGGGTCAAAATTATCCTCACTTGAGTCCTCTTGGGTTTCTTGAGGATAAAAATCTTGTGTGTTAAAACTAACACTAGGAGAAGTCTTGTGGGTTAAAACTAACATTAGATTCACCTAGTCATGAAGGTACCCATAGTTCACCTTCCCAATGATTTTCATTTGGTTCTTGCCTTGAATTTGATTCTTGATGAGTATTAGATCCTTGACCAAAACTTGAATCTCCTCTTCCATAGGTATGAATCACATCTACCTCTTTGTCATGACAAGAAGCTTCTAATAACGAATCCCATTCATATTATAGACACCCTAAAATGGACATACTTGTGACCTTACATTAAAAACACTAATTTTCACCTATTAATTAATGGTTATTTAATCATTAATTAATCATCTATTTTCTTCTAAATTCATTTCCCAAATCATCTAATCAAATCTTCAAAATTAATTAAATAATTAATTTTATTTAATTAATTAAACTTAATTGATTAATTTCCATTAATTAATTAAAGTCAATTTCCTAAAGTTTAAATTGAAATTTTTAAACTTATTAATTAATTCTTCCAATTAAATTAATTTAATTTCATTCAATAATGCAATTCTAAATAAAAAAGTATTCAATTATCTCACATGTTGAAAACTTTAATTACAAAAATGAATTAAATATTCAATTATGTTCAAAGAGATAACTCTTAAATCAAATCACATGGGTTACTCCACCCACCTCTTTAGTTCAAAAAGGTAACTCATAATTAGCTCTTCAATTAACCAAACTCTATCTCCTCTATCCCAGTTGAAGAGATGGAGTTTACTTATGGCTTCTCCAGTTCCCTTTGATCTCAACCATTCATCTTCCTATCTCTGGGATTGATCTCAACTGTTCATCTCATTCTCAATTCCTATATAACAAACCCTTCATAACCATTTGAAGGATCTAGGATTTCAAGCTCACATGTGCCATTACTCTGTTAGATTGGTTCAAGCATCAATCCATCTTGTGATCAAAGTATTCAATATCATATTCTCGACACCCCCAAGTCATAGACACTACCCACACCAATATTGAGCATCATATAAATAGTGTTTTAGAAGGATTAGAGAGAGACAATAGAAGATTCAAGCCTTGTTGGTTTGCATTCATTTGTGTACCTCCTTTATTTCTTATTATTTTATTGATTCGTAGTTTTGTTATTAGTAGGTTATTGATTGATTTCCCCCATTGAAAATTGGTGCTACTAACCCCCCTTGGTGGAGGTAATAGATCTTGATCCATGAGTACATTTTGGTGAACCCGGCATGAATCAAACAACCCAAATATCACTTACAAATGATAGAGAGAAATTTTTGGCCACGAACGTATGGTTGCAGAATTATTTTTTATTATTTTTCTTGATATACTTGTAATTTTGCAATCGCTGGGATTTTACTGCAATCGATGGAAGATTTCTACAATAGTCTGGTTTATTTCCGCAATCGCTATAAAAGTTTCACAATAATTTTTTGTCATTATTCAAGAGTTTGTTTTCTTTCTCTATGCCGTAATCGACCAATCTATGTTGCAATCGTTACCAGTTTACCACAATCGCACAGAGTTTGCCACAATCGTCTGATCTGTGTCGTGATTGAAAGCATTTTGCCGTAGTCAAAAGTACTTTACCACAGTTGATAGAAGATTGCTGCAACTAACAAAAATTTGTGCCATTGACAGCAGATTATTGCAATTGACAAAAATATTGCAAATCTAATTGAAAAATATTGTTTCTCTATCATAATTTGACAGTTTTCTCTATTTTTTGCAGGATTGAATAATGATGAATGGCCAAAAAGGTAATTAGACGTATCCCAGGTGATAGATCACTAAGAGCGGCCATAAGAAGGACCACAAACTATCAAACACAACAAAGACCTATCTTATCCATTCAATGAAAGATCAAAGAGAAGCATACAACAAATATCTAGATTCAATCAAACATTTTTCAACTAAGTACAAAGTCACAATTGGTCTTAGCGGTCTTAACAATTCAGGAGTTGTGAGCTATTCTTCAATTCTTAATTAGACATTTTTTTTTTGTACTAATCACATTTGTTGACAACTTGTGACGAGGAGAAGTTTAACAAAGAAACTAAAATCAACTCATTTGTCATTTTAGTGCTTACAAAGAACATTGCATACAAAAATATTGAACCTCACATTTACAAATTGGTGCTTAAAATTGACGTGGAGGTTAAGAATTTAACAAAGGAAAACAACATTTCAAGTTTTGTTCCTTAAAACTAAACAAGCAAATCATCACCTACTTTGGGCTTTAAAACTGAAAACTTGTGCTTGTATGGGTGATTAGCTTAGTTCACATTTCAATCTTTGGGGTTTAATCAATTAACCTTGTGTCTTGAGTCTTTGGTGCTCTTGCAAAATCTATTAGATTAAACACCTTTATAGTTTTTTAGAAAGGCCTATCTGGGGAATGCGCTTCTTCCTCAAAGAACAACCTTAAACTGGTAATCCTTCCAATCGGTATATAGAAAAGATGCGAACCAAAGTTACATTTTATATCTAGCCAAGCTCAGGCTAGGTGTGTTAACAATAGTCTGGATCTGGTGAAGTATCCCTAAGGAGCCAGCGTGGTCAACTATGCTCTTAAGTGAGTCACACACGTACAAACTGATTAAATAGACACCACGGACCCTACTACAACATTGTTAAAATAGAGGCCAACCCGATTCACCTCCGAACAGATACCTTATTATAGTGCAAGGGGTTGGAGAATTTCCCCCCAAGATTCCCAACATATGTGTTCTAGGGTATTATGTTAGTGAAAGAGATCTTCACCAACACGAAAACAATATTTGAAAATAGAAAAAAACATGGGCGCCTACGTTGTGGACCTTCGTGTCCTAGCAGTGTGACACTTGTTGTGTGAGCTAACGAACATTCAAGCATTGGGCCTATAATATTTTATTTGAGAGATAAATTTTTCCTTAGATTAATCTGTTTGTCCTTGTGTCAAAAACTATGCTAGATTACAAAACACATTTTCCATTGTGCTTGTTCTTTGATCAGTTTCCAAAATGTAAAACAAACATCAAAATTGTCAAAATGAGTCCAATGTGTTAAAGTTTAGGGTGTCAACCTCAAAAATAGATCTATGAATAAGAAGCCTTGTACCTGAAAGTCAATTTTATCAGATGGTAAAGCCAATTTGGAGTATTTTTTAGCATGTCTCTCCTTTACTGCAATTGCCCGCATTTTGCCACAATCATCAGTTTTATTACTGCACTTGACCTGTTTATTACCACAATCAGTGATAGATTACCGCAATAAACCTTTCACTTTACTGCAATTGGTGGAGGTTTACCGCACTTGACTAGAGACTTTAAAACACCTAATTTAACCTAAAAACCTTGAAAAAACTCTTCATTTTGTGTAAAAGATCAGTGTCAATCCTAGAAAAATGAAAAAGAACATTGTGTGAATCTCTAAACTTTAAAGATCATCCATTCTTTGAAAGCACAATTATCATCCAAACATTGTTAGTTCAAAAGTTCAGACTTGAATTATCTTGATCCCTTTATCTCAAAATCATCATATCTTTATCAGTGACTTTGTCCCAAACAATAGTCGATGATCATATTCTTATATCATCAAATCTTTGAGATCAAGATAAATCAACATCTGTGCTTAGAATTTCCCTTGTCCAAACATAAATTGGACTCTCCTAGAAATGTTATCCCTTTTTTTTTTCCTTATATCAATTTTTTTGGTCATAAAATATGGACCACACTATGTCTCACACACCTTATGGAGTGCCTTACACAAGGTAGAAGGCTAAAGCTCAACCCAACGAGTCTTATATCAACCAGTTTTCCCCTTGAGAATAAGAGCAAGAGGATGACCCTTTCAAAAATACAATTCCTTCTATTTTCATTGATAATCCTTATAGACCAACATTGTTCCATGATGTCACAAAGGAGGAGCTTGAAGACATAGATCTAGACGCCTATTCCATGCAAGTTGTTGACGTTGTTGTAGAGAGGAATCATGAATGTTTCTTAGCCATGTTGATAAATAAGGGATTAAAACTCCCTATTGAATTCAATATTTCAACCATATGTCCCAAAAACCCTCTTAGAAGTCAAAACACTACTTGACCCTCTCAAACGGAACCTGTGATATCCCCAATATTACCATCCTTGGCAACAACATCAGCGCAAACCGTATCCAATCAGACTAGCTCAACAAATCAAGCTAGCACCTCAGCTACGCAAAGCATGAAAGGCTCCCAACTAAGTGCACCCATGGTCACTAGTGTACCTCAACCCTCGGCCTCATGGTCTTTTCCATTTATCTCTCATGATATGTCCTCAATCCCACCAACAAGCTGTTAGGATTGGATTATACTGAGAGGGGGGGTGAATCAGTATAATAGAACTTTAAACAAATTCTTCAACCACTTAACCATTAATCATACATTTTCAGTAAAGTAAAGAACATAAGTAAATGACATAGTACTCATAACACCATATTTGTTTATGAGGAAACCCTGGCCAAGGGAAAACCCTGGTGGGGATGATACGCACAAGCATGCACTAAAGTATAGTGTCCCTGTAAGGAGACCTATCCCTATTAGGAGCTGAATATTACATAGTACATTTCCTTGTTAGAGGAATACCAACCCTATTAAAGGTTCACAACACCCTGTTAGGGGCCTCTGAGCTTACAACTCTTACAATACAATTCAGTTACAAAAAGTTCTCAGTCATGAACAAATCAAGCATCATTAATGCTTTGATAGTTCCTTTATATTTATTCAATCATCTTCATCTTTCTCTGCTCTTCCATTCACATATCTTCTCTCCCAGGTAACTATTACATGACTCCTTACAATCTTTACCAAAAATATCTTACATATATGTCTCTCAACTTTACAAAGTCGGCTCTCAGTATGAATATTAAAAATATTACTAAGTTGGCCTTCAATACAAAATATATTTAATATAGTAAACATTAAATTAATAGTCATCACTCTTTCCTATTCAATGTGTAGGCTATAACCAACCAAAATACAACTTCTATTTCCTGGAGTCCAAGTCATACTCCCTCAATCTTTGCTTTTGTCCAACTATTATGTATCGTTGTTCTTCTGCAGTTTGTCTGTCTTCAAATCCTTCTAACTCATCGTAGACTTAACCAAATAAAAATCGATCTTAGGTGGAGGTCAAACATACTCCATAATCTCTTCCTCAAAGCTCACTTTCCCTAATTCATTCATCTCTATCTTCAAAATCAAAAGTACTTTTGTATCTCTGCTACTATACTTAGTCGATTTTGAAGCATCAAAACTTATCTTCAAAGTAATTGAACTTAAACCCATATGTGTTTCCATAAATGAAAACCAAAAATTGAATCATATTTACCAAATTTGATCACTTACCAACAATCTCTCCTTTGGCATTGATGGCAACACTTAACAAAAAAATGACTAAGTGTTCCAACCAATCAAAAACTATCTTTTCTCCATATTTTTCTCTCTTTCTTTTATTATATTATATATATATATTTTTATTTTTTCTCCTTCTCTATTCATTTTTCTTCTCTTCTCCCCCTTTGACAACAATGACAAAGGTGCATAAAAAGAAATAAGCTTCAGTTCTTGCTTATCAGTTTCAGAATATCCTGAAGAGAGTCTTCCAAAAGCTTCACTTATGTGCTCCATGTCTTGAACAATATCTGACTGATGTGAATCAAACCATTCATTTCAAATGATGTAGTTTTAGCCTCTTTCAATTTTATGGGTAAACCTTTAGTCAATGAATCTGCAACTTTCTCCAAATCTGAGAGATGAGATTCAAGTATGGATAACTTTGGAGTGACAAAGCTCCTCTGTAACACCCCGCCAGGAAATCCGAGAGGAAAAGACATAAAATATCTATAAGATGCAATTATATATTTTTTTGTTTAACTAGAATAATATTCATCATTGTACTTCATATCTCTAAAACAAAAAAAAATACTTTTCTACAACTTGAATGCAAGATTTATTCAACTTAAGTCCTCACAGGTTCCTTAGCGTCGCTACTAAAGAAACATTATCTAAACTATTTACATGCATAAGATATGCATTTAATTATGAGCTTAAAAGATCTACATTAATTTTAATACACCAAGATAAATTTCCCTAACCCATAATTTAATCGTCTAACATCATCATTCCTTTTGTCAACTGATGCCATTAGATAATATTGATTTTATAAATATCTATTATCCTTTGTACCACTTTCCTCTAAACATTTAGGTAAGAGATTAGTATTAATACGGTAGACATTATTCTAGGTACTTCATTAACCCATAAACATTAACCAACCCTTAAAATTACTATCAAGTTACTATCTTGTTTCATTATTTCATAACTAATCATGATTAATAATTCCAATCACTAACCTACCATTTCTCAACAATTTCCTTTGATCCTTTCATCAAAAGAGAATACATTATTGTGGAAGTACATCATTAAATGTAACTATATCTTAGATTATTTCCTTTATATATGAACAACATAAGAGAATAGGAGAAATAGCATAAACACTTTCTTTTAATGCTAATAACATGTCTAATATATCATATATTCTTTTCCCTTTCTTTTACATAGGACTACCCATTCCCTAATACACTGCTTTGAATTCATATTATATCAATACTTCAAGATTCTTTATAGGAGATTACAATTACATAAATAAAAATACATAAGTACCTCTCAATGTAATAAAATATCCAATTGGAAGTCTTCAACTGCAGATCTGGAAAGGAAAATGTTCCAGGATCATCCAAAGAACCATGAACAATACCTCGATATAAATATTAACCACCCAACCACGTGGGACCAATAGGCCCACTCCCCCGAGCTAGGAGATAGAACCAAAGGCCCATGCAAGAGGTAACAACTAGGACATTCCCAAATCATCAAGTGACATACAAGATTCATCAAAAGTAACCTTAATAGAAGAAAATATAAATAATCACTTATGAGTAAACTCACAACTATATATTACACAAATATACTAGAATAAATGCTTTATATTCATTCATACATATATGTACTATTATTTAACATGTTTCATAAGACATTGATAATTACATATATATATATATATATATATATATATATAACATATCCACATTGTTAATAATTAACAATTGAGAATAATATACCTCGCATTAATTATTAATAATACTATACTTTACATACACCATCAACAATATCTACAATAATTAAAATGTAATCACATATAAATTATATATATACACATACATATATGTGTGCACCCATATATATATATATATATATATGCCAAATACCAAACACGATAATCGATATGATTATGAAGCAATATATCACAACATCAGTATTACATATTTATAATTACTATAGGATATAACACCGAAATAGAATAAAATCACATGACTCAAAATAACTCTAATCATCCAAAGAGGATATAATAATCAACTAAGAAACATATCAAGATAACCACAAGATCAAACAAGGTCAACCAAAGTCAACAAGGAAAGTCAAGTCAAACTCCTGACCAAGCATGAATCTCTGAAACACAACATAGAAAGATTAAGTAAGAATAATACCAAAAAGGAGGAATAAATAAAATGAGTAAAAAAATCACACAACCAAATGAATGCAAGTGACTACAAGGCACCAATTACAAGAATGCCCAATCGGGTGTGCTGGATCTGGGTTTTTCACCCAAAGGTTGACTGATAAAGAAGGAACCCTAATATTCCCAAATTGGAATAATGACCAAGGAAGACTCATGCAAGGGCCTTAGCACTATCTCCATAAAAACAACCATCAAGGATTTGAGGGCACGCTCAGACCTGTGAAGCCAGGTGAATTCGATGCTTGGTACCTGCAAGCCTACATGACAAAGAAGAAATATATGTGCATAGATATACATATAAGAAGACATTGCAGACAGATGACCAAGATCGATACATCATGTGGACCTCAGCTATGTGAGTAACTATGAATTCATCCTGAATCATGCAAACACATCATGTATATATACACACACACCAAGCATGTAGCATCATCCTAGTGGAGGTTAGAATTTTGAGCATTGGGTTAGTATCTAATCAATACTAATAATAAATCAACATAATCATGAGACATCCCAAATCATCAAGTGACATACAAGATTCATCAAAAGTAACCTTAACAGAAGAAAATATAAATAAGCACTTATATATATATATATCCATATATATCATCCTAACTATATTCATAAAGGTCTTGAAGCTCCTCAATACATACATAGAGATAAATACATACAAAAACTATACCTTTAGACAGTATGTCTGATATTAGAATCCTCGGGTACTGGTTTATGAAATCATTATAAACAAACTATAGGAATATATCAAACAAGTATCATGAAGAACTTAAGCTATAAGAAAATATCGAAAGATCTTACTTCGTTCAAAAACACAAAACTTATATTAGGGTTAGAGGGGTATTACATCCTCAGAAAATTAAATCTTTTCAATACTCTCTCTTTTTCATTTTCCAATACACTGAATTTGGCCAATATTCTTGTAACTTCTGTGTCTAGTTCTGTTGTGGGCTGTGAAGATGTTCCACAACCATCCATCAAACTATTCAAAGTTTCCCTCTCCTTGGCATTAATGTCCTCAACATTCTGAACATGTCTAATCGGATTCATTTAATAGATAAATAGTTTTCTCCCATGCCCAATGCAGCTCTTTGCATTTGTCAAACAAGTTTTTATAATCCCTAAGTCCCATGTGATGGACTTGTAGACTTCTGTCAACTTCTTTGCTGAATATGTTTTCTCTGCCTTCTGCTCTGCAATTTTTAGCAATTTTTCATAGTTTCCATCAAACTCATCAAGTGTAATTTTCAAGTTCTCAATGCCATCTTTGTGCTGGAAAACTATAGGAACTAGAAGAAATTTATTCACAGTATCAATAACTCTAGTAATTAATTTTCCCTTCTTGTCTCCTTTGTGTTCAGATCTTTCCTTTGCTTTGTTTGATGTGGTAAATGCCAGTTTTACCAATTCAACTTCATCCATGCTATCCACATTTATGTAACTGCTTTCCAACAATGAAATAGATGGTAAGTTTACATCTTTCTTTTCATCTCCATGCTTTTCTATCTTTTGTTCATCATCCTTTTTCTTCTCAACTTCCTCTTTTTTTTATATTTCATCTGCAATAGAGGTGTCCAAATTTCATGCAAAGGGGTCCTTCTCATCTTGTGAGGGGTCAAGGGTCGCTGCCACACTAGAGACATAGAAATCTAATGGAGAGTTTGCTTCTCTCTTCTCTGTGGATGTATAAATCACCTTTGATCTTTCACTCATTCCCAATTGTGTGGGAGATGTGGTTTTAGGAGGTGAGGGCCTGCTAGAATTAGAACTCATCAGAATCTTCTCTAATGCCTTCTGAGTTTCCTCAGTCACTTCCTCATACTTCCTCGCCATTATTTTCAATAGTCTAACCTTGGTTATTAACAAAGGTTTCAATTCTTTGAATATACTATCCCTCTCTTGTACTGATAACATAGACAACATGTTATCAATTTCCTTATTTCTCATCTAGTCATCCTCAATCTGTGCCAAGTGTTTTCCTTTTTCCAATTTTGCATATAGATCTGTAGGTATACTTCCTTCAATTTCTAAAAGAGTCTTCTTAAATGTAAGCAAATGCTCTATCACATTGTCTTCTATCTTCAACTTATCTGATTACTCATACCTGTTATACTATTTGTCAATTGTAACTAATTTACCTTTCTCTAGTGCTCTTTTCTCTAGCATCTTCATGTCTAGTTTCCAAACGTGTTTTACTATTTTCTTCTCTTCTCCTGCTGTGGTTTTCTCTTCAGGTGATTTAGGCTTACTTGATCTTGTAACTCTAGGAGTGACATCCTTTTCTCTCTCTGTTTACTATTATGGAGGAGGTGGACTATCTACCATAACTACCTCAGGAGTGGAAGGGGTGTCACTTCTTCCACTTGATACTCCAAGAGATCTCTCTGCCATCTTCTTATTGACTTCTTTCAATTCTTCTTCTGTTATTCCAGCTTTTACACTGCAATCATGAATAAGGTTAGCAATTTTCCTTTTTCTCTATCCTCTAGATTGTTCCTCTTTCGCCTTTGCTAATTTTTCTTCATAGGTTCCCCATATTTCTTGTGTTGTATCAACTTCTGATGCAAGAACATGTTCTACTTGCATGGTGAGTACTTCAAAACTCACTTCATATCCCATGGGGTAACACCATTTCTTTCTAGGTGTAACTTCTTCAAAACATAAACCATCAGCTTCAACCATGAAACAACTTGTATCCTTGTACTTTTCCACAATGTCCTCATGCAACTTGTATCTTGTCTTCATCTGTTTCTATAGATTTTTGATCATAGCAAATAGTTCTCCATCTACCCAAGTAGTATTCTGCCTTTTGTAACTTTGTGAAATTAGAATGCCAGTGGGTACTCCATACTTCCAACCACTAGGATGTAAACCAGGAAACTTGTGTTCAATATGAATGAATATATGCATCAGCAACAAACCAAATCTAAAAGTTTTAGTTCTATCCTTCTTTACTAGCTTCACATTCTCCAGAAATTGTTGAGCCAGAACTTCAGATAGGTTATATTTTATGTTTTCCTTCACCATTCTCCATGCCATCATGATTACTCTAGAAGATATTGAGTTAGGTCTGCTACTGCAGTAGAATTTATATCCGAGTATCATGGCAAGAAATCTCACATCTTGCTAAAAGATATCATTTACTGTCATTTCCCTTCTGTCCCATATAGAATGTGTTAGGGTTTTGACTTCTTTCTTTACATGCTTCTCCGTAATAGGTATAACTCCAGTGTTTTCTAATCCAATGGTCTCATGAATTAGGTCACTATGAATTTTCATAGGTTGGTCACTAATCCATATGAAATTATCACGTACCCTACTCATCAATATCTTAAACCATTCATTTTCATTGAATTGGCATAAATACATAACCTTCATTATGCTCAACTGACTAATGTGTTTGAATTCATCTTTCATGGTTCCTTTTTTAGTCATATTTTCCATTTCAGTGAGTATTTCATTTTATCCCAATGTATCATACTTACAATGTATGTAAGCCCTAATGTATTCCACGTGCAATACTCCATGTGGGGTTTGCGAAAATGCTCCTTCTGGATCCTCTTCACAAGACTTACATGAATGTTTCTTGAATTTGTATCTAGGATGATCAAAAACATAAAAAATGATGGGTGCATCCATAGATAGATGATGTAAAATACCTTTCTTTCACTGAAATCTGAGTGTTATGCTCCAATCGATCACACACGACAAATGTAGAATAGTCTGAATGCTTCTTCTCTCTAGTCTCCTTAGCTCACTCTTTGTCAAATGGTGAATAGATAGGTCATTAAATGGTGCTTTATACAAGTCAAGTTATAACTTTCATTTTCACTTTATACTATTTAGTCGGCTGCTAGATCTTGTGAACACAATATACAAGTCAGCTGATGGTGTGCTCTTAGGTATATAATCCATGATTTTGTCTTAGTTCACGCACAAGCTTGCATGAGCTCACTCTACAAATTTTGGGGCAGGATAAATTTAGATGTCTGTATTCGGTGTTCCCCCTAAGGTCATGATTGGCTAATTAGGTCAATTCTATCTTGCTACCTTCAGGAGAAGATCCAGTAGCATCTACTGACTCTCCCTGAATTGATGTCTCACTAGTTTCTTTAATCTTCCATATCTTACCACTGTTTCTGTCTTTTGCTTTCTTAAAGCAGTTTTCAAAATCAATCTTCACATCTGCAATACTCTTGCCAGTATCATTTCCATTCTTTTGTGAATTCATAGGAGGTAGTGTTCTTCTGTTATCTACTTCATTATACCTCCAAAAAATTTCTATATGTCTAGGATTATTGCATTTGTAACATATAGGAGGTCTTCTTTCCTGATTAAATTGTAACTTATAGTACTTCACAATGTGTCCAATGTTATTACATTTGTAGCATGTAGGTTTCATTGTAGGTTCTCTTCCATTGTCTTTTCTATATCCTAATTGATTAGGTCTTCTGCATTCTTCTTTCTTGTGCCCATATCCATTACAATTAAAAAAAAAACCAGAAAAATTTCTAAAAGGGGAATTACCTCTGCAGTCTCTCTTCATGTGTCCAAATCTATTGCAACCAAAGCATCTACCTCTGAAAGGTCTGATCTACTCTTTAGGTTCTTCAATAGATGGTTTCACAACATCAATCTTCTCATCTGATATCTCTTCCTGATTCTTTGAACATTCAGCTTCATTGAAGCCAATACCAGTCATATCACCTTTAGGTTTCTGTTTGTCTAGTTGTTCATCATTCAAATAACTACTGATGTGAAGTTTCTCAATTTGATTCTTTGCTTCAACAAGTTCACCTTTCACAACCTGATTGTATTTCTCCAATTCTAGGTATTTTTTCTTGTAGTTGTCAGCCTCATCCTTCATTTGATTTAATGCACTTTTTAAGGTTTCTTCAACTTTCTTCTTATCATCTGTCTACATCTGTACTTCTATAGCCATAGACTTATTTTCAAGTTTCAGAATTTAAATCTCTTCTTTTAGTTGTTTCACTTGATCTGAATTGTCCTGATCTGAGTCTTCTTTTATCTGGACCACAAGATCTTCTCTTTGACTTCTGGAAATTTCAAGTTGTTCTTTGAGTTTCTTTATAAATTTCTCAGTTCTTCGCATGTTGAATCTCAATTCTCCATTCTCCGCTTTTTCTTTATCAAGGTCTTCAAGTGTAGCATCAAATTTTTCTTGCACCATGTCCAAATCCATTCTAATCTCCCTCAAGTTGTTAGGCTTTCTCTCTGAAGGCCAAAATCTCTGATACCAATTGTTAGAATTGGATTATACTAAGACGGGGGGTGAATCAGTATAATAGCACTTTAAATAAATTATTCAACCACTTAACCATTAATCATACATTTGTAGTAAAGTAAAGAACATAAGTAAATGACACAATACTCATAACACCATTTTTGTTTATGAGGAAACCCTGGCCAAGGGAAAATCCTGGTGGGGATGATACCCACAAGCATGCACTAAAGTATAGTGTCCCTGTAAGGAGACCTAACCCTGTTAGGAGCTGAATATTACATAGTACATTTCCTTTTTAGAGGAATAAAAACCCTGTTAAAGGTTCACAACACCCTGTTAGGGGCCTCTAAGCTTACAACTCTTACAATACAATTTAGTTACAAAAAGTTCTCAGTCGTGAAAAAAACAAGCATCACTAATGCTTTGATAGTTCCTTTATAGTTCTTCAATCATCTCTATCTTTCTTTGCTCTGCCATTCACATATCTTCTCTCCTAGATAAATATTACATAACTCCTTACAATCTTTACCAAAAACATCTTACATATATATCTCTTAACTTTACAAAGTCGGCTCTCAGTATGAATATTACAAATATTACTAAGTTGGCCTTCAATACAAAATACATTTAATACAATAAACATTAAATGCATAGTCGGTGCTCTTTCATAGTCAATGTGTAGGCTATCAACAACCAAAATACAACTTTTATTTCTTGGATTCCAAGTCATACTCCCTCAATCTTCTCTTTTGTCCAGCTGCTCTATATCGATGTTCTTTGGCAGTCTATTTGTCTTCAAATCCTTCTAACTCATCGTAGAATTAATCAAATCCAAATAGATCTTAGGTGGAGGTCAAACATACTCCATAATGTCTTCTTCTAATATCACTTTCCCTAATTCATTGATCTCTGTCTTTGACATCAAAAGTACTTCTGTATCTCTGCTACTATACTTAGTCAACTTTGAAGCATCAAAACTTATATTCAAAGTAATCAAACTTAAACCCATATGTGTTTCCATAAATGACAACCAAAAATTGAATCATATTTACCAAATTTGATCACTTGCCAACACAAGCAGTAAACCTTTTGTGATTCTTCCACTACTATAGTCAGTCCCTACTAGCCTTCGGCTCAATACCTCGCTCCCATAGGGATCCATCTCTGCGGGTCTAACTTTCAGTCAATGCCCACCCAAGGTTATGCCTTTTCTTATACAGGGACCACAACAACCCCATCAATAACAACCTCAACCCTAGCAGCAATAATCCCAGCTTCAACAAGAACAACCTTAACCCCAAAAAAAAACTCAACAAAATCAAACTTGGGACAATCACATGCCCCAGTTTCATAATTACATGTTGGGGAACCAATATCAATTTCCCACACTACTACATTTGACCTCATTTTTCTACCAAAAATTTTGACAATCAATTAAAAAGACTTAGGTTGGTCGGATAATAGAAGGAAAACTTCTTTTTTTTTTTAATCCATGCCCGTGTTAGTCAAAATTTTGATCAATACCATGTAGATCAAAATTTTGACCAACACGGGAATAAATTTAAAAAGAAAAAAGATTCAGCATCTCATTTCATTGTTTGGTTTTAAGTTGGGAGCGCGAAGGAGCTAGAGCCTAAAAAAGATTTCGCATCTCATTTCATTGTTTGGTTTTAAGTTGGGAGTGTGAAGGAGCTGGAGCCTGCAATTGTTTGAAGTTTTATTTGGTAAGAGTAAAAGGAGGACTACCTGCCTATGAGGGTTGCCACTATGGTTTGGTGTAAAAGGAGGACTGCCTACCTGCAAGCTGTTGCCACTATGATTTGGTGTAAAAGGAGGACCGCCTATAAGGATTTCCTTACTCTACATTTGTTTGACATTGTTTTATTGGTTACCTACTTAGGGCCCATGAGCAATGTGCTAGGGCATCATGTATTTGGTATTTGCTGGCACATTTTCAACATTAAAACTAGGGCAGTCAACTTTCTATAGTTGGCTTTCTATGGACTCTTTTATACCAGGTGTGACTGTATACACACTATGGCTTTAGAAGTGCTTAAAAAGACCACAAATAACAAAGAAACCATAGACTATGGTGTAGGAGCACCTTGGAGATGCCAAGCAAATATGGTAGTCTCTTGTCATTTTGGTGTTCTAGTGCGTGTAAGACCATCTAGTAGGGAAATGTAAATATATAAGGTCATGTTGACCAAGAGTAGTTTAGGTAGTTTTCATTTTGTGCTTCTTTTCTTGTGTAAATAGCTCTTTTTGGCTCCATTTAATGTGGAGTACTTGATGATGTCATCAAAGGTTAGGATGATGTCATAGAATTTTTTAGGGTCCTTAGGTACCCTAGGTGGTTTAACTAAGGTTAGATAAGGTTGATTGGTGGAGAAAACACTTCACAAGTGTAAGTTGTCAAAAGATGAAAAATGTTGCTATGCAACATTAGCAACTTTTAAAAGTTGCTGACAAGTTTTGTTGTCAAGAGGGTTTTTGAGGTTCTAATGTTTTTGGAACCCATAGGAGGGATGAAACATGTGGTAATACCATATATAAGGTGGAAAAACCCTAATTTTGGAGGAGGAATTCATTTGTACGGACTAATATTTTGGAGCCAAGAGTTTTTCTGGAAAAAACAACAGATTTGAAGCATTTTGTGTTTTCATTGTATTGGAATGGATTATTTTAATAACTGTGATCATTGGAGGTTGTTTTTTTTCATGTTACCAAGCTTTTCCATTCATTAAGTTTCTTTTTAGTTGTTTCTTGTTTGTAGTTTAAAAATTCTTTCAGTTTGGGACTGTTTGTTGTCCCATTTTGGCCAAGGAGCAAAGATGTGGACCTAACACCACTTCCCACCATTGGTTTTGTACAGCCACTTGGGAATGGAGAATAGGTCCATGGAGCTTCAAAAATATGGAAGGAGTACCTCTCAAAGTGCCGGCATGTATTTTTAATCACTTGCCCTAGGCGAGCTAAACTCATAGCCTGGTTAGAGGAAGCAAGTGACAGTTGATTTAAAAAGTGCAGGGGGTGTTCTCATGAGCCAAGAAGGCCATGGATGTGCTGAGTGATGTTTTTTAGGTGTTCCCTAAGGTGGAGGAGTGCCCAAAGATCCAAAAAGACAAGTTTTGAAGCCCAAGACACCAAACTGGTCTAAAAACAAGAATTGTGCCATTTTCTGATAATAGGGTGTACGGATAGTTCCAGACTAAGGGACCTAGAAAATCCTTATGGGTTTTTTCCTTACCTAAAGAATACAAAAAAATATCAGGGGGTCCTTTGAGAGATTTTTTCTTTTTTTAAGGTTTCCTAAAAACTAGGAGGGCTAATTGTGCAAAAAGGCTACAAGGCCTAGAAAGTAGGAAACTAGAACCCAATGGCAATATGGATCAACTTGGTGGTTTCAAACCTAGGTTGGAATCCAAAAATGGAGTATGTTGAAGCCCTAAACCTCCTGCAAATCCAAACTTAAGTGAAGGGCTTGGAGTGGTTTGAGTGAAAGGTTCTTGTGGAACACAAGAATGGTGTTTTTAACATGATAGGTAGTTTCCTTGGTTGGAGAGGAAGAACTGATTCTTCCAAGTGTTGAAGGGTGGATTGAGGAATCCCTAGAGGTCCTGAGAGAGACCTACTAATATTTTCAAGCAAACTCAAAAGGTTACCAAGGAGGCTCCCTATCAGAGTGGTATGAGAGCCCAAGTTCAAGATTTGGGAAAAAGAAGAAATAGTACAGCTAGTGGATGTTGCAGACCAAGGACTCAAGTGAGGAGTCTAGTGCATCAAGAAAGGTGGTGACCAATGCTGAATTGGCCAAGAAAGTGGATGAACAAGAAGAGGATAACAGGTTGTTAAGAGAGAGATTGGCTCAAATGGAGCAACTCTTGGATGAAGTCTGAGCTAAGGCAGATAGTGTAAAGGACAAGGTGGACCAGAAAGAGGAAAAGGAAGCTAAGGGGAAGGAGTGGGACTTAGATGAAG
>MU223426.1:2297910-2340981 GCA_018584345.1 Thuja plicata
GTTTCGGAAGGAGTAGAGAGAGACAATAGAAGCTTCAAGCTTCGAAGGGTTTGCATTCGTTTGTCTTACTTTTCGTTGTTTGTACATTTTATTGCTTATGTTTCCATCATTCGTTTAGTAGTTATTGCGTAATAGATTTGCATGCACTTGTGAACCTTGGCTACTAACCCCAGCCCTTGGAAAGCTGTGGGAAACCGGAGAGAGAGGCGTACAGTCACTGATGTCAACATATACTTCTATGGAGAAGATAGAATGGCTACTTAATTGGAAGGAGTGTATAGACACTGTACGGATGATTCAGAATGATCAAAATTGGATTTATGTAGAAGGATGTGTGCTAACCTTATTCCTAAGGTCGCTTGGCTCTATGTTATATACTGTGGATGTTACAGTTAATTTGGTGAAGAGTGGTTTTTTGTACTGTAACTATGATTTTGGATAGAGTAGGTCTCTATGTTTCAGGTATATCTTTCTAGAGAAGATATTTTAGAACTTACGAGCTTACTAATAGACAACTGACATATGGTAGAGTAATGGGTTGAGTTTTATTTTTGTTTGGATACTGGTGATGTCAGATGTGGCATGTATTCTGGAGAAGACCTATTTACTGGCCGACTTCAGACATGTATCATGTGAAATTAATTGTGAGCATAACTTACAGATCTAGAAGTATATGTGATGGATTGTAAATGATGTATACTTGTTATAGATACCATGTGTATCTTAGCAAGGGGTTATGTAATTATTTGTATGATGGAAAGCCTTAATTGGCCGACCTAGCTAATTATGTATTAGGAAAGCTTAACTAGCTGACCTAATGAATTATTGAAAAGAGGGTATAAATGAATGATAATTTATTTTGGAGAAGTGTGATAGAGAAGAAGGATAGAGATGTGTGGAAGTTGTGAAGCTTGTTGACTGTTGGATACAAAGTAGAGTTGATACTTCATTGGAACTGACCGTGCAAAGATAGTCTCTATTAGACAGTTCACTGCAATGTGTATTTTCTTTATACACTTGATTTGGATTGTAAATCCTTGAGGGTGGCTTTAACCTTCTTTGGGCATTGAGCCTACTATTTTCTTGTCTCCTAACAGGGTTTGTCTCCTAAAAGGGATTGTGTACTATAATGTTGTAATAATCCCCTAATAGGTCTAATATATTTTAACAGGGATACTATACTCTCAGTACATTATTTGTGGGTGTTAATTCCCGCCGGGGTTTTACCTTTAACAGGGTTTCCTTGACAAAAAATTATGTGTTATGGTGTTGGAATTTACTGTGTTATCATTTACATTTGTAGATTTGGTTTATAAATTTTAAATTTTAATAATCTCTATTACAACTGATTCACCCCCCCCCCCCTCTCACTTGTCTTGTGCACTGTTATNTTCCCCCCCCCCCCCCTCTCACTTGTCTTGTGCACTGTTATTCCTAACAATTGGTATCATAGCTATTGGTCCTCAGAAAGAAAGTTTAACAGCTTGAGGTGATCCTAAATATGACTTACTATAGGAAGGATAGTCCAAACTTTGATCCTAAAAATTTGAGAGTTGGAAGAACAAGATGAGAACACATTTACTATGTCTGGGAATTGATTACTAGATGATAACAAAGAAGAAGGAAAAGGTAGCGACTGAGGATGAATTAGAGAAATCCAATGAAGATGAAAAGAAGCTATTTTCATGCAATATGGTTACAAGGGAATCCTTGATCAGAACACTATCAAAAGGAGAATTTACTGAAGTAAAGGACTTGGAATCTACACATGAAATCTAGACAAGACTGGAAGCACTATATGTTGGAGACAATTTTACAAAGCAAGCAAAGTTACAGAAGTAGAAGAAAAAGATGGAATCACTGAAGATGAGAGAAGATGAGAACATCGAAGCATATGGATAGAGAATTACTAAAATGGTTACTAGTATTAGGAACTCTGGAGGAACTTACATTAAGGAGGAAGTGATTGCAAAGATACTCAGATCTTTGACACCTGCATATAGAACCAAGGTTCAGGCTATAGAGGAGATCATACCTTTGACACCAAACTTCACCAGAGAGATTTTGATTAGAAAGCTAATACATTTGAAGCCACAAAATTGGGAGACACTTTACCTAAGGTTGAGTCAGCCTTCAAAGCAACCATGCACAAAAGCAAAAGAATCTTACTTGGAAATCCAAGCAAAAGCAATAGTGACCTAAGAGAAGAGCTTGGAGCCTATGCTGATGAATGGGAACAAATACAGGAGGAAGAAAGGAAGCTAGATGAAGTCATGACACTGATTTCTAGAAGAGAAAAGAGAGGTAAGGGTAAGTTTGAGGGAAAATTACCTTTGAAATTTTTTTCATGTAACAAGATCGGTCATTTTGCATCTAGATGTCCTACAAGAATTCCAAAGCACAAACCTAATTTTTTTAAATCTAAATTCTCAAAGGACAAAGAATGTTATTATGCAAGTGAGGGTATATTTGATGATGAGGATGGTGACTATGATTAAATTAGATTTATTTATATTAAGGATGATGAACCTATGCATGAAGAAAAAGCCTTAGTATCCCAAGTTGAAAAGAAATCTAAATGGGTCATAGATAGTGGTTGTTCACATCATATGACTAGAGACAAAAATAAGTTTGTGAGTTTAAAAAGACATGATGGTGGTGTTGTTAGATTTGGTGAAAATACTCCTAAACTTATTATTGGAATTGGATCTATTTCTTTGCATGAAAAGACTAACACTGACAATGTATTACTTGTTGACGGACTTATGCATAATTTGTTGAGTGTTGTACAGCTAGTGAACAAGGGTTATCAACTGAACTTCATCAATGGTAAATGTTCTATCAAGAGTAAAATAGGAGACTTGATAGCATTTGGTACTAAATCCAGTGGTAATGTATTTGAATTGAACACACCTGAAGCTTCTTGAATTATTGCAAAGGTTGATGACAGTTGGTTATGGCACATAAGATTTTGTCATGTTAATTTTGATAACACTATGAAGGCTGTTAGAGTAATAGTCTATCGGGGTTACTAATTTAAATTATTATGATCTAATTAGTAACTTCCCTATTCACTCTAGTTTTCTTCAGCTAACATTAGGCAGTTTCTATTTCTGTTAGTTTCTCTTTTAGGGTTTCGGTATTCCTTTATAAGGAATCACCTCTTTGTATTTCGTGAAGGAGATAGTTTGGTAAATCATTATTGTTGAATATAGAAATCATTTCTGTCAACATGGTTTTCCTGTCTCTGGCCTATCGGCCGCCATAGCTTTCTGTATCCTTCTCTCTTCTGTCTGCTTCTTCTTCTTTGTAATTGTCTTTCATGCAGGTGATCTTGGTTGTATTGATGTTCATCAATCCTAACAAAGGCAAGTATGACAAAAGCAGTAAGAGATCTACCTAGAATTGTAAATCCATCTAAAAATATGTGTAGAGAATGTGTTATGGGGAAATAGACTAGAAGCACTTTCAAGAGAAAATCTTATTCAGCAAAAGGAAAGTTAGATCTGGTGCATACAGATCTGTGTGGTCCTATAAGAACAAGATCATACTATGGTGAAAGGTATTTCATACTTTTTGTTGATGACTTTTCTAGAATGATGTGGGTTACATATTTGAGAGAGAAATTTGAAGCATTTGACAAGTTCAAGTTATTCAAAGTGAAAGTTGAGAATGAGTCTGGTTTAAAGATGAAGTGTTTGAGATCAGACAGAGGAGGATAGTTTACATTAGAGTTTTTTACTACATACTATGAAGAAAATGGAATAAATAGACAGACTTCAGCACCTAGAACTCCACAACAGAATGGGATAACAGAGCAAAGAAACATAACCATATTAGATGTTGCAAGGACTATGTTTCTGGAAGGAAATGTATCACATGTTCATTGGAGAGGAGCACTTGGAACTTTTGTCTACACATTAAATAGAATTCAAATTAGAGAAGGTACAAATAAAACTCCCTATGAATTATGGTTTGATCATAAACCTATTGTGAAATATTTTAGAATATTTGGTAGTAAATTTTATATCAAGAGAGATGATGAGATAGGCAAGTTTGATGCTAGAATTGATGAAGGAATATTTCTTGGTTATTCCACTAAGAGTAAAGCATATAAATGTTTCAATATGAGACTGAGGAAACTGATTGAAAGCACCAATGTGAAGATAGATGAAAAGTTTCAAATTAAGGAAAGAATACATGATTGTGGTTAGATAACATAAACAAGAGAAGTTGTTGTTTAACCTGAAGGACCCCTGATGATTGAGAATGAGATTGAAGAAGAAGAACAGGATGAAGCTACCAAGACATTGAAGACACCAAGGTATGTCAAGATAAACCATCCTGAAGATCAAATTATTGGTGATGCAAGAAAATACATGATGACTAGATCTAGAGTTAGAGATGAGATCTGTTTGATTTCTCAAGTTGATCCAAAGACTACTCATGAAGCATGTAGAGATGAATCTTGGACTAAAGCCATGGAAGAAGAACTAGAATAGATAAAGAAAAACAACACTTGGGAATTGGTTCCAAGACCTAAAACAAAAATGTGATTGGCACTAAGTGGGTTTTCAGAAACAAGATGCATGAGGAAGGCACACTGGTAAGAAAAAAGGCTAGACTAGTATGTAAAGGCTACTCGCAACAAGAAAGCATAGAATATAAAGAAATATTTGCACCTATTGATAGATTAGAAGTTGTGAGACTATTCCTTTCTTATGCTGCACATAAAGGCTTTAAAGTGTATCAGATGGATGTGAAGTCAGGATTCTTGAATGGTGATCTAGAAGAAGAAGTGTACATTGAGCAACCTGATGGTTTTCCTTTGACAGATGATGAAAAAATGGTTTGTAGAGTGAAGAAGGCACTGTATGGGCTGAAACAAGCACCAAGGGCATGGTATGCAAGACTAGATAAACATCTACTTCATCTCAGTTTTAGAAAAAGGTAATGTAGACAGTAATTTGTATTTAAGAACTGATAAAGATGGAATCTTAATTATAGAAGTTTTTGTTGATGATATCATTTTTGGAGGAAATGATAAAATGAGTAAGAAGTTTGCTAAATAAATGGAGAATGAGTTTGAAATGTCAATGATTGGTGAGATTAAATTTTTTCTTGGTTTGCAAATTAATCAGAGCAAGAGTGGCATTTTTATGTCTCATACCAAGTATCTTAAGGAAATGTTGAAGAAATTTGGAATGGAATATTGTAAACTTGTTGGTACACCCATGGTGACAAGGAATAAACTGACTTAAAGTGATGAGACTCAAAGTGTTAGGCAGACTAAGTACAGATCAATGATTAGAGGTCTACAATATCTAACACACACTAGACCAGATATTACCAATGTAGTTGGAATTGTAG
Source organism: Thuja plicata (assembly GCA_018584345.1). Lineage (NCBI taxonomy): Eukaryota > Viridiplantae > Streptophyta > Pinopsida > Cupressales > Cupressaceae > Thuja > Thuja plicata. The sequence continues at coordinate 2,303,281 of MU223426.1, forward strand.
CTAGATATCAAGCATATCCTAAAGAGACACATTTTGTTGTTGTAAAAAGAATTTTCAGATATTTGAAAGGAACAGTAGAATATGGATTATGGTATAAAAAATATGATGACTTTACATTGCAGGCTTTTACTGATGTTGATTGGGCAGGTAATGTGGATGACAGGAAGAGTACAAGTGGTGGTGCATTTTTCCTTGGGAAAAGGCTGGTGTCTTGGTTGAGCAAGAAGTAGAACTGTATTGCTCAATCTACTGCTGAGTCAGAGTATGTTGTTGCTACGATAAACTATACACAAGTTGTTTGGATGAGACAAATGCTGAAGGACATTGGAATAATTTTCAAAGAACCAGTGATTATCCATTGTGATAACACCAACACAGTGAATATGTCAAAGAATCCTGTAATACATTTAAAGACTAAACATATTTCCATCAAGTATCATTTCTTGAGGGAGAAGGTAGCAGATAAAGAGATTAAACTGGAGTATATTAGCACCAAGGAACAGATAGCATATATATTTAATAAACCTTTGCCAAAAGATTCTTTTGAATATCTTAGAGGCATGCTTGGGGTGATGGACCCTCCCAATGAAGACTAAAATGATGCAGATATGCATTAGTCCAGGGGATCTTAGAGCTATATCATTCTATGGATTTGATGTATGGTTCTACTCCTTAGGGAAGTGATCGCAGGAGAATACTATGGAGTACATTTGGGTAATCTTGCACCTAGCTGATCGGACATGAATATTTGAAAAGGAATACAAAAGACTATAGATGAGTTATGGAACCCTTTGCCATTACTCCCAAAGGGGGAAGGAATCTATGTGAAAATCTCTACTATTTTGGGGAGATTTGTGTTGAGGATATTGAGAAGATTGTATTGAGAGAGTAATTTTGGGTTGATGCATATGGATTTTCCCATATGCTGCCATAAATTCTAAAGGGGGAGATTGTTGGATGATATCAATTTTGGTTACTGATCATGTTGTTGATATTCATGTTTTGTCACTGATGTAAACATATACTTCTATGGAGAAGACAGACTAGCTACTTTACTGGAAGGAGTGTACAGACACTGTACAAATGATTCAAAATGATCAAAGTTGGATTTATGCAGAAGGAAGTGTGCTGAACTTATTCCTAAGGTCACTTGGCTCTATGTTAAATATTGTGGATGTTACAGTTGATTTGGTGAAGACTGGTTTTCTGGACTATAACTATGATTCTGGACAGAGTAGGTCTCTATGTTTCGGGTATATCTTTCTAGCAAAGACATTTTAGAACTTGTGAGCTTACTGATGGACAACTGACATATGGTAGAGTAATGGGTTGAGTTTGATTGTTGTTTGGATATTGATGATGTCAGCTATAGTGTGTATTCTGGAGAAGACCTATTTACTGGCCAACTTCAGACATGTAGCATGTGAAATTAATTGTGAGCATAACTTACAAATCTGGAAGTATATGTGATGGATTTTAAATGATGTATACTTGTTATAGATATCATGTGTATCTTAGCAAGGGGTTATGTGATTATTTGTATGATGGAAAGCCTTAATTGGATGACCTAGTTAATTATGTGTTTGGAAAGATTAACTGGCTGACCTAATGAATTATTGTAAGAGGGTATATATGAATGATAATTTCTTGTGGAGAAGTTTGATATAGAAGAAGGATATAGATGTGTGGAAGTTGTGAATCTTTTTGACTGCTGGATACAAAGCATAGTTGATACTTCATTGGAACTGATCGAGCAAAGACAATTTCAATAAGATAGTTCATTGGAATGTGTATTTGCTTTATACACTTGATTCAGATTATAAATCCTTGAGGGTGGCTTTAACCTTCCTTGGACAGTGTGCCTTGGTAGTGAGCCTACTATTTTCTTGAATCCTAATAGGGTATGTCTCCTAATAGGGACTGTGTACTCTAATGTTGTAATAAGCTCCTAACAGGGCTAATATCTTTTAACAAGGATACTATACTCTTAGTATATTATTTTTGGGTGTTAATTCCCACCAGGATTTTACCTTTAACAGGGTTTCCTCAAAAACAAATATTTTTTTATGGTGTTGGCATTTACTGTGTTATCATTTACATTTGCAAATTTGGTTTATAAAGTTAAAAGTTTAATATTCTCTATTACAACTAATTCAACCCCCCCTCTTATTTGTCTTGTGGACTATTATTCGTAACAAACCATGGTGTAGGAGTAGGGATAGTACTCATCACTCCAAAAAATGATGTAATTCCTAAATCTTTCAGACTCAACTTTAAATGCACCAAAAACATATTTGAGTACAAAGCTCTAGACATCAAAGTAAAGACGACAATACAATGGAGAATCAAGAACCTCAAAGTATATGGAGATTCATAGTTGGTCATTAGCAAAGTAAACAATGACTATATGACAAAAGATGAGAAGCTAATCCATACAGAGAGCAGATTGACACATTGCGCGTTAAGTTCCATTTCATCATATTTGAGAAAGTACCAAGAGCTCAAAACAAAGTTGTATATGTGATTACTACCATGTTAGAATAGTCCCAAAGGATAAATGAGAGGGGGGCTGAATTAGTTATCAGCTACTTTTATTGTTTTCTTTGCTTTGATACAATTAACATAAAGTAAATGCACATTTAGATAACTCAATAGAGAACACAACAATTTTGGTTACGGGGAAACCAAATAGGTAAAAACCCCAGTGGGAATTAGCACCCACAAAGAACTGTACTTCAGTATAATTATCACTGTTAAAAGATCTTGCAACCCTGTTAGGAGTTGTTCTTTACAATGTAATAAGTACAGAGACCTGGTTAAAGGTCGAACCCTATTAGGAGTCTTTTACAAGTAACCCTGTTAGGGGTGAGGACTCACTATCCAAAAGCTCACTACTAAAATGATGAAGGCTGCAACCTTCAGTAGAATAGATATACACTATATATGATAGATGAAATATTAGAGTAGACCTACTGTCTTGATTAGTTCTAGTGTTTTGTATACTTCCACTTCTTCTTTACATAGATCTTTTCTTGATGAATAAAATGTCTCTACTATCCCAAAACATCAGACATTTTGTCTTGCACTTGTTCTGTCTTAATTCTTCTCATTCACACTTGGCATTCATTAAATGAACTACTATAAGTATCTTCTCCAAAGGATGTGATATTCGTCAGCTCTAGGAGTCCCTTCAATACTTCTTTAGTCAGCCACATCATCCATGCAACCTGATTAGAAGCACACAAATCATATTGAATCGACGTGACGCTTCACAAAGTTGGCTCCACCAAATTAACTCCAAATTCACAATTCTGATAGAACATGTTTGGTGTCTTTATATAATTATCTTTAACTCATAACTAAACATTAATACAAATTCACATACCCCGAAGATAGGTGCAACTCAAGAGACACTGTATTTATGTTGGATCTTAACAGATAAACTCCAGAAACTGTAATAGCCATAACTGATTAATCATAACTCAATTGTAACTACATATCTGACTCGATGTGAATGCACATAACATCTAGAAAATGTATACACCATGGAAATAAACATGCATAGTACCAAAACATCTATATTGATAATTTCATATAGGATACCTGTTGTATATTATATGTTGTCATCAATGACAAACATACAATCAATTACTTGCACAGAAGAAAATCTCCAACAATCTCCCCCTTTGACATTGATGGCAACATATGATATCATCAACTCAAAGTCTCTTCCTTCTTTTTACAATATTCTCAATATCCTCACCAAAATTTCCTCTTCACTATGGCTACTTTGTATACTCCCCCAGAGTATATGGTCCCCCTTACTAATACTCCCCCTTTTACATCAATGACAAAGGGTGTTAAGCACCACTAAGCACAGGTACTACTCTAGAAGTAGAGTAGTCAACCATTCATCAGTCACCAAAGACTGATGTTCTTGCTGCAAGTTCTAATTAGACTCGAGAAAGGGAATTACTCCCAACTTCTCCCTGAGATACTCAAAATTATATTTTGATAATGGCTTTGTAAAAATATCTGTTAATTGCTCTTTAGTGGTCACATAATCCAACTTTACTTCTCTGTCAACAACTTTTTCTCTTAGAAAATGGTATTTGATGTCAATGTGTTTTGTTTTTGCATGCATCACAGGGTTCTTTGACATATTGATAGTACTGGTGTTGTCACATTGAATAACAATAGGATAATCAATTTGAATACCAAATTCTTTAATCATCTATTTGATCCAAACCATTGTTGAACAATTTAATGTTGCTGCAACATACTCAGCTTCTGTTGTTGACTGAGAGATACAATTCTTCTTTTTACTTGTCCAAGTTACCAATCTGTCTCCAATAAATATTGCTCCTCCTGATGTACTCTTTCTGTCATCAACACAACCTACCCAATCTACATTTGTGTACACATGAAGTTATATATTCTCTGAGTTAGGATACCATAAACCATAGTCAATAGTCCCTTTTAGGTATCAAAATATTCTTTTTATTGCCATTAGGTGATTTTTCTTTGGTTTAGCTGCAAATCTTCCAACAATTCCAACTGCATTAGAAATATCAGGTCTAGATTGAGTATGATATATGAGTTTTCTGATCATAGACTTGTATAGGGTCTTGTCAACTACTATGGAATCATCATCTTTAGAAAGCTTGCTTCTTGTTATCATGGGGGTGCTTACTGATTTGCATTATTTCATCTTGAAAGTCTTCAATATCTCCTTCACATACTTAGACTAATTTATGAATATGCCTTTGTCTATTTTTTTTACATTCAATCCAAGAAAGTATTTGATAGGTCCAATCATGCTCATTTCAAATTCACTTTTCATTTCTTTTTGTCATTACCTCCAAAGATAATGTCATCAAAAAAAATAGCAATGAGTAGTAATCCTTCATCTGTCTCTCTTATGAATAAATTATAGTCATTTGCTTATTTTCTGAATCCTATATTTTTTAAGTAACCATCAAGTCTCTCATACCATGCTCTTGGGGCCTGTTTAAGTCCATAAAGTTCTTTCTTTAATCTACATACCATGTCTGGTTTATCTGAAAGTTTGAATCCTTTAGGCTGCTCTATGTAGACTTCTTCCTTCAAGTCACTATTTAGAAAAGCTGACTTGACATCCATTTGGTATACCATAAAATTCTTGAATGTTGCATAGGCCAAAAAACAACTTGATAGCTTCAAGTCTGCTCACATGGGAATATGTATCAGTGTAATCTATGCCTTCTCTTTGTGCATATCCTTTACACACTAATCTTTCCTTATTTCTTACCACTATGCCTTCTTCATTCATTTTGTTCCTCAATATCCACTTTGTTCCAATCACATTCTTGTCATGAGGTCTAGGGACCAGTTCCCATGTTTCATTCTTGATTATTTGATCTAATTATTCTTGCATGGCACTTTTCCAATCTGAATATTTGCACACATCTTCAACACTTAAGGATTCAATCTATGAAAGTAAGCATACCTCTTCATCAGTGGTTGAACCTTTTTCTCTAGATCTTGTCAAGACTTTTGCACTCTGATCTCCAATGATATCTTCCTTAGAGTGGTATTTGGATGTATATCTTGAATTCTTTGGAGTGATACTTTCATCTGTAATCTGTGATTATTCTTCACTTGGTTTAGGATTGTTACATGAAACATCAATAGAGTCAAACATTTCTTCAATAACTGTGTCCTTATTGATGGGTCTGGGCTGATCTTCAATCATGGGAGCATAGTCATAATATCTTTCTTGAATCATAAACTTCTCATCAATATTCACATGAGTAATTTCAATGATCTTCTGTAATCTTAGATTAAAACATCTATAGGCTTTTATTTTAGTAGAGTAACCAAGAAAAATACCTTCTTCACTTCTAGCATCAAACTTGCCAATGCTATCATCTCTCTTGATGTAGCACTTGCTTCCAAAGATTCTGAAGTATTTTATAGTAGGTACATTACCAAACCAAAGTTCATAGGGTGTCTTTTCTACGCCTGGACTTAATTGTATTCTATTAATAGTATAGAATAATTTATTGACCGCATCTCTCCAGTAAGTGTGAGAAACTTTTGCTTCAATCATGATAGTGCGCGTTGTGTCAAGTATTATTTTTTTCCTTCTTTCTGCAATCCCATTCTGTTGAGGGGTTCTAGGTACACTTAATTGTCTCTTGATTCCATGTTCTTCACAGTAATCATAAAAATGGTCAGAGGTGAATTCTCCTCCTCTATCAGATCTCAGACATTTTATCTTTAATCCAGATTCATTTTCAACTTTAGCTTTGAACACTTTGAACTTCTCAAAAGCTTTAGATTTTTCTATTAAGAATGCAACCCATGTCACCCTTGAGAAATCATCAACAAAAAAAATGAAATAACTTTCTCCGTAGTAAGATCTTGTTTGAGTAGGTCCACATAGGTATGTATGTATCAGATCTAATTTGTTTTATGCAGAGTCTTGTTTGCTCCTAAATGAGGTCTCACATGCTTCCCCATCACACATTCCCTACACATGGTGTCAATTGGTCTTGAAATACTTGGAAGGTCTCTTACTTCCTTTACATTACTTATCTTGACTATGTTGTCAAAATTGATATGACAAAGTCTCTTGTGCCATAGCCAACTGTCATCTACTTTTGCAACAAAACAACTCACTTCTGAATTGAGCTGAAAAACATTACCTTTGGTCTTTGAGCTTGATGCAATCATGTCTCCTTCTTTGTTGTTAATGATGCACTGGTGGTTTTTTAATTCCAACCAATATCCTTTATCAAGCAACTGTCCAACACTTGTAAGTTATGATGTAAACCATCAACATAAAGAACATCATATGTCTTGTTCTTTCCATCTAAGGTGATAGAACCTCTGCCTATGATAGGTTTGGGAGTGTTATCTCCAAATATATCAATGTCACCTTTTTATTTTTCCAAATGTACAAATCTATCTTTGTCTCCTGTCATGTGGTGTGAACATCTGTTTTCAATGATCCAGTCAGTTCTAATGTCATCTTTTGAAACTAATGCTAACTCTTGTTATTTTTCTTCATCTTCTTTGTCTATTTCTTCAAGCATCTTTTCAATGTATTTAATGGCAACAAAACCAATTTCATCTTCTCCTAAATCATCATCAGTTACACTATCTTCAACATGATAACATTCCTTAGTGTACTTGGGCTTGTAATCTGATCTAAACTCCTTGACTCTTGTAGGACACTTGGATGCAAAGTGACCAACTTTGTTGCATGAAAAATATTTGATTGGTAGCTATCCTTCATATTTCATTTTACCTTTCCTTTCTTTAATGGCAATCGTAACAATGATTTCTTCTAGTTTTGTATCCACTTCTTCATTATTGCTAGAGCTGCTTATGGATTTCTTACTGTGGATTGTGGCTTTGAAGGTTGTCTCACTTTTAGGTTCTGTCTTCAATCTAGATATCTTAAATGCAGATATTTTTCTGATCAAAGTCTCCCTCTTGAAGTATTTTGAAAATTGCACAGTCTCATCTAAGATATTGATCTTGATCTCATAATCTGCTATCAATGTGGTCATTAAATTTTCCATTATATCTTCCTCTGATATTTCTCGACCATTGTTTCTTATACCTAATACTACTTCATTAATCCTCTAATTGTAAGCTCTGATGTTTTCCTTAGGTAACATCTCTAAATTTTTGTATCTTTTCTTCCATCTCTTTCTATGTGCATTCTTTTCTTGGATGTCTCCTTCAAACATATCTTCTAAGTATTTCCAAATAAAGTATGCTTTATTTGTCTTCTTGATCTCAAAAAATTTACTGTTAGGTAGGGCACTGATTAGGGCTTCTTTGGCAATTGCATTATTAGTGAACACTTCCTTTTGTTTGATTGTAGAGACATCTTCTGCAAGGTCTTTCAAGGTGGGAACTTCAATTTATTGAGTGGAAATCTCATAGATCTCAAATCCAATGCACTGAAGATGTGTTATCATTTTGTTCTTCCAGTCAAGATAGTCTTCTCCATCGAACTTAGGACTCTCTTTCCTGAAGTATGCCATCTAATGTACCTTAAGTTGTTAGGATTTTTCTCGAAGGCACTTGGCTCTGATACCAATTGTTAGAATAGTCCCAAATGATAACTGAGAGGGGGGGGTGAATTAGTTATCAACTACTTTTATTATTTTCTTTACTTTGATACAATTAACATAAAGTAAATGCACATTCAGATAACACAATAGAAAACACAACAATTTTGGTTTACGAGGAAACCAAATAGGTAAAAACCCCGGTGGGAATTAGCACCCACAAAGAACTGTACTTCAGTATAATTATCCATGTTAAGAGATCTTGCAACCCTGTTAGGATTTTTTCTTTACAACATAATAAGTATAGAGACCTGGTAAAAGGTTGGACCCTGTTAGGAGTCTTTTACAAGTAACCCTGTTAGGGGTGAAGACTCATTGTCCAAAAGCTCACTGCTAAAATGATGAAGGCTACATCCTTCAATAGAACAGATATACACTATATCTAATAGATGAACTTTTAGAGTAGACCTGCTATCTTGATTAGTTCTAGTGTGTTGTATACTTCCACTTCTTATTCACATAGATCTTTTCTTGATGAATGAAATGTCTCTACTATCCTAAAACATCAGACATTTTGTCCTGCACTTGTTCTGTCTTTATTCTTCTCATTCACACTTGGCATTCATCAAATGAACTACTATAAGTATCTTCTTGAAAGGATGTGATCTTCGTCAGCTCTAGGAGTCCCTTCAATACTTCTTTAGTCAGCCACATTGTCCACACAACCTGATTAGAAGCATGCAACTCATACTGAATAGACGTGACGCTTCACAAATTCGGCTCCACCAAATTAAATCCAACTTCACGATTCTGATAGAACATGTTTGGAATCTTTAGATAATTATCTTTAACTCATAACTAAAAATTAATACAAACATGCATATCCCAAAGATAGGCGCAACTCAAGAGACACTGTATTTACGCAGGCTCTTAACAGATAAACTCCAGAAACTTTAACTGCCATAACTGATTAATCATAACTCAACTGTAACTACATATTTGACTCGGCGTAAATGCACATAGCATCTAGAACATGTATACACCATGGAAATAAACATGCATAGTACCAAAAAATCTATACTAATAATTTCATATAGGATACCTGCTATATATTATATGTTGTCATCAATGAAAAACATACAATCAATTATTTGCACAGAAGCAAATCTCCAACATACCATAGCATCCTTGATCGATATTCCAGGAAATGAAACTAGATTCTAGTTTCTAGTAGAGAAATTCATGATGTCATCACATCAAGCACCAATCATAAAATCAGCATGTGTCCTTGTTGGTCCTAAAACCCCATGGTACCATGACGTGTACAATTACCTCTACAATAGTGTCTTACCTCCTGACTTGTCTAGGAATCACAAGAAGTCCCTCATCTGGAAAGCCTCTAGGTAGACCCTTCTTGCTATTAATCTATATAGAAGTCTATATGTAACGCTATTATGATGTCTCACTTCCACGAAATCCCAGAGATCTTTTTACAAGGTACATGAAGAAATTTATGGAACCCACGCAGGTGGTAATAGCTTAGTGAAGAATATCATTCGCATGGGGAATTACTGTCCCATAATAGAGACAGATGCAAAAAAATATGTGTAAATGTGTAGGCAATGTCAGATTCATGGAGACCTCATCCATGCACCAGCCCAATAACTCAATCCTATCACTTCACCATGATTGTTTTCTATGTGGGGATTTGACCTAGTGGGCAAGATTACACCATCCTCATCTAATGGACATAAATACATCATAACAGCAACATAGTACTTCACTAAATGGTTGGAATAAATTCCTCTCACCTACATCACTAGGAAGCAAATATCCATTTTCATACTCAACAACATCATCTGTCAGTATGGGAACCCTCAAACCATCCTGACAGATCACGGTACACCTTTCCAAAATAAAGATGTTTAAGATCTTTGTGAACAGTTCCAAATAAAAAAATATTTTTCTTCCTTCTATTATCTACAAGGGAATGGTCAAGATGAAGCAACAAACAAAACCATATTGAAAATATTGAAGAAAATAATTAATGAATCAGGGCAAGACTGACATTTACAGTTTAGTCCCACACAATGGGCATACAAAACTAGAATGAGAACACCTACAAGAGAAACTCCTTTCTCACTAGTATATGGATTAGAGGAATTTCTACCCCTTGCAGTGGAAATCCCATCCCTGAGAATATCATTGAAGAACCTCATTTGAGATGAAGACTACAGAGTAGAAAGGCTCAGTGAACTAGAACTATTAGATGAAAGAAGATAAAATGCATTTAACCACTTACAAGGCTATTGGAATCACCTTAGAAGGAACTATGACAAGAAGGTGAGGCCACAAACCTTTGAGGTAGGAGACCTCTTCCTTATGGAGAATCAGAAGAACCAAGCAGAGCGAGTGAAACCAAGAAAGTTTGATCCTAACTTGCTGGGACCTTATGTCATTGTCACATCTAGCAATAGTGGGACATACCAACTGGAAACACTAGAAGGAGATCAGCTCCTAGGATGAATAAATAGCATGCACCTCAAGAGATTCTACACTTGAGGTCTCAATGATTAAGGAAACTATCTACTTATCCAGAAAATACCAAAAAAATCAAAAAATACAAAATATTACCTTGGTGAAAACCTGACAAATAGGCACCTTGGAGACAAAAAAAAATCAAAAAGAAAGAAAAATTATAGAGAAATAGAATCACTCTCTCAGTGAAAACCTGGAAAACAAGTGCTATTGAGTAGGTATATTGGTGAAAACCTGGCAAACAGACGCCAAGTGTTCAAATCCAACTTCACCATCAATGATAAAGAACAAAGCTTGAGCACCCCACATGCAAGACTGGCTACCCAAGCTATTTCCAGAAGCACAATCCCCTCTGAGAACCAAAACTTATCCATGGTTAATACTGGTCCACTAGACTAGGGGGCAGTTCTAAAATGTCTTGAAAAAATCCCTAAAAATCAAATAACTCATCAAAATCCTAAAAATATCAAAATGTCCTAAAAAAGTCAATTTTCATAAAAAACAATAAAAAATTTGCAAAAATATTAAAGCAATAAAACCAACTTGGTTATCAACAAAGCAAAAAGGTGATCATGCCAAATCAATCAATGTCAAAATCATGAGCTTTGCAAATTAACACTCGGTCCATATGACACAACTTTATCAGCTATCAAATCTATCAACAAACAAATTGATGACCAAGCTAATCAATCAATGTCAAAACCATGATCTTTGTAAATCAACACTCAGACCATCTAATATAGCTTGATCAACTATCCAAACTGATCAAATTTAATCAATCAGTCAATCAAATTAATCATCTTACACATTGATGGATGCACTCAAAACCAGACAAACTAGTCTTATATGAGTCAATAATTACTGAAAGCAGACACAATCAAGCCAATCAAGCCTATCAAGCCTATCAAGAGAATCAACCCAATCAAGAGAATCAAGTTGAATCAAGGAACGAACAACTATTGACTAGGTCAATCATTCGGTCAGATGCCAGTCTACATTTCACAATTATGATCTTACGCTACTCTAGGATCCACCAAGTGAGGAGAGTAGCTATGATGGATCATGAATTATTTTCTTTGATTGCTGTATGTGGAATGTTTCACTTTGCTTCTAGGGCAATGATGATTTAGGATAAATGCGGTAGGAACTATCACTTATCTGGCAGCCACATAGTTCCATGATCTGAGCTAAACCCTGGGAAAGAATTGGACATTCCTTCTCTGTTATCTACTTGTTTATTACCAATACAATCATAGTGGTATCCATATGGTTTGAGATCTGGGTGCATTGGATTTCTATCTTGGTTTTAAATTTCTTTTTCAAAATCAATAAAATCATAGCGGTATCCAAATGGTCTGAGATTTGTGTGCATTGGATATCTATCTTGGTTTTATTTCTTTTTTGGATTGTTTAGAGAGAAAAGCAGTATCCAGATGGTCAATATCTGGGTTCTTTTTTCTCTCTTTATTTTCAAATCAAAGATCATAGCGGTATCCAAATAGTCAATATCTGGATGCATTTGGATCTCTTTCTTTTCAAAATAGGGAACATAGCTGTATCCAGATGGTCAATATCTGGGAGCACTAAGTTCTCTTTCTATTCAATCTCTCTACTCCTTCTGGTTATCAAGAGGTCATAGCGGTATCTAGAGGAGCAATATTTGGGTACATTGGATGCTCTTTAGAATTTCATAAAAAGATGCAATGATGAAAAAAATTTGAAATGCGACAATGACTTGGGTCACCCATCCATTCTATCAATTCATATCTATCAATTGTCGACCATCATTTCTATCAATTCATATTTATCAATTGATCGCAGAGAAAAAATTCCATTTGAGTTTCTTCTAACTAACACATACATTACTCAGATATTCTATACATAGTAGATTACATTCATCCAATTATGTGCATCAGAAAATAAAATAAAATACAACATCTGCATACATTACAATCATAATCAAATGCATTCATAAAACATCTCATATAAACATGCATATCATAAAGTACCATCCTACATATACATGTTAATAACATAGGAAAGTAAATCATACATCTAAGATTCTGCATTATAGAATCACATTGCATAAACATTTCACCATATAAGCACCATCATGTAGAACCATACATATAGAAAGTAAATTGATGCACATCATATAGAATCAATAGTTGCATCTCATATAAATCTCAATATCTAAGTACAATGAATGGTCGCAAGTCAGAAGAAAAGAGGATGATTGATACAAATGTCATAAATATCAGTATGTCAAGATACATAATCATTATAGAATTAGATATCAAGGATACATCACTATAAAAATGGTACAACATGTTAAAAAATGAGCAAGATGAATAGAGTCAATATGAACTACCACCAACCTCATTACCAGGTGCATGAGGGGGTGGCATATTAGGTGCAGGCCTCTGCTATGGACCAGGAGCTCCAATGCCATTGCTCTAAGACCTCTAGGCCCTACTCAACCTCTATGATGTTGTGTAACTAGAAAATAGTTGTGATGCAAGAACAACCACCTCAATATGGTGGCACCAGTACTCAATCTCTCTCCTAGCCTCCCGACCTAATCTCCAAAGCCGATCATGGGCATCCCTCAAAGAAAGGTCTTATACACTATCTAAGTAGGCTCTCACATCTACCTGACCCTGTCTCTCTCTCTCCTCCACACCAGTATCCCTAGCCTCCGCTACTATGACCCTACTCTCTATTGTAGTATCCCTAGCCTCAGGTATTGTGACCCTACTCTCCAATGTCATAGCCCGTGCATCAGAGGAAGCCAACCTTGCTTGAAGATCATAAACCTACTATGTGATTCTCTTCGTCTCTAATGGATTAATGTCCATCCAAACCCATGGATACATCCATATCCCCCTCCTCACCTCTATCCCCCAAACCCTCATCTCCTCTACCCTAAACAACCCATGAGTCCTCACTACTCTCACTACCACTAGTACTGCTGCCAGTACTATTGCTCCTAGTAAATGAGCTAGAGCCTAATGCCTCAACTTCTATGTCAACAATCTCTACATCAATATCCTCTGCCACTACTCTATCCTCTACTCTCTCTGCCAACACAACAGTAGTGCAATGATGCACTCTCTAAACCAACTAAGGTGCCTCCTCCTCTAAAGCCTCCTCCTCCTCACAGATGGGACCCAACCCAACCCACCTGCCACTACTATGTCCACCCCTGGTCCTAACCCTAAAACTAGAATCATCAGGCCCAGGATCATCTCCGTCATCCCCATCCCTCCCCCATCCTCCATCTCGACCACCATCTCTCCCCTGCCCACCATCCTGACCTCCATCCATCCCCCATCCTCTATTGGTCCCCCATCCTCCATCCTAGCCACCATCATGACATCCACCCGACCTATAATACCCACCTCTTAGTTTGTTTTTCACTTTGCGGATGCCAAACTCTTTTAGGCCTTTTTGTGTATTTGTGGTTTATTTCAGATGGTTTGAGGATATTTATGTATTACATTTATTTATGTTATGGATCCATTGCTTGGTATATTATATCATCTTTTACATGTGATTTATGGTTTCGTTATGATGCTTATGTATATGTTAGGATTTCATTTTGATTATGGTTTTCTAACAATACTGACCCTAGATTTATATGCACATGGATCACTGTATGTTGTACTTTACTATTTGATGTGCTTGGTATGGTATGGGACAGATTCATAGTTACTTTCTTCAGTGAGATCCACATAATAACCTGGTCTCAACCATTGTCTTCTATATTATATATGCATGTATGTTTGTCTTTGTGATGACAGGTTTGCAGGTACCGGTCTACGTCTTCCCTAAATTGGTAGGAGTGAGCATGCCCTATCACAATAATCACTTTGGTAAGAGAGGGGAGATAGTATTCAGGTCCAAATCCATACCCTAAACCCTTTTTTATCCTATTGATGGAAAAAGAATCCGATTGACTATCCTATTTGAATCCGTCAAGTGACGTGGATTCGTGAGCCTGTTTGTGTGTGTTTGGTTTCTATTTCAGCTGATTGTCTGTTTCAGTTGATTATCTATTTAGATGGGTTTTAGGTGATTTAATGATGCTTTTAGCTTGATTTATTTAATGAATATTTATGGTTTAATGTTAATTATTGCACCTATAATAAGGTTAAAACATTGATATATGAAATATATGGTTATTTAATAATTAAATATTAATTAAGTGACTATATTTAATTAATTGATTTAATTATTAAGTCTTGATATAAATAATTGAGATTTAATAAATATTAAATTCAATAAATTTTAATTAATTGTGCATAGTTGAATTATTGAATATGATAGAAGTAAACTTCAATGGTGTGCTTGCACAATACCACAAGACAGGACTTCTCTTGTCCTAGTCCAATTAGGATCCTAATCTTCTCTATAGGACCACTCTAGCCTTTAGGAACTAAGCCTAAGAATCTTTGTAACTCTCCTCTAAGATTTCAACTATTGTGCTTCACCTTGAAGGACTTCCACCATATGTTTTGTCTCACCATGCTCCACATTGGTTCCAAGGCTTTCAATGCCAAATCCTTCAAATCATCACCACACATGTTACAAGGGTCTTGTATATGCTTTGAATTTTCAATCCAAATCCACTCAATCCAAAGTTCATAGGTCTTTCACCCCAAGACAATCGAGTTTCAAATTCACACCCAAATTCCCTATTAGGCCTAAAAAACCTATTAGTCATATTTAGTGAGTTTTTCAAGCTTTTCTCTGAAAACTTGCACACAATTCCCAAAACTAATCAGGGATATAGATACCATTTTGGGAGACCTAAAGTATTTTTATGGTCTAAAGTTCCCAAGTTTTTTGTACATCACTATCATAGAAAGTAGGGCTTTTAGGCCTAATTTGGCTCTCTGCAAGCAACATACTAATTTCTCTCCAAAACTATATCCAAATTTATTGGCTAAGCCATGAGCTCGACACTACGGACCTATGGGACTCTAAAAATAATGACTCCACTCTTGGTTCAATTCTCCATCTCATACCCTTGTCTCTGCAAATGGTTTTATCCCCACCATACCTCTAACCAGACTGTCCTAGCTCACCTAGGGCATGGTCTTAAAAATAGCTAAGAACCTTTCCTGACCTCCTACTTCTATATACACTATGTATAGTGGCTCCCCTACACATTTCATTCAACCTTTTATTTTTTCCATGGTTGAATTTCATGCAAGAGCCATCAAAGCAAAATTCACCCTGAATTACACTAGCAGACTACCTAGTTTAGGATTGTTTTTCTACCGAGAAAAAAATAACTCAAAAATACTAACACCCTGAAGGAAAATTTATTAAAACACACCCCTCTACATGAATCAATAGTTGGATCTTATGATTCAATCCAAAAACAAGCTTTGTAACACCAAATGCTCAAAAAATACACTAACACATAATTGCAGTCACTTTTTCTATTCAAAAACTTACTTACAAAAACTCTCTCCTCAGTATTCGAGCCTCAAAGTGTCTTAGATTCCTTTCTCCACCATTATAGGCCATTTTAAATCAATTCCCAATCCTACATTTGTGGGGATCCTATGTTTTTTGAGTTGCATGCAACATTTGCAATTTCTTTAAAATGTTGTCATGACAACTTTTGGCATCTTTTTGCATTAACTATGCCAACTAGAATATAGGGCCTCTATTCTATGTAGTTCGATGAACTAACCCTATTTAATGACCTCAAGGAATATTTTACATCCTTCATGTGCTTAGAACACATTTTGAACCCAAATCCCAACCTTAGACCAACTAGGCCTAAACTAACAAAAAAAACTAACAATGACTAATTGGTGACCTTAGTACTAACACAAACTCACCTAGTCCACATGACCTACTAATGCCTCAAATAAACACACACATCTCTGAATTGGCTAAGGTTAGATATCGGCCAAAAACTTGTAAGGCTTGAGGATTTCCTAGGTTCTCCTACACCATCCTCCCCTAAAAAAAAGACTTCAATCCACCCTTGGATTGAGTAAGTTGGTGTCAACCCCCAACTTCTTAAACTCACTTTCCTCAATTGATACTGCATCTGTATTAGATTTTCCTTTCCATTTGATCAAGTGTTCTTTATACTCCTTCCTAGTCTTCTTGTAAACTCTAGAATCCAGCATGCTCTTTGCTTGTGTGATTGGTGTAGATGGAAAGTGAAATTATTCAACTTCTTGTATGACTTAATTCAGACTCTTATCAACATCAGGGATTGGGCCTTTGTATAGTACCAAGTCTACAACATTGAAGACTGGTGATAAACCCAAATCCTCTGGAAGTTCCACCTTGTAAGCATTGGCTCCATACTTCTCTAGGATGACACATGGACCAATTCTCCTCATCTGAAGTTTGTGAGGTGTTCCTTTCTAAAGCCTTTCTTTATTGAGATGAAACATCACTAGATCTCCAATCTTAAATTGGATATCCCTTCTTCTCTCATCCACTTTGGTCTTGATCTTCTTTGTGTTCTCAGTGAGAGTCTTCCTGACTATTTCATGGACCTCTTTCATAGCATATGAAAAATCCTCATCATATCCACTTCCTTTAACTCCATCTTTAAGGTCTATGAGTTCATGAATACCTCTAGGATGGATGCCATATACAATCTCAAAAGGGATTTTCGATGTGGTTCTATTATCAATATCATTATAAGCATGTTTTGCTTGTGCAATGAGTTGGTCCCATGTCTGACCATACTCCTTTGTCAAACACCTTAGGAGATTACCAAGGCTCCTATTTACTACCTCTGTCTAACCTTCTGATAGAGGATGGTAGGCAGATCCAAATGATAAGTTGGTGCCCAACTTCTGCCAAAGATTCTTCCAAAAGTGGCTCATAAACTTGGTGTCTCTGTCAAACACTATACTCAGTGGTAAACCATGAATCCTAACAACCTCCTTGAAGAATAAAAAGGTTATTTGACTTGCATCATTTGTTGTCTTCCATGGCACAAAGTGATCCATCTTACTAAATCTATCTACAATCACATAGACACTGTCCATCCTTGTCTAGTCTTGGGTAAACCTATGACCAAGTCCATGCTTAGACATTTCCATGGCCTGGTTGGAATGGGTAAGGGCTGATATAGGCCTACATTTGTAGATGTTCCTTTGGCCTTCTAACAAATAACATATCCCTCAACATATCTCTTCACATCCAAGTTCATCTTGGGCCAAAAATAGAATCTTTGGACTAACTCTTGAGTTTTTTTAATCCCAAAATGGCCACTAAGTGCACCATTATGTTTCTCTTTTATGAGATTCATTCTTATTGACCCCTTAGGGACACACAACTGGCCCCCTTTAAACAATGGACCGGACTACAAAGTGTATTCAGAGTATTGACTATGAAAGTGGTTTTTATACTCTTGCCATACCTTGTAGATGTCTGCAAAGTCCTCATCTTCTTCATACATGTCCTTGAAGTTGTCAATTCCCATATTCTATAGTTGAATCTCCTCAATGGTCAATGCTCTTCTGCTTAAAGAATCTATAAATTTATTCTACAACCCTTTCTTGTGTTTGATGTTGAATGTATATGCTTGTAGGTATTCAACCCACTTCATGTGCTTATGACTCAATTTGTCTCGTGAATTCAAGAAACTCAATGCTTGGTTGTCAAAATAGACTATAAACTCCTTTGGCAATAGGTAATGCCTCAATTTTCTCAATGAATGGACAAGAGCATACATCTCTAGGTCATAAGAAGACTATTTCTTCTTAGCTTCACTCAACTTCTCTGACTGGAAATCCACTGGTCTTCCCTCCTGACTAAGGACTAATCCAATTGCCACATTACTGGCATCACATTCTACTGTGGACAATTTGTAAAGGAAGAAAATTGGAGATGATTGATTTTTATTAGGTGTGTTGTATTTCCTTAACCTTTGCATTTAATTTGTAATTTATGTGATTTGATATTGTAATGTGATTAAGCATATAAGAGGAAGGAAGATAAGATGTTCCTCTTTTATCCCCAAATGCACAAATTATTAGAGTAATAGTCTCTTGGGTTATTGATTAAATCATTATGATCTAATTACTAACTCACTTATTCACTCTAGTTGCTTAAGAGAACCTTAGGGTTTCCCTTTTAGGGTTTCATGATTCATTTTATAAGGATTCACCTCTTTGTTTTATATAAGAATTTTTTTCACATCTCATTGTAACATCTTGAAACATATTGTTAATATATTGTTTTCTTGTGCATATGATGTCTCTTGTATTTTGGCCGCCATAGATTCTTCTTGTCTTCTATCTTTTGCTTCATTATTTGTAACAGGTATTTTGCATGTAGGTGTTCTTGGGAGAATAGGTGATTACCTATTCTAACATGGTATCAGATCCACACTGCTGCTGCATGGTTTGAAGGTTTTTGAAGCCGCAATTCGAAGACGACAGCCACAGCTTATCTAGGGTTTTTCTATCACTTTCAAGGAGGCACCATTTTCTAGAGCCATTTGAGCAAAAATAGACTGTGCGATTACGTTCAAAAGGCTCGAGAGATTCAAAATATCTATAAACCTCATTGGTTTTGGTCACAGTGACCCCAGAGGAAAAAAATTGACCTCCTAAACTATACGGCTCAAAAAACAAGGCAGAAAATTTTTAAAAAAATAAAAAAAAACAATTTTTTTAATTATTTTTGGCGCTGCCAGAGCGTGCCACCATCGCACTACCGTCACACCACCCCCAGCCCGTGCGCCACCCTCTGGCCTCCGCACTGCCATTGGGACCCGTCACCACCGCCGCGACGCCCAGCCACCACCGCTGCATAGCCCGGCCGTCGCTGCACCGCTCGGCCGCCGCCCACCGGCCACCTTTAAGCCCCACGGCCCCCTTTCTAGCCCATCGACAGGTCACATGCATGATGGGAGATAAGCTCCAACCCCCTGCGCGCGCCATGCGCCCAGGGGCATTTTTTTTTTTCAACCCTAGGGGCTTAAAACCTAATTTTGTGGACTTTTTTTACCCTCCCACACTGTTTTCACTCTCTATTGAGCATACAAAGGCATTTTTCTGACTTCTTTATATCGTTGAAAATCTCTTTTCGAGCACTTTCCGATGATGGAGGTTGGGGTTTTGGGTTCTACCATTTTGATAGTATTTTTTGTTGTCAAAGTCTAATGTCTATTTTTTGCCTTCCGGGAGCCATATCTTGCTCATCCGAACTCTATTTTTGGCAAACCAGATATCATCAGAAAGCTGGTTCAGTGAACTTTTCAATTGCAATGGTCTTTTTTCCAAATTTTTCTCTAGGTTCTCTCTCCTCCAAGTTTTTCCCTTTTGCACTCTAGTAGATTACTTGGGTTCTACAGGTCCTGGGATCTCTCCCTCTGTCCTTCTAGCTCACTCTTCTTTCTGACTTCTGAGCATTGTATGCTTCTCTTTTGTCGCATTCTTTTTTCTATAAACGCACTGAGATAAAGTGCCTACTTTTGCATATCTAGGATTTTGAGCACCTTGTGTGTTTTTTGTACTTGCACTCAGTTATAAAGTGTCATAGGGGGTTATGATGTTTTTCTATTTTGTGCTCATCCACCTTTGTCAAGTGAGTGTACCTTCCACGACATTAGCCCATGCTGTGTGTCGATGACACCATCCTTTATCCTGTGCTTGTACTTCTATTACACTATTGGTGTTCCTGATTCTTCTTTTTGTAGATGTTTCTGGCATTGCATTTTAGTGTTCCTATCACCTCTCCCTATTCATCATTATGGAAGGGGTTCACCTATTGGTTCAATTGCTTACTTGGTTTGGTTGAGTGATCTAAATATTCTATTTTTGCTCCTATGTACTAGGCAGTTGCAGTGTCTAGGAACCCATGCATTCCAGTGAGATGGATCATCTACTATATAGAAAATCATTCATTCCTACTTTTGGAGGTCACCTCTTTGATTGATTAGCTCTTCAGACTTTATCTTCTCTACCTGGTCATGCACTATTTTAGTGGGGGTTCCAACAGTTACTTCTGACAGTGTTTGCACCTTCATGCTTCGGAGATGCTTCTTGCTCTTTTTTGTTCCTTTCTTTGGGACTTTCCCTAGATTGGAGGCTTTGTTTCCTTTAGCTAGTTTATTTCTTATTTTGGGTACCTGATCAGGCCTTGTTGTCAGGACCCTTCTTTCCTACTTTCTGCAGTAGTCTCCTAGGTTTTTGCTTCTCCCTAAGCTTATCTTAAGGGGGGGTGTTAGAGTAATAGTCTCTTAGGTTATTAATTAAATCATTATGATCTAATTACTAACTCACCTATTCACTCTAGTTGCTTAAGCTAACCTTAGGGTTTCCCTTTTAGGGTTTCATGATTCCTTTTATAAGGATTCACCTCTTTGTTTTTCAGAAGGAGTTTTTTCACATCTCATTGTAACATCTTGAAACATATTGTTAATATATTGTTTTCTTGTGCATATGATGTCTCCTATATTTTGGCCGCCATACATTCTTCTTGTCTTCTATCTTTTGCTTCATTCTTTGTAACAGGTATTTTGCAAGCAAGTGTTCTTGGGAGAATAGGTGATTACCTATTCTAACACAAATGAAAGATCCAAATTGATTAAATCTAAAGAAGGTTCAATGCACAAGTGAATCAACCATTTGGAAATGAGAGAAAGGAAGAAGATCTTAAATTCTATTTTATTATTAAGTAGATATGATATATAATAGTAATTGAAAAGAATGAGAGGAAGTACCAATCTTAAAGAATTGTAGATCTGAAGAATGTTGTTTTCTGAGGTCTGTACTCTATTTCTGGAAAATCTGAAGTATGATCTGGAACCAGAACGCAGAGACAAAAAAAACTCAGAAATATTTTTCCGATCTGAAACCATCTTATGAAAAATGTCAACCTTGACCCAATAATCTCACCCCTGACCCAATAATCTTGACCCTGACCTGCACAGGTCCGAAAAAAAATCTGTTTGCGGATCCTGATAGTTCGCTCAAAAGGGTATCCAGATCTGAGTTCAAATCTTCAATCCTAAACCTGTACCTACAAGAAAAAGAGATTTTTTTTGTTGGGGGGGAGGGGTTTCCCTTGGTCAAACCCTGGTTTTGAAATTAACATTAAATATATAATTGAAATTGCAGAAGTAAACAAAGTAAATGCATAAATTCACTTTGCTTGCGAAAGTCCTTGTGGAGGATACGAATCCTTGAATCCACAATTATGTATGCACCAAAAGATCTAGAATTTAGAATGTAGGATTTCTTCAATCAATTTCTTGTAGATCTCCAACACTAAATCTTGAATGGGTTCTTGATTATGAAGAGGCTTGGAAGAAAGTGGATGGAGAGATCACCAAAAAGGGCACTATGTAGCTTGAATCCTTCAATGGCCTTTCATGGATATTTTTGATGAATGGATGATTGAATGCTTGATGATGGATGAATCCTTTCTTGATTTATTTCTTTAACTTCACTTGATAATGCTTCTCAATTTCTCAAGGATGCTTAGTATCACCTAGTTGATGGTTAGAGAAAATGAGAGAGAAAGGCTTCTTTTAATATGAAATTAGGGCACAATATTATAAGGAGGCCAACATAGGAGAATTAAATTCTCATTAAAGACCTTTACCCCTAGGAGAGGACCTATATTAAATATAATTTAGGAATCATCACTTTGGAACCCGAAACAACTGACACGGAAGTGGGAATTAACCTTTTTCAAAGACCGACATCCGAAAACTATGGGACCCTGAAATCTCGACCCTGGGTCAAGGTCAAGGTTGAACTTGACCTAGGTCAGGGGTGAGGTCAAATTTGATCTAGTTTAGGGTCAATTTCAACATAGACCCAAAATTTCAACCCTGACCATAAGGTCAAAGATCTCAGATTTGCAGTCTACAATGCCAGAAATTGGCTAGAGAAAGGTGGAGAATTGGGGCAGAACAAGGGGAAAGCCAGGTCTAAATCAAGAACCCATTCAAGGTGCTTGACATGACCCAAAAACCACTTACTCAGAAGGCTAAACCAGTCTACAATGGAAGTTCTTCCATTTTCCAAATATACATTTAACCCCCACTTTAGCAAGAGTATGGACTCAACACAAACTTTTGGTAAAGGAGATCATAAAGAACAAACAATCTTATTGGAATAAAAAAGGGACAAAGAAATACTCAAGCCCCCAAGGGAATTAAGTCTTTATCAACCCTAATATCATGATAAGAGAGACATCACTAGTTAAAAAGAGAGAGATGATGACATGTAACTGATTGAATATTTGATAATGTTAAGTTGAAGATAATGCAAGGCATTAAATTAGTTAATGGTTTGTATTGTCATTGATCTCAACTTGATATCATCTATATGGTCATGTACATAATGCCAAAGACTTCAGAGAATCAATGCAACAAAGGTTATTCTTTTAGCAATGCATAAAAGTCAAGTATTCACTAAGTGATAGACAACACCGACAGAGTGCACACTATTGGTAAAGGAAAAGAAGAAATTCACAGTGATACCTAATGAGAAGAAGACAATGTTGCCTGATGAAACAAAACCATAGAATGTCTGACGAGCTAAAAATAGAGTTGCGTGACAAGTAAAAATCCAATGATGCCTGACAGACAGAGATCCCGAAGCTAACATGAATCATGCCAATGGAACTATTAGTTGTCACCGATGACTAACTACAGAGTTGACCCACGGAACAGAGAGTTTAGAAAATGACAACATATATAGCTAGCAAGAGCTAAAGATAGATTTAACTAGTTTTTTTCTTGGTTTTATTCGACCAGAGTTAAGTGATTGACTTAAAGAAGATTTTTACAGTTGGCAAGAAGATAACTACAAGATAAATCAGGAGTTATGCTTTAAATAAAATTGGCTGGATTGTTTTTCACACCAAGAATCAAGAATCAAGAAACAGTGAATATCATGTCTATATGAGAAACAAGCTTAATTCATTTATGAATGGGATTAAGGGGAGTGAATAGAAAGAGAATATTGACGATGAATAACTTCATACAGTCTTGATCAATCAAGCTGAAGCAGAGTGTAAATAATTCTAAAGACATAGACGAACAATGAAGCACAACATCACAAAGTAGAAAGTGTGGAGCACAAAGAATTGAATTGATACATTGATCAGAGAGGTAATGTACATAAATAGATCTGAAAATCTACAATTCAAAGTTGCATTAGAAACAAGTCATAGTGTTTCAGTTTAACAATTGAAGCATCAAATCTCTTAACAGAGTAGGACTTAACAGTCTTCTATATATTGAGGTACATCCCAGGGAGTACCAAAAAGGTTGATTCATGAAAGTAGCATTGGATTTTTTCGATACCTATTGACATTCTAATGAGTCTGATTCAAGGATGGTAGCAATAGATGCCCCATACTAAGTAAAAACTTCTATGTATAAAATCCTCTAACAAGGTCGCACTTAACAGTGTGTTTGTAACCTTTAACAGGGTTGGCTCCTAACAGGGCTCACTTCAGAAGAGTGAAAATTTGGGGTACCGGTCCCAGTGGTTTTTTCTCTTAAAAAGGTTTCCACATTAAAAATTCATGTGTTATATGTGTATGATTCATTTCTTTATTGTTTTGTATCTCACATAGTTAACACTGGGTTGATCGGTATACTCTGCTTATTTACTGAGTTTCGGTAAATAGTTATGCTGCTTATCGGTAATCAAGGAGAATAAGGACAGACAAGGAAAACCGATAGACTGTTAATCATTACAAGTATTTCATGGCATTCATCTTGTAGGGACTTAATAATCTGAGGTTTATTTGATTGGTGGTTAATGTTTGAAGGATAAATTTTTGAGGCCACTGATTCACCGCCCCCTCTCAGTTATTACTAACAAGAGAGGGTGTGATTATCTTTCCCAATGAGAAATTATGTCCCATTGTGAACCACACAAGTAAACAGTGTAACTGGAAAGAAGGAATTGAACCACCTAGTGAATGTGGCTACTAACTAGTCAACTCATCAGGGAGATCCATTCTTAAGGACACCTTTCGACCTTAAGGGATAAAAACATTGAAAAACTAGAGTGATCAAGAGATCCATGTAAATTTAAACTAGAGGGATCAAGAGATCCTAAAAAGTAAAAAAAAATGTAAAATTTCCATGCTTTAAGGATTAGTTTATAATCCATAAAGGGAAAAAAATTTAAGTGCTTGAAAATATTTTGAATGTGTGTGTGTGCAAAAAGTGAGTAGAGCATATGCCCCCATGTTAAAGTCATTGCTAACACTTTAACAGGAGCAATGACTTGAATGGAAACATAAAAAACTCTACAGATTACATTTCCACTATGAGATGCCCCCAAATAAAGACAAATCAAGGGAAATAAACATAAACATACAAAAGAGCATAGAAGGGATCTACCTACTATGGGGTCAGTATGATCATAAGATAACATGTACATATAAATATGATATTATTGCAAATGAATTGACAGTACAAAACCAAGGTACACCAACTCTGTCTTGATGAATTCCCACTTTTCTAAGTTGGTCATCAACTTCTCCTCCTTCAGCTTCTTAAATACAAATTCCAAGTGCTTGAGGTGCTCTTCTCTTGTTCTACTAAAGATGAGTATGTCATCCAAGTACACTACTACAAACTTCCCAATGTAGTCTTTTAGTACCTTATTCATCAACCTCATGAAATTTTATGGGGAATTTGATAGGCCAAATGACATGAAAAGCCATTCATATAGTCCTTCATTAGTTTTGAAGGTTGTCTTCCACTTATCCCCTTCATTCACCCTTATCTAGTGGTATCCACTTTTTAATTCTATCTTTGTGAAGTATCTAGCCCCTCCTAGACAGTCCATTAGGTCTTCTATCCTAGGGATAGGGAACCTATACCTAATGGTAATCCTATTGATTTCTATGGAGTCTGTACATAACCTCCAAGTTCCCCCTTTCTTAGGTGCTAAGACTATGGGTATGGCACAAGGGCTAATGCTCTTTCTTATAAGACCTTGTTTTAACAGTTCTTGAACTTGCCTAGCTATCTCTTCATTCTGTTGTGCAGTCATTTTATAGGATGTCTTATTGGGTAGGGTATCTCCAAGGATTAGATCTATTTGGTGGCTTAATGGCCTCTTAGGTGGTAAGGTGGTTGGTTGTCCATCACTCACTATCCCTTAATACTTTACTAACATCTCATGAACTTCTTTGGGTAGCTTTGTCTTCTTCTTTGATTTGTCAGCAACTTAGTTTGGCTTCAACACCAATGCAAAGCCAAATCCTTCTCCTTCATCTAGAGTCTCTAAGAACTCTTGTTCACCCACCATGAGAATTTTTTTACCAGTAGATTTCACTTATTCATCCTCCAATAGTGGCTTAATTTTGTATGTCACACTATCTTTCTTGAAAGTGTAGGAATTTTTCACTCCATTATGCATAGCCATCCGGTCAAATTGCCATGGTCTACCTAGGAGAAAGTGACATGTGTCCATATTTAAGACATCACATAAAACTTTATCTTTATATTTCCCAATGGATAATTCCACCCAAGCTTGTTCATTAACTAGGACATGTTGTCCTTTATTAAGCCATGTGATTTTATAAGGGTTGGTGTTGGGTATCCTTGTCATGTTTAGCTTACTAACTGCCTCCTCTAACACTATGTTTTTAGTTGATCATGAGTCTATGATGACTCTACACACCTTTCCCATCATTTTACACTTCACTCTAAAGAGTTCTCTCCTCTAACTGCTTTCTTCCTTCACTGGCTCTTTTATGAGAGTTTTCCTCATCATAAGGTTTTCTCCCTCCTCTAATTCCAATGGGACTTTAGGGTTCTTGTTCCCACTTGTCTCTTCATGAACATAGTTCACTCTTTTGTCACCTCCTTGAGAAGTAATTCCCTTCTCTAGAAACCTATATGTAGGATTTCCTAACTGGTTACAATTATAATACTTCATGTTGGAAAAATAGTTGCCTCTTCCTTGACTAATGCCTCTTCCTATATTGTTTGACTTCCTTCCTCTACTCAAACTTCCCCTATTGAAGTTCCCTTCATGCTTTTTAGTGAGTTTAGTCTCTGATTGTCCTTTAGATTTAGAGCTTCTTCCTCCATAACCACTTCTTTGTCCTCTAGCATCTCTTCCTCTACCTCTTCCTCTTGAAGTATTGGAATCTTGTTTCTTCTTCAACTTATCCTCCACCTTGATATCAATTTGGTGGCACTTATGAACTGTAACTAGAATCAAAAGACTCATCTCATCTTGAATGGTCCATTTGAGGGCATTAAGATACCTTTCTACCATTACTTTCTCATCTTCTTCTGTTCTTGACCTCATAAAAAGTCTTTAGAACTCTTCAGTGTAAGAGTTAATAGCTAGGTCCTTCTGCCTTAGACCTTGTCTTCTCTTATGGAGTTGGATTTCATAATTTTTAGGGATGTAAGCCTCTCTTACTTTTGCTACCATAGCTCTCCATGAAGAAATAGGCTTCTTCCCATCCTTCTTTCTCTCATCTTGGATGAGTTTCCACAAAGTGAGTGCAGATCCTCTCAACCTATCTTTTTCAACCTTCACCTTTTGAGCCTCAATGATTCCATCACACCCAAATTGTTTTCAAGGCCCTCTATCCACTCAAGAGCTACTTCTGGTTCTATTTTTCCACTGAAAATGGGAACTCCTTCTAATGCTTTGCCACTCATAGATTTTAGAGCTTTCAAGAATGGTTCTTGTTCACTGACAGGGTTAGCTTCAGGGATTTCATCTTCAATGGAAAGTTCTTTTCCTTTCCCTTCAACCTTATCTAACACTTCATCTGCCTTCACATCAACTTCATCAATGTTTTGCTCAAGTTGAGCCAACCTATCTCGAAGTAACCTGTTCTTCACTTTTTTCTCATCTACCTTCTTTGATAATTCAGAATTAGTCACCATTGTTGACTCTCTAATGGATTCCTCTGGTTGTAACATTAACCACAAGCCTGATCAAATAGGCTTTGTTACCAATCTGATAGAAGTAAAATTCAATGGTGTGCTTGCACAATACCACAAGAAAGGACTTCTCTTTTCCTAGTCCAATTAGGATCCTAATATTCTCTATAATACCACTCTATCCTTTAGGTACTAATCCTAAGACTCTCCCTAACTCTCCTCTAAGAGTTCAACTATTGTGCTTCACCTTCAAGGGCTTCCACCATCAGTTTTGTCTCACCATGCTCCACATTCATTCCAAAGATTTTAATGCCAAATCCTTGAAATCATCACCACACATGTTACAAGGGTCTTTTATATGCTCTGAATGTTCAATCCACATCCACTCAATCCAAATTTCATAGGTCTTTCACCCCAAGACAATCGAGTTTAAAATTCACACCTAAATTCCCTATTAGGCCTAAAACACCTATTAGCCCTATTCAGTGAGTTTTTCAAGATTTTATTTGAAAAATTGCACACAACCCCAAAAAATAATTAGGGATCTAGATACCCTTGTGGGATACCTAAAGGATTTTTAAGGTCTAAATTTCCCAAGTTGACTGTACATCACTGTCCTAGAAAGTAGGGCTTTTAGGCCTATTTTGGCTCTCTGCAAGCAACATACTAATTTCTCTCCAAAAATCTATCCAAATGGATTGGATAAGCTATGAGCTCAACACTAGGGACCTATAGGACTCTAAAAAAATTTAATCCACTCTTGGTTCAGTTCTCCATCTCATACGCTTGTCTCTGCAAATGGTTTTATCCCCACCATACCTCTAACTGGACTATCCTAGATCGCCTAGCGTATGGTCTTAAAAGTAGCTAAATACATTTCCTGACCTCCTACTCTATATATACTATGTATAATGGCTCCCCTATGTATTTAATTCAACCTTTTATGTTTTCCATGGTTGAATTTCATGTGGGAGCTATGAAAGCAAAATTCACCCTGAATTACACCAACAAACTACCTAGTTTAGGATTATTTTTCTACCGAGAACAAACTAAATCAAAAATACTAACACCCTGAAAGAAAAGTTCTTAAATTTCACCCCTCTACATGAATCAACAATTGGATCTTATGAATCAATCCATAAAAAAGCTCTGTAACACCAAATTCTTGAAAAATACACTAACACTGAATTACAGTCACTTTTGCTATTCAAAAACTTACAAAAACTCTCTCCTTGATATTGTTAGTAATAAATTAGAGGGGGGGTGAATCAGTGGCCTCAAAAATTTATCCAATTAAAAATTTTATCCACCAATCAATACTTCTCAAATTATTAAGTCCCAACAAGATGTATGCCTTTGAAATACTTGAAATAAATAACTGTCTGTCGGTATACCTTGTCTGTCCTTATTCTCCTTGATAACCGATAAGTAGAAAACTATATTTACCGATACTTAGTAAATATGTAGAGTATACTAGTCAATCCATAAATTCATATGTAGAATGTAAAACAATAAAGTAATGAACCATACACATATAACACTAGGATTTTAACGTGGAAACCCTATTAAGGGAAAAACCACTGGGATTGGTACCCCAAATTTTCACTCTTCTGAAGTGAGCCCTATTTGGAACCAACCCTTTTAAAGGTTACAAAAACATGGTTAAGTGCGACCTTGTTAGAGGATTTTTATACATAGGTTGTCACTTAGTATGTGGCATCTATGCTACCATCCTTGGATCAGTCTCATGACTGTCAATAGGCTTTATGCTAATCTTACTACCATCCTTGAATCAGCCTCCTTCTTAGACTGTCAATAGGCTTTAGGTAAGATTGATGCTACTATCATGATTAAGCCTTCTGGTAATCTATTAGGATATACCTCAATTACAAAAGACTATTAAGTCCTGCTCTGTTAAGAGACTTAATGCTCCAATGGTTAAACTGAAACAAAATGACCTATTTCTAATGCAACTGAATTAAAGATTTTCAGATCTATTTACTTATAATATCTTTCTGATCAATGTATCAATTCAATTCCTTTGTACTTAACTCTTTCCACTTTGTGATGCTGTGCTTTTCTATTCGTCGGTGTCTACAGAACTCTTTAGCTCTCCCTTAGCTTGATTGATCCGGACTGCATGAAGTTTATCCTTCTTCAGTTTCTCTTCAGCATCTTCTATCAGTTCACTCCCCCGTGTATCTAATTTCTTGTGGAAGTGAATTATTCTTGTCTCTTAAATAGACATGATATTCCTTAATTCTTGGTTCTTGATTCTTGATTCTTGGCATGAAAAATAATCCAACCAAATTTATTTGCGGCTTTAACTCCTGATTTATCTCATAGTTATCTTCTTTCCAACTGCACAAATCATTTACTTATCTATGGTCAAATAAAATAAATAAAACAACCAGTTAAGTCTATCCTTTAGCTCTACCAGCTAGATTTTTTGTCATTTTCTGATCTTTCTATTCCGTCGGTCAATTCTACAATTTGTCGCCGGTGACAACTACCAGTTCCATCAGTGCAACTTTAGTTAGCTTTGGGATCTCTGTCCGTCGGGCATCATTTGATCTTTCTCATCAGGCAACACTATTTTTAGCTCATCGGGCATCCTTTGATTCTGCTTCGTCAGGAAACACTGTCTTCTGCTCATTGGTCATCACTATGATTTTATCTCTGTATTTACCGATGGTGTGCACTCCGTCGGTGTAGTATGTCACTTTGTGAATACTTGACTTTTATGCATTGCTGA
The DNA here is from genome assembly GCA_018584345.1 of Thuja plicata. Classification (NCBI taxonomy): domain Eukaryota; kingdom Viridiplantae; phylum Streptophyta; class Pinopsida; order Cupressales; family Cupressaceae; genus Thuja; species Thuja plicata. The sequence continues at coordinate 2,333,531 of MU223426.1, forward strand.
AAGCATAACCTTTATTCCATTGATTCTCTGAAGTCTTTTTGCATTATGTATATGACCATACAGATGATATCAATTTGACATCAATGACAATACAAACCATTAACTAATTTAATGTCTTGCATCATCTTCAACTTAATATAGTCAAACATTTAATCAGTTACATGTCATCAATCTCTCCCTTTGGCATTGATGGCAACATGCTATATTATCATACTATACTATTGCTAATGAAATATGAAATACAATTATTGAGATTCATCAAATTACCAAACAGTTTGTTTTGATAATCGATAAAATGTCTGACCGACAATAAACTCTGTGTAAGCTTAGATTTGATTCTTGCAATTTTACTTTTTCTTCTTCTGATGTGTTGATTCCTCTTTGACTGTTCTACTTCTTTGATGTCTTTGTCTTTTGTTTTCAACTTTTATACCAATTCTCTCCCTTTGGCTATGATCTCTCCCTGTTTGGAGTAATCTAATAATGAATAGTTTTTGATGATAATATGGATACATTCTCTCCCTTTGAAAACAATGCCAAACAAATATTTTAGAAATATCTGACACTCTGTCAAAAAATTACTTCCATTCATAATGTATTCCTTGAATTTCCCTTATCCATTATCAATATAACAATCTTCTTTTGTGCTTGATTCTGATATATACCTCTCTGTATATAGATGTAGCTTTGAAGTTCATCTTCTGCTTGCATCAATCATGAATGATATTCTGATAATATATGGCTGATGCAGCGTCCAGTCCTTTTACTGACTGATAGACATGGGTTTGACCCCTAGTATTTTCCTCAGGTACTCAAATGTATCCTTGGGCAATGGCTTGGTGAAGATATCAGCCAATTGTTCTTTTGATTGCACATATTCAAGTATCACCTCTTTTTCTTGAACTTGTTCTCTTAAATAATGATACTTGATGGCAGTGCATTCAGTCTTCACATGCATGACTGGATTCTTGGAAATATTTATTACACTGGTGTTGTCACAATAAATAACTACTAGTTCTATGATCTTCATATGCATACCTTCTAGCAACTATTTGATCCATGCACTGTTTGAGCAGTTTGCAACAGCAACAACATATTTTGCTTCTGCAATAGACTAAGAGATGCATCCTTGCTTCTTGATAATCCATGTGACAAGTCTGTCACCCATAAATAATGCTCCTCCAATTGTGCTCTTTCGGTCATCAAGATTTCCAACCCAATCAGCGTCAGTAAACACTTTCAATTCAAATTTGCCTTCTATTGTATACCATAAGCCAAATTCCTTAGTATTCTTTAGATATCTTAGTATTATCTTCATAGCAGTTATATGTGATTCCCTGGGGTTAACAGAAAATCTAGCAAAAATTCCTACTGCATATGCACTATCTAGTCTAGTGTGTACCACATACATGAGTTTTCCTATCATTGATCTGTATAGAGTCTGATTTACCTCTGTTGTCTTGTCTTCCTTTGTTAATTTGCATCTAGTAGCCATCGGTATTCCAACAAGTTTGGAATCTTCCATCTTGAATATTTTCAGGACTTCTTTAATGTATTTAGACTGTGTAATGAAAATACCTTCACTTTGTTGAATGATCTATAGACCAAGAAAGAACTTGAAATCTCCAAACATAGACATCTCAAATTCCTTGCTCATCTCATCATCAAATGATTTTTATAGCATATCATTGCCTCCAAATATGATGTCATCAACAAATATTTCAGCAATCAAAGTGTTAGCATTAGTATCTTCTTTCAAATACAGATTACTGTTCTCACTAGTCCTTATGAATCCAATACTTATTAGATAGGAATGAAGTCATTCATACCAGGCTCTGGGAGCTTGTTTTAATCCATACAAGGCTTTGTGAAGTCTAAATACCATGTTCCTCTTGTTTGGATCCACAAACCCTTTTGGTTGTTCAATGTATACCTCTTCTTCAAGTATTCCATTTAGGAATGCTAACTTCACGTCCATTTGTTATACCTTGAATCCTTTGTATGCAGCATAAGCAAGTAAAATTCTTACTCCTTATAGCCTGGCAATAGGTGCAAAGGTTTCTCCATAGTCTATACCTTCCTCTTGTGCATACCCCTTACATATTGGTCTTTCTTTTTTCCTTGTGACTTCTCCATTCTCGTTCTGTTTGTTCCTGAATATCCATTTTGTACCGATGACATTCTTATCATCTGGTCTTGGCACAAGTGACCATGTATTTTTCTTCTCAATTTATTCAATCTCATCATTCATAGCACTTATCCATTCTTCATTGTCTAGTGCAGCATTGACAGACTTTGGTTCAAACTCACAAATTAAGCAATTTGAGTTTAAAGACTTACTTCTTGTTCTTGTACCATCTTTCTTATCTCCTATGATCTGGTCCTCTAGATGGTTCCTTCTTACATATATTGCAAGTATAGGTATAGCTCTTTGCATATTATCTTGATCTTCATTATCTTTCACATTATCTTGATCATTATCCTGACCATCGGTAACAACATTCTGACCATCGATTGCAACATTTTGTTGTTCTGGATTTAAGTACTGTTGCTTGGGTAAAGTGATGGGTTCTTCATTATATACAAACTTGTTGTAGTCCTTTGGTTCTTTTGTGCTTTCCAGCTCATTCTTTTCTACAAATTCATCAATCTTTACATTTGCACTTTCAACTATTTTGTTAGAAGCCTTGAGTAGACATTTAAAAGCTTTTCTTTTGGTAGAATACCCCAAAAAAATACCTTCATTACTTTTGGTGTCTAGCTTTCCATTTCTTTGATCTTTTAAGACATAACATTGATTGCCAAAATTTTTAAAGTAACTTACATTGGGTGTTTTACCATACCATAGCTCATAAGGAGTCTTCTTTGAGTCCTTTCTTAATTGTACTCTGTTAAGTGTGTAGAAAGCAGTGCTAATAGCTTCCCTCCAAAAGATCTAGGTGATGTCCTTCTCTATCATCAGGGTTCTTGCACAATCAACTATTGATCTATTCCTTCTCTCAGCAATCCCATTTTGTTGTGGTGTTCTTGGTGCAGAAACCTGTCTTTTGATACCATGCTCACTACAGAAATTAGTGAATTCATCTAATATAAATTCTCCTCCTCTATCTGATCTCAAACATTTTAGATCCTTACCACTTTGTTTCTCTACCATAGCCTTATACCATTTAAACATCTTAAATGCTTCAGATTTTTCTTTTAGAAACATGACTGTCATTATTCTAGAATAATCATCAACAAAGAGAATAAAATATCTATCTCCATAATAACTCTTTGTCCTCATAGGTCCACATAAATCAGTATGGACTAATTCTAGAATATCATTAGATGTATGGGTTTTTCTTTTGAAACTCAACTTTGTTATTTTACCTTTTTGACAATTCTTGCACATGATGTTGTCTGACTTTCTCATCGTCGGTAAGCCTCTTACACTTCTTTTCCTACTTATCTTCATCATGTTGTCAAAGTTCACATGACACAACCTTTTGTGTCATAGCCATATGTCTTTGTTTCTAGTCATCAAGCAAGTGGGGTTAGTATCATTTAGATAGAATAAGTTACCATTGGTCTATTCACCGGTACCAAACAGTGTTCCTGATTCATTGAAGATCTTTTCCTTCTTGTTCTCAAATGCTACTTTATGAAATGAATTATTCAGCTGAGAAACACTCAACAGATTATAATTCAATCCTTTTACCCAATAAGAATTTTCACATTTAATCAGGTTATTTAGCATTACTATTCCTTTGCCTTCAATTTGACAAGGTGAATCATTTCCCATTCTTACTATACCACCTTTATAGTATTAAAATTTTATTTGTCACCGGTCATATGGTGAGTGCAGCCACTATCTATAATCCAAATATCATTCTTACTAATCTTAGATATGAGTGCAATTTCTTCATACCTTTCATCTTCATTTGAATCATCCTTCATAGATACAAACACTATCTCAACATCATCATCTGGTTCGGTGTCAGTATCTTTATCTTTGCAAGCAGCTAGATAGCTAGCCTTCTTTCCTTTGTCCTTGTAATCTCGGGTATCACTTCTTTCTGATTGTCGGTAACCTTTCTAATCTTTGTTATCACCTTTGTCAAATTTCTTCTCAAAAGATCTGTTATCATTTCTGTCATCTTTTCTTTTAGGATATCTTTCAGCAAAGTGTCCAATCTCTTTACAATTAAAACATACAAGTGGTAACTTACCTTTGTTTTCACCTTTCATCTAGATCTTCTTCTTCACTTTCGATTTCACTATCTCTTTTAGATGAGTGTCTCTTGCTAGATTTAATTATTCTCATAGAAGACTTAAATGTAGACTGTAAGCTTGGTAAGACACTACTATCAAAGTTATTCATCTCAAATGAAATCAATCTATCAATCAGGCTATCAAGAGTGACTGTATTATTTGCTACTGCTCTCATTTTTTGAATAGCAGAGACTCTAATGGCATATATAGGCAATAAGGTTCTTAAGATTTTACTTACCAATGTCTCCTCTTCAAGCATACCTCCAACACCTCGTATAACATTGACTACTTTTATTCTTGTGTTGTACTGAGTGATGTTTTCACCTTCTTTCATTCTGAGATCATCAAACTTTCCTCTAAGGCTTTCTTCCTTGGCTCTCAAAATATTTGCATCACCTCCATGTACAAGTTTCAACTTGTCCCACATTGTCTTTGCATTTTTACAATCTTTGACATCCTCAAATTCAACATCAGAGAGTGAGGCTAAGAGTTCTATAACCATGCAGTTATGTTCATGCTTTACTCTTAATTAATCTACTGTCAATGGTCCTATAGGCAACACATATGCAGTATCTAAGTATTGAGTAATATCATTTCCAATACTGTATAAGTGAAGCTTTATCCTACTTTGCCATGAAGCAAAGTTGTCCTTTTTCAACTTGGGCACATCTCGTCTGTTCATCTTGTGATCTTCACTTAGGTCTTGAAACCTTCCTTCTAAGCACACAAGCTCTGATACCAATTGTTAGTAATAATTGAGAGGGGGGTGAATCAATGGCCTCAAAAATTTATCCAATTTAAACTTTAATCCACCAATCAATACTTCTCAAATTATTAAGTCCCAACAAGATGTATGCCTTTGAAATAATTAAAATAAATAAATGTCTATCGGTATACCTTGTCTGTCCTTATTCTCCTTGATAACTGATAAGCAGTAAATTGTATTTACCGATACTCAGTAAATATACAGAGTATACCAGTCAATCCATAAATGCATATGTAGAATGTAAAACAATAAATTAATGAACCATAAACATATAACACTAGGATTTTAATGTGGAAACCCTGTTAAGGGAAAAACCAATGGGACCGGTACCCCAAATTTTCACTCTTCTGAAGTGAGCCCTGTTAGGAGCCAACCCTGTTAAAGGTTACAAACACACGGTTAAGTGTGACCTTGTTAGAGGATTTTTATACATAGGTTGTCACTTAGTATCTGGCATCTATGCTACCATCCTTGAATCAGTCTCCTTCTTAGACTGTCAATAGGCTTTAGGTAAGACCAATGCTACTATCATGAGTCAACCTTCTACTAATCTGTTAGGATATACCTCAATTACAAAAGACTATTAAGTCCTGCTCTTTTAAGAGACTTAATGCTCCAATGGTTAAACTGAAACAAAATGACCTGTTTCTAATGCAACTAAATTGCAGATTTTCAGATCTATTTACTTACAATATCTTTCTGATCAATGTAAAAATTCAATTCCTTTGTACTTAACTCTTTCTACTCTATGATGTTGTACTTTTCTATTTGTCGGTGTCTGCAGAACTCTTTAGCTCTCCCTTAGCTTGATTGATCAAGATTGCATGAAGTTTATCCTTCATCAGTTTCTCTTCAGCGTCTTCTATCAGTTCACTCCCCTGTGTATCTGATTGCTTGTGGAAGTGAATTATGCTTGTCTCTTAAATAGACATGATATTCCTTAATTCTTGGTTCTTGATTCTTGATTCTTGGCGTGAAAAACAATCCAGCCAAATTGATTTGCGGCTTTAACTCCTGATTTATCTCATAGTTATCTTCTTGCCAACTGTACAAATCATTTACTTAACTATGGTCAAATAAAACAAATAAAACAACCAGTTAATTCTATCCTTTAGCTCTGCTATCTAAATTTTTTGTCATTTTTTGATCTCTCTGTTCTGTCGGTCAATTCTGCAATTTGTCATCGGTGACAACTGCCAGTTCCATCGGTGTAACTTCAGTTAGCTTCAGGATCTCCATCCGTCAGGCATCATTGGATCTTACTCGTCGGGAAACACTATTTTTAGCTCATCGGGCATCCTTTGATTCTGCTTCATCGGGCAACACTGTCTTCTACTCATCGGGCATCATTGTGATTTTATTTCTGTATTTACCGATGGTGTGCACTCCGTCGGTGTAGTCTGTCACTTGGTGAATACTTGACTTTTATGCATTGTTGAAAGCATAACCTTTATTCCATTGATTCTATGAAGTATTTTGGCATTATGTATATGACCATACAGATGATATCAAGTTGAGATCAATGACAATACAAACTATTAACTAATTTAATGTCTTGCATCATCTTCAACTTAATATAGTCAAACATTTAATCAGTTACATGTCATCAAATATTCGAGCCTCATAGTGTCTTAGATGCCTTTCTCCACCATTCTAGGCCATTCAAAATCAATTCCCACTCCTACATTTGTACGGATCCTATGTTGTTGAGTTGTATGCACCATTTGCAATTTCTTGAAAATGTTGTCATGACAACTTTTGGCATCTTTTTGCATTTACTATGCCAACTAGAATATAGGGCCTCTATGCTATGTACTTCAATGGAAAAACCCTATTTAATGACCTCAAGGCATCTTTTACATCCTTCATGCGTCTAGAACAAATTTTCAACCCAAATCCCAACCTTAGAACTGTAATCATCTAAAAATGGTCATCTAGACTATTAGCCCCTTTCTAGAATTATTTGCTAAAATTCTCAATTGCTCATTCTTGATAAAATCCTAGCTTTGTCATTTATTTGATTTTCTATGGGCTAACCATTTTATCCTAAGTCTTTATTTATTTAAAAGGAATTCCCTCCCCTTTTATTAAATAAAAAGACCCCACCTTTCCTCTTATCCTAAGTTGCACAAATAAAGTATTATTCTTATTTTATAAAAAGGAGAAAGGACCTTTTTGTCTCACATGAGGCTCAAAAGTCAACACTTCACTCTCATTGGAGGAGACTTGTGCACACGGATTACTCCTCTTTGATACTCCACCGCTGATTAAATCTTTTGCCTCTTAATCTCCATGGTCCATTTTCCTTCATTTCCTATAAAAGAAGAGCTCTCTCCTCATTTGGATAAGCATCTTTTGAATACTAACCTTATGCTGCAGGATTACTTAGAGGATTTAGAGCTTTTGAAGACATTCTTACATTTAGCATCCATTT